>CM076575.1:636705114-637046834 GCA_034641835.2 Pinus albicaulis
TTATTTGTCACGCCTCCCAGACCCATTTTTTTTTTTTCATTTTCATAACCTGTCTAGATGCATCACCCCGATTGGGGAATACAATTGAATCTGTGATGAGTGCTACACCTATAACATAACTCAAATATTCTCCGCTTTATGCGCCGATAATAATTATAGTTTTTATACTGAATCACTTACAATTTCAGACTGTTATCCGGGGTTTAAACTCTTTTCAGTACTTATAGACAGCCATGAAATACAAGAGTTTCCATGAGAATTTTTGGGCTTGACTTCCCCTCTTCTCAGTCCATATAGTAGACTTATATATCTATATATATTACCTTGTATTTCTCAGATGTTCTGTTCAGAGTTTCGTCCAACTCTAGATGATCACTAGGCCCTTACTCTCTTCCCAGTTTGCAGGCCTGATAAAATTTTCAACATTTTAAAGTTTCAGCATTGAGGCATAGGTGTATGCCTCCTCGCATACATCTATCTCTACACAGTTAACCTCCATCGCTCCAACTACTTTCCCAGTAGTTTCTATGGATGGTAAACAGATGCTCTGTTCATGGTATTTTTACACATGCTTATAATCCTCCCTCACACAAACTTTTATCACACAATAGATTGTTCAATAGGAGGTCCCCCCTTGTTTTACTGTTACAACCATTCACATGTGTGACACTCTAGTACAGATTCAACTGTTCCATGGAAAAACTAGGAACCAGATCCTCTTGCCTCAATCAAATGGAGGTAGAGAATATTGAACTGGCTAGTTTAGAATCCCTAGTGTTAGATCCTCGTCCTTAGTTAGGATTCAACTTCTGCTTTCATATGTTTACAATTACATTTAATAGAATAATTTTAAATTTTACAAGTCTTTCCATTGTAACACAGCTAACATACTAAACCCCATACTGTTATCACAAGGTTGTTATTTTCTACTTTCTGTTATTGGTTACAGGGAATTATGTGCCATCCATATTGTTATGATAGGTTAGTTGGTTGGTACTTGTTGTTCATGAGTACTGTGTTGTTAACATGTTCTGTTTATACACCCATAATTTAAATATTTCTTTAAAAGATAGCAATCTATACCTATACATAGTTATTAGATTTGCTGTTCAATTGATCTATCAGCTCTAACTTCATTCTACAAGGTACTCATCCCTACAACCCAACCATTTTTCTCCGCTGTCAATAGCTTTGGTTTGGCAATTTCATGAATTACTGAACAATTAATTAATCTAGAATTTGCAGAATGCACCATAACATAACCATTCATAAATTGCATAATGAACCATAACATCACAATTCATAAAACAGGGATATGTTTAATACAGACTTACAGAAATCTCCAAATTTATGCATGCACACCTCTACTATGACCAGTCCACCCAACCTTAGAGTTCGTTTGTCTCCAGAACTCACCCCCGAGCTGAGATCCTCCAAGAACAGACTAACCTCAATTTGTTCTGAAGCAGCTTATTTAAGCTGTGCTTTCCCCAAAGCCTATTTCCAATTATGCGTCCATAATTTCAGGATGCTTTTATTCCTGTTTAGCCTAGGCTTCCCATTTTGGGACTCTTTAAAGCTGCTTCAAGCTTTTCCTCAGCTTTTCCAGCTTTTTTCTCACCTCTTCCCAACTACTCCTCTTCATTGGGGAAATTTAGATTTTTCCTCAAAAATCTAAATTAGAAATAATTTCTTTCAAGGATTTTTGAAAGATTTGGGGAAAGTATTTTTCCTTTTCCATCACCTCATGGATTAGGCATATGATCTCATTTTCTCATCTGGTCATAGTGCATACATAATATTTTATTTATTTTTCATAAATAAATAGTTAACCACATCCACACAATACTTATCCATTGGGGTCCACTCCCCTTTGGATGTATGTTCAAATGTCTCATTTGAAAAGCATAGAACTTGGGGGTGTTACATATTCCCGCTCTGAAAATAAACACCGTCCTCGGTGTTGACAACTATCTACTTAGTTTTATTTTGAACATAATTATGAACGATGTTCCATCCTCTTAGCTTCTCTGTTCCATGTAGCTTTTCAGCAGTAAAGTGCTCCACTGCACCTTTACTCTAGCTACTGTTTGATTTCACAATTTCCATTTCTTCCCGCTTTCATCTTTGAAGCGACTCTGGAAGGAATTTCTTCTTCTGGTTCCACCTAGACCACATCTAAATCTGTTCCACCTGGACCACATTCCAATCACTCATGTGAGAAGCATCATGTACAAAAATTATATTTTTTTCAACAAGGAGACATGAAATTCATCATAAAATTTAATATGCAAGGGGGAGGCTATTTTTCCCCCTTTTTTCCGCTTTGACAAAGATTTCTTCTTCGTCTTTGATTAGTTTCCAGCAGAGTACTCTTCTGCTTCCACTCTATTTACTGATGCTTTATGCAGTTGGTTTTCTTCCTACTTCTTTGCAAGAAGTCTGTCTGGAAGATCTTTTATTCTGTTTTGTCTGTCCACAATTCATACAACTGTAAGTAATGTCAGATACATACAATTGATAATTCACAACAACATTCTGCATTTCAATAAACTTAAGAAATTCAGTATATAGGTCAAACCGTTCAGGTTTATAATAGTTTAGTGCACTTTTAGTACACTACTTATCCTTTCTTGTTTTTCAGTGAGATTCTTTCCTTACGCAACTTGGTCCAGTTCAGCTTTTCTCGATTTTCTAGGTGATTCATCTTCACCCTTTTTTTTTCTCCTTGTTTCCAGAGTGTACACTTTCCTGTTACACACTTGGCTAAACAATTTTACACTTTTCGTTACTACTTATAAATGAAAGAAACCAATTGTATCATATGCATGGTTATGTTTACCCCTTTTTTAAGGAATCACCATAATTTATACATTTACTAAAATTGCCCCTTTTTTTTCCATACTGTATAATTTCCAATGAAGATTCACCAATTTTTATCTATATGTGAACTCCACAATCATTAGAAGTCAGTCCACGATTTATATAGGTTTTCAATTTTCCCCTAGCTAGCCCACATGGAAAATTTGAGTTATCCCTTCATTCACTCATTCATAACTCAATGTATTGGATTTGCACTACATGATTCAATATGTAATGGTCCACAATTTCTAAACCATTTATTCACTGTGTTTATAACTCGTATTTACGCTTACCATTTCATTATTTTCCATGAACTAAAGTATACTCTTCACAAAATACTCTAGTCATGACTTAAATCATCTTGGAAGTTTTTCCAATGTCAATATTATTTCTTTCTAATCTATCCTTTCATGCTTCTAATAAAATTCTAATTTAGTTGTCTTAACACTCCCAATTTTTTTCCAGTTTAATTACATATATCCCTTTCTTAACCTTATCCTGAAGGTTAATTTTTCTATAGATATATATCTTTGCACACATAATTATCTAAATCATTTACTAATAGGCTAGGCCCATATTCCTCCACCTTGTATATATATTCAAATAGAGTGAAACTTATAAAGTTTTCTTTATAAACTCTTTGTTATATGAGCCATGATATTTCATATCATTAAATCCTCCACTCTTTTTCATATATATATATATATATAGAACCACTCTATATATATATATAATCCTCAATATAACATAACCTCCACCATGTATATATAAAATCTACCATATATAACTATAATCCACCATATATATAGATTCCACCGTATATATATATATCCACCATACATATATATAAAATCCACTTCTTCTAGAATTATTTTACTATCTTAACTTTAATTTAAACTCCACCCTTTTTAAATTAAGCTTTAAAGTCTACTTTAATTAAAAGCCACCTAACACAAAAGGAATACCTTACCCTTTTCAACTTCTATGATACAAAATCATTTAACCATCCTTTAATTACCACCAAGGAACTAAAGGGATATATAATGTTTGCCTCAACTATGATGATAATATAGTCTAAGGGAGTCGTTATGGACATATGAAATCTTTTTGTCAATCAACGTCAAACAATTTTCCCCACCGATTTATCATTTGAACTTTTGTTTATCATTAAAAAATCTCCCAAAATTTTAAACTTCAAGAAACGATGATTAAGCATATAGTTGTCATATCTCCCAAAAAAAAATAAATTCTATGACCACGTATTCCAGTTCCACTTAGCAACTTTTTGTTTCTAGGTTAAATACAATTTACCCCTATGGTGATTTTCAGTACCGAAGTTCACATTCTTTACTTATTAATTTCACCTAAAGTGCAATATAATAAACACCAATAAAGTGCCACGTTATTAATTCATCTTCCATGGGTTATAAAATGCCATGACTCTCTTAAGGCCCATATGAAAAATCATTTTCTTTCGATTACCCTTATGCCACATAGGTGTCAATATATATTTCTATATACAATACACGTATAGAGATGCCACGTATGGTTATTATTTAATAGAACAAATTTAAAATTGGCATACTTTTATACATAACCTTGGTATATCTACGTGTCCCATATACATATTTGAATGTCACCCATACCATTTGTCATAATACTTATACCCTTGATTTATGAAAACTATATGGGGATATACCTATATATATTCCCACCACGATTTTGAATGAGCCTAACCATACATTACATTTATATAAATATAATCCATAGTACAATCCTACCAAGGGTTGAATGGTCATAACCCAACATTACATATATACAAATTTATTTCATATTAATTCATTTACATAAAAGCGCTCCCACGCACTTCTAAATCCGTGCATAAATAATTATACATTATCCCCCTTCTACAGACCTTATGGACACTCGCTTGACCAAGTGTATAAGGTGTATCATTTTTATATATATATATCCGCCCTTTGTACAAGTGATCGGCCTTTTAAAATTTTATACAGTTCGCCGTGTATTGACAAACGCGAATTTTGGTCATAATATAAAATGTGTATGGGTGCACATGTATCCCTATATATATAACCTTTAAAACTTTTCTTGCAATCTCATGTGTGGATAACTCTTCTATGTATGGCCCACATACGGTTATCATCATTGTAATAGGTTTTTAACGCGCTTGTAACCGTTTATGCGCGGCATATATAAAAGTCTTAACATTTTATTTTTGTTTTTGATTGGCGATTACATATATGATTATATATATCATTCGTATTAACCAGTCACACCTACTGTTATAATTTCATTTAATCGGCCGAAGTATGTAATAATAGAATCAGATTTCGCCTCCTGTTTACCCTCATACATATTATGCAGATGCGTTGACACGTACGAGGAAGATGTGAAAACAGGTATAGCGTGCATCTATGATCAGTTCCGCCGAAGTATGGATTAGAGACACGTTTAAACTTATCATGGTAGATGGTGAACCATCATAACAGTGAGTTATTATCAGTCCTGGAGCGCCGCACCCTACCAGGGCAGGTATAATCCCAACCCTGGTCCCGAATTCTGTCGGCGTCTACTTCAGTAATCAACCCTGCAATTAGTTTCATCGCGGTAAGTTATATCATCAGGTTTTATATTTTGATGTCCTTTTAGGTTGCCATGAGGGTGACCGCCACGCCTCTGAATACCTCCGCGTTACCCTACTCATAATGCCCGGAATACCATTCATAATGCCCAGAAGATTTCATCGAAATGTAATCTTTTTGGCTGGAGACAGCATATATACAAGATTGCTTTTGTGATACGCGTAGGACAGTTCGCGCGTACCGGATCTGAACTGTATTGCGATGGACTGTATTGCGGTGTTGCCACGTTGTTTAGGGTTCGGACAGATCTGGACTGTATTGCGATTTAGCTCTAATATTTTGAGGGTTGTTGTACACAAAGATAGCGTATTTCTCCGGAGGCTGAGGCGCCCAACGCCGGCGCTTGCAGGATGATGTCCCGCTCGAAATCTGCGCGTACCTCCTCTGGTTGCTGATCCAGACCGGCTTGGTACTACGGTAGCCAGAGTCGGCGTTTCAGTACCTCATCGGCCAGGCTATTGCCTCCATGCGTAGTATGGTGTCGGTTAAGCTGGTTCTCCCAAATCAACTTGGGGATATCTCTGATTTGTTTGGGGCAGTGGGATTAGGTTTCGCCTACCTTTCCCGCTCATCCTTTCAGCAAACTCTCAATATATTCTCCTCCTTTTCGCTTTATATACTGGCTCGACTCATAGTCTACTCTCGTCAGTTTTTTCTTTCTAGGTTTTCTATTGCAGGTCTTTCGACTACTATTGTGGTTCTTTAGATTTCAGGCCGCCCCTTTGATTTCATTCGACCGCGCTCTGTCATGTTTTTTTTTTTCTTCCTGGCCTAAATTCATCCGATCTACGGCATGCATTCATGCCTTGGCAGCTTAGGTTTTTTTTTTTTTTTTACAGCCTAAATATGTAAAATGTATACAGCGACCCCCTGTGATATGAGAGTCTGAATGTACCGTGATATATAGATTTAGATCTACTTGCCGCATCCATTTAATCGCGTCTCGTTATGATTCCATTTATTTTTTTATTTTGTTGTTAACTGCTTACGCACGAAATTTATAGCTCGGTCGAAAATGTCCATTAAGTATGGATTTTATCCATAGATGAATCCAGCGACCTGGGTTCGAATCCCAGTAGGACCTTCGAAACACGGGTTCAGAGACAAGCGCTAGATTCAAAGTCCAGAGTGCTAACCACTACACCATAGAACCGACTATTTTTCCAAAAGGTTGGAGAAAATTTAGGGTTTGACTTAAGTCTGTAATTATTTTAACTACTCACAGTCATGTTTTACCGTAACTCGCTTTCATAGATATTCGTGCGCCACATGAGAATCGCATATATATATATACTCTTATTTCATATATATATCGATCCTTCACCCATAGAGCCATTTTATATAAGGGATTTGATTCATATAACAATATCAAATTAGTTTTAATATTTCTGGTTAACATATATGGGTCGCGCTTATAGTTAAGTATGGTACTCATGTAACTATAGTTCATTTTTGTTCGTCATTCATATCATATACTTTCCACGAGCCGTGGTTTACAGGGTCGACGTCGTCGAAGGACTTGACAACAGCGGCCAATGGCATAGTTTATTTATTTCTAACCACCCATTATGCTGGTTGATCATACTTTCACCCTGTATGTATTCCCTTTTTACGCTATTAACTCGCATTATAATTCTCGTGCAGCAGGTAGTGATTAACTATATAACATTCATATTTATGTTTTACACTATTAACATATCTGGTGTGTATGTGTATGAGTATCCTTATCTTCTTCCGAATATATAGTTCATGGTTTAGGTATCTTATTTGGAGTCGAGCAGACCTAAGGGCTCTAGGCCTCAACACTTGTGAACATATATATATATATAATAGAGTTATATATATATGTATTTATATATATTTTATTTATTTTATGCCTATGCATATGTTCAATAGTTTAATGAATAGAGTTTATTATGCATAGCTTTAATTCCTAACCCTAAAGTTTCTTCTAAGGGTTAGAAGTGACCTTTAATTTTCAATACATTCTATAATGACTATAAATGAGGTAGCATTCTTATATTTCAGATTTACTCTTTGGTTTAATAATAATACATATTCATAAGTGTGCAGATTTCACTTCCAAATCTATCTTGAGTCTCTGAATCAATTACCATACCCAAAGATTCCACTCATATTTAAAGTTCTCTAGTACAGCACTCATATATCATATAGCATGGATTTCAGCAATAACCATAATATTTATTTCATGATATAGAGGTGGTTTTAAATTTTCAATAGACTCCATAAAGGCTACAGGTGCTAGAATATTCCCACCTAATTTCTCTGAATGCTATAATATTACTGGAGAGTAGAAATTTTTTTTTTTTTTTTTCTAGAAACATGTTGAGTTTCATGTTCCAATGTATTTTCCTTACTCTATGATTTTACATAGAAATACTATTTTTCTAATAGATATCGGTGTCCAGTTTTAAACCTATTATAGGTTTAACCATTTTGGTATATGAGCCTCCTCATATTACTCCCATATCAATGTTTCTACTTCATCACCCTCTGTTACCGGTATACCTGAAAGTATATCCAAGATAATTGTATACTTGAAGTAATATTTTTAATATTCATAAAATTTATAACAGTTAACCATTTCTTTTTGAGCACATATCTTGCCCAATTTTTGAACTTTGCTCCGATACCATTTGTCACGCCTCCCAGACCCAAATTTTTTTTATTTTTTTTTTCATAACCTGTCTAGATGCATCACCCCAATTGGGGAATACAATTGAATCTGTGATGAGTGCTACATCTATAACATAACTCAAATATTCTTTGCTTTATGCACCGATAGTGATTATAGTTTTTATACTGAATCACTTACAAATTCAGACTGTTATCCGGGGTTTAAACTTTTTTTAGTACTTATAGACAGCCATGAAATACAAGAGTTTCCATGAGAATTTTTGGGCATGAATTCCCCTCTTCTCAGTCCATATAGTAGACTTATATATCTATATGTATTACCTTGTATTTCTCATATGTTCTGTTCAGAGTTTTGTCCAACTCTAGATGATCACTAGGCCCTTACTCCCTCCCCAATTGCAGGCCGGATAAAATTTTCAACATTTTAAAGTTTAGCATCTAGGTATAGGTGTATGCCTCCTCGCGTACATCTATCTCTACACAGTTAACCTCCATCGCTCCAACTACTTTCCCAGTAGTTTCTATGGACGGTAAACAGATGCTCTGTTCATGGTATTTTTACACATGCTTATAAGCCTCCCTCACATAAACTTTTATCACACAATAGATTGTTCAATAGGACCCCCCCTTGTTTTACTGTTACAAACATTCACATGTGTGACACTCTGGTACAGATTCAACTGTTCCATGGAAAAACTAGGTACCAGATCCTCTTGCCTCAATCAAATGGAGGTAGAGAATATTGAACTGGGTAGTTTAGAATCCCTAGTGTTAGATCCTCGTCCTTAGTTAGGATTCAACTTCTGCTTTCATATGTTTACAATTACATTTAATAGAATAATTTTAACTTTTACAAGTCTTTCCATTGTAACACAGCTGACATACTGAACCCCATTTTGTTATCACAGGGTTGTTATTTTCTACTTTCTGTTATTGGTTACAGGGAATTCTGTGCCATCCATATTGTTATGATAGGTTAGTTGGTTGGTACTTGCTGTTCATGAGTACTGTGTTGTTAACATGTTCTGTTTATACACCCAGAATTTAAATATTTCTTTAAAAGATAGCAAGCTATACCTATACATAGTTATTAGATTTGTTGTTTAATTGATCTATCAGCTCTAACTTCATTCTACAAGGTACTCATACCTACAACCCAACCATTTTTCTCTGCTGTCAATAGCTTTGGTTTGGCAACTTCATGAGTTACTGAATAATTAATTAATTTAACATTTGTAGAATGCACCATAACATAATCATTCATAAATTGCATAATGAACCATAACATCACAATTCATAAAACAGGGATATGTTTAATACAGACTTACAGAAATCTCCAAATTTATGCATGCACACCTCTACTATGACCAGTCCACCCAACCTTAGAGTTCATTTGTCTCCAGAACTCACCCCCGAGCTAAGATCCTCCAAGAACAGACTAACTCAATCTGTTCTGGAGCATCTTATTTAAGCTGTGCTTTCCCCAAAGCCTGTTTCCAATTCTGCGTCCAGAATTTCAGGATGCTTTATTCCTGTTTAGCCTAGGCTTCCCATCTTGGGACTCTTTAAAGCTGCTTTAAGCTTTTCCTCAGCTTTTCCAGCCTTTTCTCACCTCTTCCCAATTACTCCTCTTCATTGGGGAAATTTAGATTTTTCCTCAAAATCTAAATTAGAAATAATTTCTTTCAAGGATTTTTGAAAGATTTTTGGGAAAGTCTTTTTCCTTTTCCATCACCTCATGGATTAGGCATATGATCTCATTTTCTCATCTGGTCATAGTGCATACATAATATTTTATTTATTTTTCATAAATAAATAGTTAACCACATCCACACAATACTTATCCATTGGGGTCCACTCCCCTTTGGATGTATGTTCAAATGTCTCATTTGAAAAGCATAGAACTTGGGGGTGTTACAATTGCACTTTAGTTGAAATTAATTAAGTAAATGGATGTGAACCTTGGTGTTGAAAATCAACTCTTATGGATCAGTTGTATTTAACCTAGAAGGGCAACATTTCTAGGAGAGAAAGAATACTTTGTAAAAAAAAAAAAAAAATTGGAGGTGTTACAAATGGTATCGAAGCCCGGTTACAAAAATTGGGCTGTCAATTTAGTGCTCACTACTTATTGCATATGTTGTTTTTTTGAAGTTTTATAAATTTCTGCTAATATGTGCTGTAAGTGTGTACAGTTGAAATGGCTGAGGGTGAAGGGATTTATGTGGATTTGCGGGATGAGTTTGCTACTCCAGATCCCAATGCCCCAGTACTGGCTATGTTGCACAGGATGCAACGAGGATTGGCTGAACTAAGAAGCCAGAATGACATGTTCACATCAGCCAGTAAGGAGTAGGAAAAGCTCATCAGAGAACTCACTTCCAGGAACAGCCAGGAAGGCGAAGGTTCTGGAAAAAGAAAGATGGATGAATCTGAGGATGAGGATGCAGCTAGAAATCAACATAAGCAGAAAAGGGAATTGCAGGGAGAATTCAGAAAGATCAAACCACCTTCCTATGATGGGGAGAAGGAGGAGGATGCTGAAGCTTGGTTGCTGAACATGATCAAGTATTTCCAAGTTTATGAGTATGAGAGCAATCTGAAGGCTAGACTAGCTGTGTACCAGCTACAAGGAAAAGCTACACTCTGGTGGGAAGAGACAAAAATGGTGCATGCCATTGATGAAAAGACAGTTACTTGGGAATATTTTCAAACTAAGTTCAAAAGTCGTTATTTGAATGAACGTTATTATGACGATAAAGCAAAAGAATTCCATGAACTTAGACTAGGGCAGCTCACTATTGATGAGTTTGTCACTAAGTTTACCAATTTACTGAGGTATGTCCCTTACATTAGGGAAGAAAAGGCAAAAGTGCAAAGGTTTTTAAATTGTTTGCCTACTGTGTACAAGGAGAAAATTGAGTTTGACAACCCAAAGACCATGGATGAAGTTGTTAGAAAAGCAAGATTATGCTATCAACAGTTTAAAGGTAAAGCCGAACAAGGGAAGAGCTGGATAAACAAGGGTGAGTTCAAAGGAAAGAGACCAAAACCAGCATATTTAAGGAATTTTGGTAGAGATCATCAAAGGAAAAAGTTCAGCAAACCAAAAGAAAGTCAAACTGCTCAGTCCCAAGTGGCTTCAAAACCAGTAGAAGGGAACAATAGAAAGGAAGGGATAGTCAGAATGAAGGAACCTCTGAAATGTTGGGGCTGTGGAGAACCCCATATGATGAGGGACTGCCCCCATCGAAATATACACCTGATCAGCAGAGAGCGAGAAGCAACAACAGTCAATGACATAGCCAGAAATATACCAACTATCAGTGCAGCATTGGAAAATCGGCAAGCAGAACATCAAGCAACCATGGTGGAAATGGAGGATAAGATTTCTGACTTACCTGTTACTGTTTTGATTGATCCAGGTGCTTCTTTGAGTTACATTAGTCCTGGAATTATAGAAAAATGTAAAATTAAACCTGAAAAATTTCAGCAGTCGTGGTTGGTACAGCTGGCCACTGGAACTAAGAGAAAAGTCACACATAAGTTGCCCAAAACAGCAATACAATTAAATGGTTTTTCAACCGAAGTAAACTTGAACATATTTCCATTAGGATCCTATGACTTGCTGATAGGAATGGATTGGCTGGAAAAGAGGAAAGCTCTAATGAACTGCTGGGATAAAACCCTGCATTGTGTGGATGAGGAAGGGAAACATTTTACACTAAAAGGGAAACCAAAGTCCATTTCAATAAGACAAATATCAGCCTTACAATTAAAAAGAACAGCTAGAAAAGGATACCAAGTATATGCAGTGCATGTAGAGGAAATAGAACATCAAACTGAAGAAGAGTCGTTGGATGCACTACCAGTTATCAGAGATTTTAAGGAAGTTTTTCCCAAGGAAATTCCTCATCTTCCCCCCAAGAGAGAGATTGATTTTTCAATTGATCTAGTACCAGGAGCAACACCTGTTTCCCGAGCACCTTATCGAATGAGCCCTCCTGAACTAATGGAATTGAAAATGCAATTACAGGAATTGTTAGATAAAGGGTATATAAGACCAAGTGTGTCTCCTTGGGGAGCCCCAGTTTTATTTGTGAAAAAGAAGGATGGAAATTTTAGGATGTGTATTGACTATCATCAACTGAATAAATTGACCATTAAGAATAGATATCCACTTCCTAGAATTGATGATCTTTTTGATCAAGTGAGAGGAGCTTCAGTCTTCTCCAAGATAGACCTCAGGACTGGGTATCACCAGCTCCGAATTAAAGAAGAAGACATCAGTAAAACCGCATTTCGAACCAGGTATGGGCATTACGAATTTGTAGTCCTACCTTTTGGTTTGACAAATGCCCCTGCCACCTTTATGTGTCTGATGAACAGTGTGTTGAATAAGTATTTGGACAAATTTGTTCTGGTGTTCATAGATGATATCTTAGTCTATTCTAAAAATGAAGAAGAACATAAGGAACATCTAAGAATAGTGTTGCAGACGTTGAAAGAAAATCAGCTATATGCCAAGATCAGTAAATGTGAATTTTATAAGGATAAAATTCAATATCTGGGCCATATTATCTCGGAAAAAGGTTTGGCAGTTGACCCTGAAAAGGTAAAAGCCATTAAAGAATGGCCAGTCCCCACTGATGTCTCAGCAGTAAGATCATTTATGGGAATGCCAGGCTATTATCACAGATTTGTGGAGAGATTCTCTGCTATAGAAAATCCCATAACCTCATTACAAAGGAAGGGTGTCAAGTTTGTGTGGACTGAAAAATGTCAAAACATTTTCGAACAATTGAAACAGAAACTTATTTCAGCTCCTATATTAAAAATTGCTGATCCTGATAAAGAGTTTGTGGTATGTACAGATGCTTGCAGAGAGGGGCTAGGAGGAGTCCTATTGCAAGAAAATTCAGTTATTGCCTATGAGTCTAGGAAATTGAAAACTCATGAAAAGAATTATAGTGCATATGATTTGGAATTTGTAGCTGTTATTCATGCTTTAAAAAAGTGGAGGCACTATCTGCTAGGGAAGAAGTTCACATTGATGACTGCTCATATCAGCCTCAAATATTTTTTTCTCCCAAACTGACCTGAATGCAAGACAAGCCAGATGGTTGTCTTTTCTAAGTGAATTTGATATGGATATAAAGCATATCAAAGGGAAGCAGAATAAAGTTGCGGATGCATTAAGTCGAAATGCTTGTCAACATTTAAACAGCATGGGAATTAGTGCCCATATGGAGATAGAAGAATTGGTGGGAAAAGCAACAATTCAAGATCCAAATTATGAAGCACTCTTGATGAAATTACAAACAAGGGATAAAACTGATTTCACTAGAAATCAAAAAGGGCCGCTCTATTACAAAAACAGGTTGTACATTCCAAATATAGAGTCATTGAAAAGAGAAATTCTAGATGAATATCACAAACAGCCCTATGCAGGACATCCAGGATACCAGAAGATGTTAACAGCTTTGAAGAAGAAGTTGTTCTGGCCAGGAATGAAGAGAGATGTGGCAGAGTATCTAAGTAGGTGTATGGAATGTCAACTGGTCAAAGTTGAGCATCAACACCCAGCAGGGCTTCTAAACCCTTTTCCAATTGCAGAATGGAAATGGGACACAGTTTCCATGGATTTTATAACAGGATTACCCAAAACTAAATATCAACATGATTCAGTCATGGTAGTAGTAGACACTTTAACCAAGGCTGCTCACTGTATACCAGTAAAATCTACCTTTGGAACAACTCAGGTAGCAAATGTTTTCCTAAAGGAGGTAGTAAGGCTTCATGGAGTTCCCAAGGTGATTGTCTCAGATCGGGATGCTAAGTTTACAGCAGCATTTTGGAAGGGATTTTTTGCAGGAATGGGTACTAAGCTGAATTTTAGTACTGCCTATCACCCTCAAACTGATGGGCAAACAGAAAGAACAAATCAAATTTTAGAGGATATGCTGAGAATGTACGTGATGGATAGGCCATAAAAATGGGAAGAGTATCTGCATCTAGCTGAGTTTGCTTATAATAATAGCTACCAATCCTCTATTAAGATGAGTCCGTTTGAGGCACTTTATGGGAGAAAATGCCGCACTCCCTTGAGTTGGAGTCAACCAGAGGATAAACTGGTGTTGGGACCAGATGCACTACAAGAGATGGAAAGAATTGTTAAACAAATACAGAAAAATGTAAAGGCAGCACAGGATCGAAAGAAGAGCTATGCTGATAAGAAAAGAGTGCACTGAGAATTCAAAATAGGGGATCATGTGTATTTGCGCATCAAACCAAAAAAGAGCACACTTTATGCAGGAAGTTGTGCAAAACTGGCTCCTAGATATTGTGGGCCTTTTGAAGTTTTAGAAAGGGTGGGACCAGTGGCTTACAAGCTGGCCTTACCACCCCATGTTAGAGTGCATAATGTGTTTCATGTTTAATTATTAAAAATATATGTGCATGATGCTTCTCACATAGTTGATTGGAATGTTGTACAGGTGGAACCAGAAGGGGAGTTTCTGCCAGAACCGCTTCAAATATTGGAGCAGGAAGAAATTGAATTGAGAAACAGAACAGTGGTCAGAGTAAAAGTGCAGTGGAAGCACTTTACTGCTGAAGAAGCCACCTGGGAAAGGGAAGCTGAAATGATGGAGAGATATCCATTTTTGTTTAAATGAACTCTAGTAGTTGAATAAGAACACCGAGGACGGTGTTTATTTTCAGAGGGGGAATATGTAACACCCCCAATTTGTGTGTTAAATTTTTAAAGTTAGACATTTGAACTTTAATCCTAAGGGGGTGGACCCCAAGGGATGAGTATGGTGTGAATGTATTTGCATATTTTATTCGAGGAAATAAATAAAATTATTGTGCATTTTGACCAAAAAGAGAATTAGAGATCACTTGCCAAATCCATGAGGATGGATAAGGCAACAAATCCCCAAAAAAATCTTTCAAAAATCCTTGAAAGAAATTAATTTAGATTTGAGGAGGAATCTAAATTTCCCCAATGAAGAGGAGTAGTTGGGAAGAGGTGAGAAAAAGCTGGAAAAGCTGAGGAAAAGCTTAAAGCAGCTTTAAGGAATCCCAAGATGGGAAGCCTAGGCTAAACAGGAAAGAAAGCATCCTGCTATTCTGGACGCAGAATTAGAAACATGCTTTGGGGAATTATGAGCTTAAATAAGCTGCTCCTAGGAAGATCAGAGGTTGATCAGTTCTAGGAGGTGATCTCTGCTCGGGGGTGAGTCCTGGGAGACAAAGAGGACTCTAAGGTTGGGAGGTTGGTCATTTTGCAGATTTTGTGGTATGTTCTGAATTTCTTGTTACTATGTCTTATTACAGTATGAATTGGCTACATATAAAATTGAATTTTATGACAATGAGAAATTTTGGTACTACATTTAACAGAATCTATCCTTAGGCATTCACCTTCCAGATTTTGTTTAGTTGTAGACCAGAAAGTTCATAGGGTAGAAACTTCAGAATCTCTAAACCAAGGATTGGTTTAAATCTGAAGTTACTTAGTCCCCATGAAGCATTAAATATTATGTTGACACAACTAGGATGTTTTGTGCTTGTAGGTATGCTAAAAATTAAAAATAGTTTAACAGCATTGAGTTATGCCTAGTATATAGCCAAACGAAAGAAAGCACGATATTAGAACATAGATTGCACATATGAGCATTCTAACATTTATAACGTTTATAGACTGCATATATTAGCATTCTAAACATGTATGATGGTGAAAAAAAAAATATATATATATACTTCTACTCTATATGAGCATTATACCAATCTTAAGGGTATAGATGGTATATGTAAAAACATTCTTACCCCTTGAAATTCTATGACATAGAAAAATAGTTGACTTACAACTCAGGCTCTCTATTTAAGCACCATTAGATACATGTATGTATACCTTAAAAGAAAAATGGAAATTACAAGCTAGTATTCTAGAACATGTAGTTTGACTCCTATTACACCATCAAGTAGAGTTACACTATAGAAGGGTTGAAGTGCTACTAGCAATGATGAAGTATTTTGTGTTTTAAAAATTTCTCCAACCCTTGATGCAAACGTTAGAGTAATGAAGAAAAACTTTGCTCACGGCATATCATCAGTTGCACTATCAAGTACATATATCTATATGCATTTAAGATCAAGGTATACATATATTTACTAACGAATATCGAACAGTCACGGGTAGGTACCTGTTAGTTTCAACCATAAATGAGCTGTATATACATATATATATAGCTGAGCTTTATATGTGCGATATAACTACACATTACAGATTATCACGATGCGTATTAAAACAAAAGAACCTACCTATCAAATCTAGATATAGGAACATATAAAGAAAAGAAAAGATGGAAATTAACACGACTCACTGATATATATATGTGAATTAGTATCGTGAATGAAACCAGAGTATAGTCAAACTATAAAAACAACGCGTGAGGAATAAATTAAACAACCACGTACTTAAACCATATTCGAAGAATCCATTGGATTTTAGCCAGATTGATTCGTCACGGCATAATAGAAATCTGTCCGGGTAAATTTACAACACACAGAGGTGGGGACCTTCACAGTTTAGCAAAACTTATTACGGGGCCGAATGTAGTCTTAAATGGTCGTATAACGTAACAGATCGAAATACAAAGGAATGCCATATATTTAAAGACTATTGAAATACCGGTATGTATACTGTAAAAGACAAATAAAATATAGTTGCCGAGATGTAGAATCACATCATTTCAATTATCTACGTATAAAAACGAAAATAAACCTGCCGCCAACGAAACCTGGATTCGTTCAGACCACTTGCAATACCTATCAAGCGGGGACACCGGAATATAAAACAGGTAACGCAAGGAAATGAATAGTAAGTTATTTAACTATCGATTCAGAGAAAAGGATTAATAGAAATAACATCTATCCGCTCTATGGGAGCTCTGTTGATTCGTGGTCAAAGAAAAACTTATTATGAATACTTACAACGTTAAGCAATAAATTTAAGGACGACGGCAACAGTCCCGACCCTTTTGATAGTACCCAGACAGAACAAGCGATGAACTATCACGTCAGCAGAGAGGGCGACAACCTGAGGAAGTGAAGACTGTGGGCGTCCTGTAACTATAAGACTTATAGCCACCCATGCAGTTGATGGTAGATCTAATCAACTCGAAAGGAGTAAACTCCAGAAGATCGGCCATTGAGGAAAAAAAGAAAGAAAAGAAAACGATAACTCTAAATTCATCCAGCAACCTAGATCCATTCGGCTTGTCTGCGTCGAGGTGATCTGGTAATATCGCGTTCCACACCTGCGTAGACCTTAATGTCAGGAAGAAAATTGGACGCATACGATTTCTCCGCATAAAACCAGTAAACTACGAAACATCTTACAAAACCGTTAGTATTGTTGAACCGGAAACCAAAAGAAAAAAAACAGTTAACAAGATGTTCACAGCCAGGACGTAAATAAGAACGCCATGCCAAATGCAGTATTCCAAAAAAAAAAAAAAATGAATAGGCTGGCTTTAGTCATTAATCCGATGCGAAATTAGGAGATGACACGATTATAATACCTGTCGAGCGCCTCCTGCACTCCGAAAGACGTTCACCTGGTTACCTAAATGATTGTCATTACAACAATTGAATCACAGTCACAAACACAGTGACCTCTCGATGGTAAACATGCGAAGAGTAATAGTAACCCTCAGAACACGAAAGAGAGGGCGCTGAACCGAGCACAGGAAATGAATTCACAGTGAACAGGGGAGGGTTTAAAATGCGAATAGAAACCCTAACCCTAAATACGCAGTAGCACGAAACCAAGGGCGTGGCAGCTTTGGCGTACAATTCAGAAACTCCACCCTAATCTGCGTCAACCACTGTTAGCACTGAACCCCTAGAATGAGTAGGTAAGACCAGTGCCAGACGTTAACTACAGAGTTTCTCGCCTCTGCCTAGGACGCGTGTACTCTTCCGGCCATGAACGTTGATCCGGAACGATACCTGGAGTACAGAAGACCGTGAAGATTGCAGGCCGCCGCTGCCTCCAGTGCACCACTTGAATACTCCAGCGCCGATTTGATCTCAGAAAAAAAAAATACGAAACCCTACGTGATGAACAGCTGTTCACTGCGGATGGTACCTGCAAGGTTCATGGCGGAGGTTAACATCTGTATAATCCAGCCGAAGAAAAAAAAAAAAAATCGTAATACATACACGCCACCGCGGTTCACACGTATCGTGTCAGTCCTCCATTCTAATAAATTTCGCCAGCCCACTTTCTCATTACCTGTAGCTGGCGGAAAACCATCATACCACCAAGTCGGCTGTTCGGATTTACCAGGGAATAATGGTATGCTATGTGACTTTTACAAAAAAAAAAACAACGAGTCAAACCTTACCTCAAGCGATGGGTTAAAAATCGTGTAAATGAAGGAACCCTAACGGTTAAGAGATTTAAACCCTATATAAGTATACATGTGAATATAGGTCGCGCGTATAAACATATATGACGTGGAGTAAAATCGTACATTAGATTTATCTATGTGTAGGAGAGGTATATATTTGTATATCGGTTGATATATAAATATGTGCATAAGTAAACCTAAAGTCGCGCCTTAGATTCTTCTATGGGTAGCATAGGTATATATTGGTACATCTATTTATATATAAAAATGTGCATACATAAACCTTGGTATATATATATGTGGGAAGAAATAAGTTGCACTTAGATTTCTATGGGTAAGATAACAAATACCCATGTATCTATAAATATATACATATATATATCTATTGGATAAATAAAGTGACATTTTAATTGGATTCAATAGATTGCACTTTAGTTGAAATTAATTAAGTAAATGGATGTGAACCTTGGTGTTGAAAATCAACTCTTATGGATCAGTTGTATTTAACCTAGAAGGGGAACATTTCTAGGAGAGAAATAATACTTTGTAAAAAAAAAAAAAAAAAAATTTGGAGGTGTTACAGCAGAATGCTAATTTTGCAAATGAAGAAGATAAGAATCCAAAGATTGTGTTGTTAACATGTAACGTTGCACAAGACAAACAAGATGATTTTTGGTTCTTAGACTCAGGTTGTAGTAATCACATGACTAGAAATATTACAATGTTTTCCAATCTAGATGAAAATGTGAAATCTGAGGTAACAACAGGAACTGATAGTAAGATATCTGTCAAGGGTAAGGGCAGAGTCAGTATCCGAGCAAGAAATGGAGAACAGATGATTGTGCCAGAGGTATACTATGTGCCTGGTCTGAAATGTAATCTTTTGAGCATTGGACAGCTCATTGACAAAGGTTACAATGTGTTCTTCAAAGATGACATGTGTACAATCAGAGACATACCTGCAAGTAAGAAGATCATTGCACAGGTGCAGATGACCAACAATAGAATGTTTCCTCTCAAACTCAGGGTAGATTTCAAGGAAGGAAGAACTATTGCAGCTGTAACTCAAGAAGTCTTTCAGGAACAAGTGAAAGATGAAAATTGGTTGTGGCACTTGAGATTTGGACATCTCAATTTCGGAGGCTTGAATCTATTGCAAAAAAAGGGAATGGTAAAGGGATTTTCGTTGATCGAGAAACCAGACAGCCTTTGTGAAGGCTGCATCTTGGGCAAGCAACACAAATAAAGCTTTCCAGCAACAAAGAGTATAAGGGCAAAAGCATCGTTGGAAATTTTTCACTCTGATGTGTGTGGACCGATGCAAATACCATCATTTGCCGAAAATAAATATGTTTAAACTTTCATTGATGGTTACACCAGAAATACATGGGTGTATGTGCTGAAACAAAAGAGTGAAGTGTTTGAGAAATTCCGCCACTTCAAAAATCTTGTTGAGAAACAGTGTGGGCATTATATCAAAGTGCTCAGAACAGATAGAGGTGGAGAGTACATCTCCAAAGACTTTCTGCGTTTTTGTAGAGAGAATGGCATACAAAAGCAGTTCACCGCAAGGTATACACCTCAGCAAAACGGTGTTGCAGAAAGAAAGAATAGGACCATTCTGGACATGGTCAGAAGTATGTTGACGGAAAAACACTTTCCGCATGAGTATTGGGCTGAAGTTGTCACTTGCGTAGTTTACATCTTGAATAGATGCCCAAGTAAAGCTGTCATGAACAAAATACCAGAAGAAGCATGGAGTGGTCAAAAGAAAACTGTCACTCACATGAGAGTATTCGGCTGTGTATCATATGCACATGTACCAAATCAGCTAAGGAAGAAGCTTGACAGTAAGGGGGAGAAGTGTGTCTTTATTGGCTATTGTGATGAGTCAAAAGCATACAAACTCTATAATCCATTAACCAAGAAATTGATAGTAAGCAGAGATGTGCAGTTCATTGAAGATGAAGCTTGGGATGCAAGCTTAGAGAAGACAATGAATGTGAAGACAATTGTGTCTCACGAAGAAGAAGAGGAAGGGACAGCAGCAAATAACCCTTCTTTGGTGGCTCCTCCTCCACCACAACAAGTAAATCAAACCACACCACAAGCTAGAATTCAAACAGCCTTGAGAAGTCAAGGAAGTGCTTCTCCAAGCACACCACAGGGATCAGAAATACCCTCAAGTTCGGATGGAACTCCAAGCACACCAAGAAGACCAAGATTCAAAAATCTGAATGAGATTTATGAACAAGGAGAGGTAAGTAACAATACCGGTCTGAATTCATTATTCGCTTTATATTGTCATGTTGATGACCCAGTTCATTTTGAAGATGCTGTAAATGAAGATAAATGGATTGAAGCAATGAATGAAGAAATTGGTGTAATTGAGAATAGTAAAACATGGGAGTTAGTGGACCTCCCTGAAGGCAAATATGCCATTGGAGTTAAGTGGGTCTATAAGACCAAAAGCAATGCTGAAGGCAAGATTGATAGGCACAAAGCAAGACTTGTTGTGAAAGGCTACAAGCAGCAACAAGGCAAAGACTATGATGAAACCTTTGCACTAATAGCAAGGATGGAAACAATCAGAACAGTGTTGTCTATTGTGGCACAACACAAATGGAAGATTTATGAGATGGATGTTAAATCTGCATTCCTGAATGGAGTGTTGAAAGAGGAGGTTTATGTTGAACAACCTCCAGGCTATGAAGTTGAAGGCCAAGAGCATAAAGTCTGCAGACTGAAGAAGGCTCTTTATGGGCTAAAGCAAGCTCCAAGAGCATGTATAGTAGAATAGATGCTTATCTGATTGAGAATGGGTTTGAGAAGTGTGATGGTGAACCCACACTCTACATAAAGGAGAATGACGGTAAGATTCTTATTGTTGTTTTATATGTAGATGATTTAATCTTTACTAGCAATGATGCTTCTCTCATTGCTGATTTTAAAGCAGTCATGAAAAGTGAATTTGAAATGACTGACTTGGGCTTCTTAAGATATTTTATTGGAATTGAAATAGACCAAAGTGAAAATGGTGTTTTCATTTCCCAAGTTAAATATGTAGAAGCAGTGTTGAAGAGATTTAACATGCAGAACAACAAGGCAGCTGTGACTCCAACTGTAATGGGGTTGAAATTGACCAAAGAAGATAGCAGCAAGGATTTTGATCCAAAGTTGTACAAGAGCATAGTTGGCAGCCTTATGTACTTGACTGCAACTAGGTCGAACATTATGCACGCTGTGAGTTTAATCTCCAGATTTATGGAAAGACTGAAAGAGACTCATTGGCAGGCAGCCAAGAGGATTCTAAGGTATGTGAATGGAACGAAGGGGTTTGGTATTTTATACTCCTCTTCTGAAAGTTTCATGTTGAAAGGTTACACTGACAGTGATTGGGCTGGAAGTGTTGATGATAGGAAAATTACATCGGGATATGTGTTTTATATGGGATCAGGAGCAATCTCATGGGCTTCCAAGAAGCAACCAATTGTGGCTTTGTCAACAGTAGAGGTAGAGTATGTGGCAGCAACAGCAGCAGCATGCCAAGCAGTGTGGCTGAGAAGAGTTCTCAGAGATTTGTGTCATGGACAAGAGCAGGGCACAACCATTTACTGTGACAATAGCTCGACTATAACATTGTCTAAAAACTCTGTTTTTCATAAAAGGACAAAGCACATAGACACCAAATTTCACTTCATACGTGAATTGTTTAACAATGGTGAGATTGTTTTGCAGCACTGCAGAACAGAGAATCAGCTAGCTGACATCTTGACAAAACCATTGGCAAAGAAAAGTTTTGATCATTTCAGGAAATGCCTGGGTATGCAGAAAAACCCAGCAGTTGAAATTAAGGGGGAGTGTTGGAATTTAATTCCAACTGCAACATAAACAGCTGGACAGAGAAATCAGATCCGTTGTAGATATTTCAGCAAGGTGGATGCCTGAAAGTCGCGGTTGATATTTTGCACATCACTGTGCATTTCATTTTCTGAATTTATTACCCCTGCTACAACTGACTTGATTTGTTCCAAAAGGCTTCACCGCTTGCTGCATTCAATACGCAGATAAGCTTTAGAAGATATTTGCATTATTTTAATAATATAAGTCAAATATGTTTTTCACCTATAATATGATGAACAACAGTTCGTTTTGAGGTTAGAAGAGAGTTTGAGAAATTGAAAAATGCAGAGAAGAAGACAGAGCAGAGAAAACATCAAGAAAACATAGTCGTTGTGTTTTTGGAGCAGCATGCATTCTACAGGCTGTTTCAGCAACTGTCTGCGTGTTTCAGCAACAGACTGTGTGGTGTTTCAGCAACTGTCTGCCAGTTGCTGAAACACGAATCTGTGTTAAAAAACAGAGTTTGTAAAAACAGAGTATGGAGTTTTTTATTATTCCAGAACTGTAGTTCTGAAGAAGTTTGTAATTTTTATTGTCATTTTTATGGTTAATAAAAACAGAGCTTTTCTCCATCTTCTTTGTCCAGATTTCTCTCATTTCTTTGTGTTGAGTTGAGGAACTTTGCTTCCTCTGTTTTGTTCGAAATTAACAGAAATTTCCATCACAATTTAGAGTTTATAGTGTTAAATTTCTATGATTAGAGTGAGGATCATAGTAATTTAAAATGTCAAAAATTATTTTTTTCTTCGATATAGTAATATATAACATTACATAATCCACAATAGTGATGCCTTGTCCATGGATATAAGTTGCCTGTTGTAATTTCCACCACTTCATTAGCCAGTTTGAAATTATTAGGTCTTAGATAATTGTATAACTTAATTAGTCCACTAAAACATAACCAAACATATTTATAGTTGAAATCATTAAGTAAAATAACAGTTTATTTAGTTATAATTCTAACATTACAAAGAAAGATATTACCATAATTTTTCAAAAACTCAATAACTAGTTTGTGATACACACCATAACGTTAATATGTAAAAGAAAACTCTTATATTTTTATAAAGAGTAAAATTAATAAACAATGAAGAACATGGCTTAATAGGATTTGGAAATATAAAATGCGAAAGATGGCTTATTATGTCATCTATGGAGCGTGCAATAAAATCACTCACCTTATAATAAAAATTTGATGGGAAGAAAGTGTACCGGAATAATGTATAAACGGTCGAGACAAAAGCACCTCCAGGATATTTTAATACTGAAAGAAATCCTGGTTATTCCATATAAAATTCGAGGAAAGATTCATGATGAAGACGAGCGTTTCGTTAACATAAGCGTAGGTATAAAAAATTGCGCAATACGATTTAGTTACAACGCTATTGACAAAAGCATAATGCACCTGGACACCATTTTAACTCAGAAATGAATACCAGGTACCTATGAAAATTATGCTAAGATACCTGTAAAGCAAATAGAGAAAGATTCAACCAAGAGAGATGCCCTGATAACCATTAGTATATATGCAGAATGTAAGATGAACCTCGACATATGTGGTCACAACAAAAGGAAAAGTCGTGAGACTTTGTCAATACTAAATAAACGTCCGCGGGAATAGGAATGCAATATTAAACATTGTGTTGTTGACAGTTGCCAGGAAGGCAATCTAGGGATGAAATGTATTTGCAGAGGTACGATCAACCAAAACCATTTGCATAATATGTACTTTTCTGTTTGTTTAATGTGCTCGAGTCCACTTTCTCAAGCAGCACCAAGGTTTTTCTCAAGTCCAACATGTGAGAGAATATCCGTGCAGAGAAAGCAAAGTAAAATTGTAACTGGCGAAACAGGTATTAGTATACACCCACCCTCTCATATAGTTGTATGCCCATACTGAAAATGCTATAAGAAAAACGCTTGTGCCACCTGCCCGAGGCACAGTGTTTTTCTTATTTTTCTGGTGGGCGTTGGAGAACAGAGAAATGATGAACAACTTCATACGCTTGGGGGTTGTAATTTTAGGTCTCTCACTGCCACCAAATATTAACCTGTTTCTCTGACCTCTATAATCATAGATATGAATTTCTGTTTTTATAGATCACAGCACACCTTTATGTTTTGCATTTCAGATAGTCGTCTTCGTTAATCATGTCCACTGATTTATTTGATTTGGCATTGCATACAGGAAGTGCTTTTGCTTTGCTCATGTATGGTGCACCAATGTGAGTATACTGTGCAAATATTAATAGGACTAAAATTCAAGTAGGAATAAAGCACCAGTTTGGGTATAAGACTAATTTATTTTTTGTGATATTGGTGAACAGTACAACATTCAAGAGGGTGATAGAAAAGAGAACTACTGAGAGCTTTTCGGGGTTACCATATACAATAGCGCTCTTCAATTGTCTTCTCTACACGTTCTATGGGTCCCCCCTCGTGGATGGGATAACATTGTAGTTATTGTTGTCAATAGCATTGGCCTCCTTCTCGAGTGCTGCTTCGTTTCCATCTATCTTATATTCGCTCCACCTAAACCCAAGGTAAATATTTGAATTTCAGCATACTTCTTCTAATTTAAATATTAACTGAAGAGCCGCCTGGGTAAAATTAGTGCAATATGGAGGGACTGAGCTTACTATCTCGCCCTCTATAAATTGTTTGTAGATGAAAATGGCCCGGGTGGTCGCCTGTGCGTTGGTGGTGTTTGGAAGTATTGCGATAGCTTCATTTGGTGGTGTACATGACCACAAGCATAAGAAGGTTCTTGTAGGAACTGCAGGAATGGTAGCGACTGTTATTCTCTACGCTTCGCCGCTATCCGTCATTGTAAGTTTTATGTTTCTCTGTCTAGTTTTCATCATTATGGGCGTCATACCATAATTTTCATAATTAAAAAGTAATAAAAAATACGAAAATGGTGAACTGCTTTAAGCGTCCACTATTGCTACGGATACTGGCTATTGTTAATGTCTTTTTACTGTGTTTATTACTATAATTTCAGAGATTGGTAATTCAAACGAAGAGCGTGGAATTCATGCCGAGTTTCTATTTCTCGCTATTCGCTTTCCTCTGAAGTGTGTTGTGGATGGCGTATGGCTCTCTCAGCAGAGATATTGTGATAATGGTAATGTAATAATTAAATTGTTGTTAAGAGTTTTTATGATGAAATTCATGTTTTCAGTTTATATGACCCAACAATATCGCGGTGTAAGAACCGTTGATTTGAAGCTACCGCTCACTAATTTGGTGCTTTGTGTGTACTTCATATTTTGCGCAGGCACCAAATTTTCTTGGAGTTCCATTGGGGTTGGCTCAGATGGTTTTATACTGTTTTTATCGCAACAAAAAGAGTCCGCAGTAGTGGATGGAAGCCTGCCAGTGGAAAAGAGTGAGGAGGAGGAGAAATGCGAGGAAAAGAGTGAGGACAAAGGAATATGCCAATCCGATGAACAAGACATCGAAATGCAGTTGAAAGTATGAACAGAGGCGGGAGCGAAACACGACTCTCTGCAACGTGCATGTTCATATGCATTTTTATCGAATTGTTTCATCCGTGATAACTGTTTGTAACAGTAACTTGCTAAAAATATAACAAATCATCATTATTATATCACACCACTAAATAAAAACAATTTTTAAATTTGTCAAAATGCTAATCACGCAATTTCTCATTTCTCATGCTCTTGGTTTCTCTCGATTTAATTTCGATGGATAATGCCAAGTTTAATGAATGGAGATAAATTAGTTTTCGTAAGCCAAATTTTAAATATAGTTTATTAAAGTAACTCCAAAATATAATTTATTAAAACTTTTATTAAAGTAACTCTAAAATATGATTTATCGAAACACTTGTATTTCAGAATTGGTGTTAAGAATCTCTAAAATACCATTTACTAAAGTAGCTTACGAATTAAAACGTTTACGAGTCTCTTTCTAAAATTAAAAAATAAAGGCATATATGAAAATGTGTAGATGGTACAATTAGTAATTAATTTATTTTAAGAAAATTAAATATGATTTATTGATAAAAGTAAGGTATATATGAAAATAAGTAAAGCATAGAATTAATAAATAGTTTATTTTATTTATTTAAAAATAAATAAAATGTTACAATTATAAAAATTGACAAGTGAAGCGTTAAATGTGACTTATAATTTTAATTTATATTGAAAAGAAAAGAGGAAAGCCTTAAATGTGATTATTATAATTAATATATAGTGAAAAGGAAAGAGTGAAATGTGACTATTATAATTATTAATGTTATAGATTGGAATAAAGTTAAGTTTCATAAATTTTGATTTGGTATGGTAATTTATTAAATTTAATTATTATTATTATTAATATTTAATTAAAATATATTGTGTAGAGAGATATATTTTACAATTAATTACAGAGGAGCTCTTGACAATTTTTTCAATAAATAAAATTAAAATAATTTTTAATTTATATAATAATCTTAATTATAATAAAAAATAAAAATGAATAAATGTATTTGATTAGTTTTAAATAAAATATTTATAAATTAATAATAATATCTATTTTATTTATTTTTCTTTTTAATCGAAAGATATTTTATAATGTACAAAAATGTAGTAATGGTGTTTAAAATATAGTATTATATTGAAAATAATAATAATAATAAATAATCTAAGTAATATAAATAATAAATTAATTCAATTCAACTTTCTCTATTAAAAGTTATTTTTTGTTATTAAAAGTTACTTTTTGTTAATAAAAATAAAAGCAGTTTAACAAATATACAGAATAGTTTTTTTAAATTTAAGCACTATAATTTGTAAAATTCAAATGTCTCTAAGTTTGTTTTTAGCGTGTTGAATTCTGTAAAGCTCATTACCATCCAAAAGTTACCTTTCGTAAAAGAACACAGGAATAATTAAAATAAAATTATTTATTCTTTACTTACACTTGTAATAACATCTATACTAGTAATAACATCTATATGTGACATACTTTGCATGTGGAAGGAAATTCATATAAATTGTTGATTAAAACATATTTGGTACATTATAATGGTAAATGTGGAAATTAGTGTAGTGTACAGGGTGTTCTCCACATGTGGCTTATTAAACCCTTAACTTTATTATAAGGATAGGTGTAAGTGCAGATGTGCTACAATGTTACTTGTACTATGTAAACCCTTAATGATCAGGCACCTCAGAATTTTAGGTTTTAATGGGTCAACACGATATCCACCCCTTTATATAAGCAAACCTTGATATATGCATTATGTATTCGTCGACTGTAAAAATCTAGACCTTCTTCATGAGCTGTTATGCATTAGTTCTACTTCCAATGCCTTGCAAAGATAGTTGTACCTTCAGCGTCCACATGGTTGCAGGTTCATCGAATTGTATGGGTTGCATAGAGTCGTTTGAGGTAACCGCTTCCCCGTTGCTCTATCATCATCGTTTCCATTCTGTCTCCTAAACTTTCCACTCCACTGAGGTTAACCTTTGAACCCTAATTCAATTCTCTAGCTTTTTGCACGGTGTTTTTCCTTTCAGGTTTTACGACCATGGCGGAAATGCACAGTTCTTTATCATTTGCGGGGTTCATGGGCCATCCTACACCAGAGACAAACTATTGGGAAAAATTTACACCTCCAGGTTTCATGTACTATTCTTCTCTTGCTTGACTACTGAGAATATACTTCTAATGTTTTATTGGCACTTCATATCTTTGTTAATGTTTTTATTTACAGTATAAAATTCTCTTTGCGCCTTACACAGTATGCGTAATACGAATCACTACATGTAGTGAAACTTCTAGCTTATTCCTCTATATCATTCAATTTGTTCTTATGTCCAATCAGTTTTTGTTTCTAACATGATATTTTCCTTTCAGGTAACCCTGGTTTTGTATTTTGTGTGGTTCACATAGGCTTGAATTCAAACCCTCTTTCTCTGCTAGCAGATATTTTATCTTTCCATCTTCTTAACTCCATTATTCCTCCTTATGTCGATGACTGCTTTGTTATTTTCCTTGTTTTTGTACCTAGGTTGTTTTTTGGTGCATCAAGTCTGATTATTATTGGTCGTGGTTGTTCGAGATTCTTCCATATGGATGATTAATGTTTCCATAGAAATATTGTTATGGTTTTGTTCCATTAAATGGAATTTTTTCTAGACAAGTCTGTCTTGGAGTCTTTTGTTAAATATACTTGTTCAATTTTGACTGTTACTTAATTATTCCTTCTCCATATACAATGCGAGATGGTTTTTATTACAGGCCATCACGACTGAAACACTAGTTCTGGGTTTAGTTAGTTATATGCATATATTGCAAATTCATTATTTTAAACAATTTGTGGATGGGTTTTCTCATGTATTACTCTATTGTTTTTCGTGGAAGAAAAATATAGATAAATACTGCTCTTCTTCTATTACCAATATGTACATAAAGACTCTTTGATGTTTATCGCAGTTTAAAATGTGCTTACCAATCATGCTGTCGGTTGAGAGTTTATGGGAAATTGAATGTGCGCGTTACTCTTGATTTTTCGTTAAGATTATCTATATGGAATTATCTGTCTTTAGACAAGGTAACAGTGACTTCTAAAATGAATATAGTATTATTGTTACTATTGTATGTTGTATCTGTTCTCAATATCCATGGTTTAAGTTATGTTCTCAATATCCCTGGTTTATGTTACTGGTTCTGCTTTAATTATACTAGTTAGTCATATTGAAATAAGAATACCAGTTGTTCCAACCTATGGAACTTTTTATGGATACTCTGGGTACATGCAAACCCTTCAGTAAAGAAACAAATTACTTTGCTAATTGTCTTCCTTCCTCATTTAAGTTGTAATCCCTACAACCATAAATAAGTGTGTTCTACTTGTTATTTTATAACCCTTATGGATGGTTTCATAGTATATTATCATTCCAAGTGATTTATTGCATAGTTCTATATGTGGTTTCTATCCATAGAGTTATAAAGTGGAAATGTGAATAAAGTTATTGCTTCCTTTATTATTCCTATGTTACAATTTCGTAAGTGGTAAGTGTCTTCTCTTAACATTAAATACTTATAAAAGCATTTACTTATAAAGCTCTGTTACAAACATAGTATATTCTTTGTAGAATGTGGTGGTAATGTTCTAACAGTCCCATTCTATAAGAAAATAACCAATACCATTGATCATGTTCTCAACAGGGTTATTTAAAAGTTTTGAGTATAACTCCACACTAATAATTATTATAAAACAACATATCTTCTCTAATTATCTAACTTAAATAAGCCAAACACACATATTTAAACAAATAACCAATACTTTTGAGTATGTTCTCAACAAGGTTATTTAAAAGTTTTGAGTATAAATCCACACAAAGAATTATTATTAAAAAATGCATATTCTTTCATTATCTAACTTAAATAAGCCAAACACACATAATTAAAAACTAAATTTCTGTATATAACTCCACACTAAGAATTATTATAAAACAACGTATATTCTCTCACTATCTAACTTAAATAAGCCAAACACACATAATTAAACACTTATATGTCAAGAGATGAATTGTTGACCACCTAACCAATGAGCCTGGAAATCACATGGAAATCACATACAAGTTGACATGACCAAGTGGACAACCTCAAGACACCTTGTCCAATCCAAATATTTCAAATCCTAGGTTTCCAAGACAACCTCAATACCTTGTCCAAGAGATGAATTGTTGACCACCCAACCAATGAGCCTGGAAATCAAGTTCAAGTGGACACATCCAAGTGGAGAACATCAAGACACCTTGCCCAGTCCAAACAGTTTAGATCCTAGGTTTCCATGACATGCTCAAGACTTTGTCTAATCCAAATAGTTCATATCCTAGGATTCCATTTGTTGTAGCATAATTTGACTCAGCTAAAATTCAACGGAGGTTCTGAGCAATTCATAGTTGTTGAGGAATAGTTGTTAAAATTTCATGTAGACCTGCAACATGCTTAAAAGGATAACCACAAGCTCAATGAGGATTCATCATCAGATGGGCACTAGAACCAAAATTAGGGAAGCAGAAGCATTGGAGGTGTAATCAAATCCAGAGGAGAAGCAAAGAAGAAATGCATGCAACAAGGGTCAAGTCGGGCTTATTCGCGTGCAGAACACTTCAAGGGTTGGGCTGATTAATCCGTTCATAACATTGCACACAGGTCAGGGTCTCATGCAAATATACATGCATAAAAGTGTTCGAAGGCTTAATCGCAATCGCATCTGGAAGAACTGATCACATATTGCAAATCACAATTGTAAAGATCAAGAGGAATAGAACAAGGTTAAAACCGTCGAAATGTGAAATGTGATACGAGGACTAGATGCGATATAGTTCGAATATTGAGTCTAAAGTATTTAAATTCTAGTCGTGGGACCCTCTCGCACATCGCACATCGCACGCTCAAGAGGAATGACATTAAGGAATATGTTATAACGATCGAAATGCAAAGTGCGACAAGGTTTCATATCTCCGATTTCAATTCGCGATCAGTCCCACCTCCACTTGCCACTTCATCCCTACCGTTATCTCACATCGCAAGCTTAGGAGTAATGGCACTTATGAATCTGTTATGAATGCAATAAAAAAGTGGAAGAAATGGAAGCTATCGCTAAATTATAAAGGTTTTTAAGTCCGGGTACATGGGTTTTTCCTTTTTAAAAATCACATCGGAGGGAAAAAGCAGATTATAACATAAAACGTTGGAATGCTAAAATGTGATAGAGAAGTGGACACGATACAATTTTTCAGAGACAATGGAATATCTTTCAAATTACAGTCTTACGATAGTTACTAAGGAAAGTTTGAACGTAGGGAAGACTTCGGTAAGAAAAGATCCAACGCTACGTGCAGAACATAGGTATGTGTTTCAGGTAGTTTATTAATCAAAGACTAAACATTGGGGGCACGAGTGGAAGAGGCAGAGTCGGGTAGTAGGTGACATGATGATAGTGTTTGAAATTTAAAAGCATGGCTAGACTCAGGTAGAGATGCATTTATGCAGAGTGTTAGGATATCACGACAAAAACGGAAGGAGACACAACAACAACAAATCAGATTCAGCAAAAGTATTATATTTCAAGTTTTATTCTGTTTTCTTTGTTAAGATCGAAGCTACAATGATGTCCTCGATTGTAATGTAATAAGTAGTTTAAAAATTTAGGCAATCTAGGAGTTTCAAGATGCTCGAGAAGTTAAAAACTTATTTTGTTTATATTTAAGGAAGATAGAAAGAGAGATAAGGGGTTTTGAGTTCTGGACCTTTTAGGGACTACATTTTGTACTTATTTTTTTGATGGATGAATGAAAGAAGCAACAAGTTTCCTGCAACTATTTATGGTGATTTGTGTTTCTTGTTCCATTTTATGTGGTTTCTTCCTTGAATGAAGTGAAGTAAAGAAGCAGCCGGTCTCTATTTTACGTTTGTAAGTAGGAGCTAAATAGCCTTAATAAGCTCTCCTTCACTCCATCTCTTCTCCCTTCACAAATTCTCTCTGAAACTTAAAAGTAATAGATTCTTTGTTTATATTATATTATTTTTAGTTTCTTCTCTCTTCACAAACTCTCTCTGAAATTTTAAAGTAATATATTTTATGTTTACAACATATTATTTTGAGTTTCCTCTCTCTCCATGAATTTCCTCTAAAACTTAAAAGTAATAGATTTCGTGTTTACAACATATTACTTTGAGTTTCCCCTGCAGTTCTTCTTTTCCAATCAGATATCAGTAGTCAATGGCATTGTGAAATGTTTTATTATTCTAGATCATTAAGGGTTTTAGAAAACTAGTTTCCAGTGGGATAGAACCGATACCTCATGGTAAAATGATTTTGTGACACACTTTTAAAATGTCATAAGGACTGATTCCTTTCACAACTAAGGGATTGTCTCTTAAGATACAACATTTTTTGGTGCTGCTGTTGGGGACGAATGTATGAAGTTATTTTTCTCTGGGTATTGAGATCTATTTCTTGATGGTGGATAATATTTAGATATAAAATTTTATTGCTTATTATTCACCTGGCGACTGCACTGATGAAGATTTCATTAGATAAGGAGTTTGGCTGGCAAGAAAATTAGAAAGTATCGTGGAAAAAACATGTTTTAGAGTTTGAATCTGTTAAGGGAAGTTTTATTTTTCACTATCAATTCAGTGGTCTATTTTCCCTTGCATATCAAGAAGATTGTTTCCTGATTTATATTATTAGAATATTATAAGGCCCAAAAGGTACATTCTTTATTGGAGAAAGAATATTTTTATTCTTCTTGTATTTTTGATCTTGACACAACTTTATCTCATAAATATGAGAGGAGATATGATTGTTGCATTACAATTCTTCAAGATAGTCAGTCACAGTCTAGGCATAAAGGTGATTATTCATCATCTTTGGGTGATAATATTTTGTCTCACAAGAAATCGAATACTTTTCAGCTCAAAAACAAAGAAATATTTAAACCCCCTGAAGCTACCCGCAATTCTCCATCAATATCCTTCAAAAGGATTCAAATTTTTTCCATGTTTCTTGGGAGAGGAGGAGGATATTTCAGCCGAAAAACATATCTTGGAATTTTAGTATTTTCTGGACAAATTTCAAATTATTTATGAAGATGTGGCTTTAATAATGTTTTGTCATTCATTAAAGCAAGGTGCTTAGCAATGGTTTCGATGTTTGGAAGAAAGCTCAATTAGCTCAAGGAAAGGTTTTCAAGATATATTTCTTAGATATTGGGGTGAGTGTAAGTCATATTAAAAAAACCTTTTAGAATTATATTCTATCCAGAGGCAGAGAAATGAATCAAATGCTGAGTTTAAGATGAGGTTTCAAAAAATTTATTTTAGCATGCCAAAAGAAATTCAACCTCCTGAAATTGCAGCTATGATTTACTATTTGAGGGCTCTTTCTATTGTGTTGGCTTTTTATCTCAACGAGAGAAAGCCTTGCACTCAAGAAGAATATTTTTCTTTATGCACAGGAAATCGAAGGTAATCTATGGGCTTGTAGAAATTGTTCTTGTCATGTTGAAAGAACAAGTTTTGTTGAAGAGAAGAAGGAATTCCAAGAAAACATTGGGATTTCTTTACAAGAAAATGCAAATTCAAAGATGAAGAAGGAGTTTCAAAAGGTGTCAAGGATTCTTGTATTGCGAAAACAAAATGATTTAAGCATTTCGAAGATTCTGGTCAAAAATTCATTGCAACAACTGAGCTGCATGTTGAAATCCTAGGAGAACATTACAATTTTCATAATTTTAATGTTTTTTTGAATAGAGGAGAGACCAATGGAGCTCCTCAGGTGTGTTTGCAGGAGGGTTAATCAAGAATTGGCATTATACTAAGAACATCAACATTATGAGGAACAAACCTTAGACTTTTTTTTTCGGCCTAAATGGTTGTGAGCAAAAAACAGAAATCAATATTGTCACATACAACCTAAAATTGAGGAGTCAAATAGTGAAGGTAGCTGCCCTGTTCAAAAAAGCATAAATCAGCAAGATGATCAAGAAAAGGAGGTAGCATAAAATTGGTATGATCAATTCTATGATCTAGTAGCTGACTATATGAGAACATTCTTTTGTGAGCAACAATAATTTATGAAAAGTTACGTGAAAAGCTTTGTATCTCGAAAATTTTCATCGTACCTCCCTATTGTGATCTTCAAATTTCAATAGTATGGAGGCATTAGGTCTAACATGCAGATGTTGGATTGGTGCCATAGGAAGGATGACTTCACCTGATTAAGTTTAGGCATGAATAAATATGTAGGATTCGTGCATAAATAAGCTTAGAAGTTGAGCATTTTTATTTTTAGCACTTATAGTTCAGTATTTTCTGTTTAAGAATAAAGGAAGAAGTCCAAAGGGTAGCAGGTTTTTGGAGGATTTCATACTAGATCAACTCCTATTTGGGATTGATTCCATGCCCAATAACGGCTACTAATCTACAAGTTCTCTTTGACTTCATGCCCAATAAAGGCTACTGATCTACAAGTTCTCTTTGACTCCATGCCCAATAAATGCTAATGATATACAAGTTATCAGCACTTTGCTACCAAAGTGTTGTCCCCAATTGGAGCTAGATGTTGTAGCATAATTTGACTCAGCTAAAGTCAAGAGAGGTTGTGAGAAATTCAAGGTTGTTGAGGAAAAATTGTTAAAATTTCATGAAGACCTGCAACATGCTCAAAACGATCACCACAAGGTGAAAGAGGATTCATAATCACATGGGAAATGGAACCAAAATCAGGGAAGCAAAAACATTAGAGGTGTAATCTAAGCAAGAGAAGAAGCAAAGAAGTAAATTGTGCAAAAAGGGTCAAGTAAGGTTTATTAACGTGCAGAACAGTTTAGGAGTCGGGCCGATTGTTGCGTTTAGAACATTGTACACATGTGAGGGTCAATTCGTCCAAATATATGCGTAGAAAAATGTTCAAAGGCTTACTCACAATCACATGTGGAAGGCCTGATCGTATATCACAAAACCTAGTTGCAAAGCTTAGGAGGAATAGAACAAGGTTAAAACCACTGAAATGAAAAATGCGATACAAGGACCGAATGCGATATAGTTCGAAGCTCAAGTCTAAAGTATTTAAAGTCTATCTATGGGACCCTCTCGCACATTGCACATCACACATCACAATCTCATGAGGAATGGTGCTAAGGAATATGTTATAAAGGCTGAAATGCGAAGTGCTGCAAAGTTTCATATAGCCGATTGCATTTTGCGATCGACCCCACCTCCACTTGGCACATCATCCCTACCATTATCACACATTACACATCCGACATTGCAAGCTTAGGAGGAATGGTTCTTATGAATCTGTTATGAATTCGAAAATGAGAAATTCGATAACAAAGCATACACGATGGAATTTATCGCTAAAGTCTACAGGCTTTTAAGTCCAGGTACATGGGCTTTTCCTTTATAAAAATCACATCAGTGGGAAAAAGAGGATTATAAGATAGAAAATTGGAATGCTAAAATGCAACAGAGAAGTAGATGTGATACAATTTTTCAAAGGTAATGATATATCTTTTAAAGTCCATTCTTACGACAGTTACGAAGGAATGTCTCAATGCAGCGTAGAGTCGGGTAAGAAAATACCCGACGCTATGTGTAGAATAATAGTATGCATTTGCGGAAGTTTATTAATCAAAGGATAAATGTTGTAGGCACAAGCAGAAAATATAGATTCAGGTAGTAGGTGATGTGATTATAGTGTTCGAAGCACAAAAGCATGGGCAACATCCGGTAGAGATGCTTTTATAAAAATTGTTAGGATACCAGAGTAGAAATGGAAGGATACAGATCAACAACAAATCAGATTCAGCAAATGGATTATATTTCAAGTTTTATTTTGTTTTCTTTGTTAATATTGAAGCTACAATGATGTCCTCGATTGCAATGTAATAAGTAGTTTAATATTTTAGGTACTCTAGGAGTTTCAAGAAGCTCGAGGAGTTACAAACTGATTTTTTTTGTATTTAATGAGGAGAGAAAAGGGAGAGGAGGGGTTTTAAGTTCTAGACCTCTTGGGGACTACATTTTGTACTTATTTTTTTGGTGGGTGAAAGAAAGAATCAACAAGTTTCCTGCAACTATTGATGGTGATTCGTGTTTCTTGTGCCATTTTATGTGGTTTCTTCATTGAATGAAGTGAAGTAAAGAAGTAGTTGGTCTATGATTTATGTTTTTAGGTAAGATTTAAATAGCCTTAATATGTGATCCTTCACTCCATCTCTTCTCCCTTCACAAATTCTCTCTGAAACTTGAAAGTAATAGATTATGTGTTAACGACATATTATTTTGAGTTTCTTCTCTCTTCGAAAACTCTCTCTAAAACTATAAAGCAATAGATTCTGTCTTTACAACATACTATTTTGAGTTTCCTCTCTCTCCATGAATTTCCTATGAAACTTAAAAGTAATAGATTCTGTGTTTACATAATATTACTTTGAGTTTCCCCTACAGTTCTTCTTTTCCATTTAGATATCAACAGTCAATGGCATGTGAAATATTTTATTATTCCAGATCATTAAGTGTTTTAGAAAATTATTTTCCAATGGGATAGTACTGAGAAGTCATGATAAAATTATTTATGTGGAACACTTTTAAAATGTCTTAATCCATAATTCCTTTCACAACCAAGGGATTGTCGCTTAAGGTATAACAATTTTTGGTGTCATTGCCGGGGACGAAGGCATGCAGTTATTTTTCTTTGCGTATTGGGATCTATTTCTTGATGGTGGACAAGATTTAGATATAATTTTTTTTTTTTTATTATTTACATGGCAACTTCACTGATGAAGATTTCATTAGACAAGGAATTTTGTTGGCAAGAAAATGAGAAAGCATCATGGAAAAAACATGTATTGGAGTTTGAATATATTAAAGGAAGTTTTATTTTCCACTATCAATTCAGTGGTCTATTTTCCCTCGCTTATCAAGATGATTTTTTCCCTCTTTCTATTCTTAGAAGATTATAAGGCCCAAAAGTACATTCTTTATTGGAGAAAGAAGATTTTTCTTATGCTTGTATTGTTGATCTTGACATAAATTTATCTCCTAAATATGAGAGGAGAGATGACCGTTGCATTGCAATTCCTAAAGATAATCAGTCACAGTCCATGCATAAAGGTGATGATTAATCATATTTGCGTGATTATATTTTGTTTCACAAGAAATCGACTACTTTTCAACACAAAATCAAAGAAATATTTAAACCCCTGAAGCTACCTATAATTCTCCATCAGTATCCTTCAAAAGGATTCAAATTTTTGCTAAGTTTCTTGGGAGCTGAGGAGGATACTTCATCTTAACAATATATCTTGGAATTTGAGTACTTTCTAGACAAATTTCAAACTATTTCTAAAGATGTGACTTTAAGGATGTTTTGTCATTCATTAAAGCAGGGCGCTCAGCAATGGTTCTAGTGCTTGGAAGCAAGTTCAATTACTTCATGGAAATGTTTTGCACATATATTTCTTTGATATTGGGCTTATAGAATTTTTTCCTATCATGTTGAAATAAAAAGTTTTGTTGAAGACAAGAGGTCCTATCAAGAAAACATTGGGGTTTCTTTACAAGAGAATGCAAATTCAGACATGAAAAAGGATTTTCAAAAGGTGTTAGAGGATTCATGTATTGCAGAAACATAAGAATTTAAGCATTCTTAATATTCTGGTAAAACATTTGTTGCAACAACTGAGCTACAAGTTGTAAGCCTGGAAGATCATTAAAATTTTCATAACTTTAATGATCTTGTGAATAGAGGAGAGACTAGTGGAGCTCTTCAAGCATGTTTGGAGGAGGGGTAATATTTTTTTCAAGAATTGGAATTATACGAAGAACGTCAGCATTATGAGGAACAAACCTTAGATTTCTCTTTTCGGCCTAAATGGTTGTTAGTAGAAAACAACAACCAATATTCTCACATACAACCTCAAATTGAGGAGTCAAATACTGAAGGAAGCTTCCCTGTTCAAATAACTCTAAATCAGGAAGATGTTCAAGAAAAGGAGGAAGCATAAAATTGGTCTCATCAGTTCTATGATACAGTAGCTGACTATATGAAAAAATTATTTTGTCACACATAGTTCTTCAATTTTTTCTATTGCGGTGGGCCCCTGCACATAAAATATTTCGTAGCATAAATTTTTGTTTCTTTCAAGTTTAATTTTCCATTACCGCATAGATTAATTGCTTAGTTTTCACTAGTTAAATGTTGAGTTTTTATAAGAAGAATGATGTGTCTTTCGCATAGTGTAGTGTGTTAAGTGTTTTGATTTCATGAATTATATTGATTCCATAATCTTTTTAACATATGGAATGGAACTTTGTTTTGAATTTTTTTACAAAATAATCATATATCTCAGAACAGACAAGCATTTTACCTTTGCGCAGTAGGGAGAATACTATATTTTCCTACTTAGTTCAATTATCCTTTTCGATTTACACAACATAGTAATTTAGATAGGATCTTTATAAGTTTAATACTTTCATCTCATGTAATTTATAATAGAATGTTTCATTCCAATAATAAATAGAGTTAGATTTAGTTTAATACTCTATTTTTCATAGGATTAATTTAGATGGTTTTCATTTGATAAGAAAAGAGAATTTTTCAATTACATATTTTGATAGGATTTAATCATAGTTGGTATTGATTCTTTGTCCAGATTTAGAATAAATTTAAGTAAATGTTCGCCTTCTTTAATTCAATAGGTTTAGAAGTATTTTTTTTAGACATTTTAAAGATAGTTTTCGGCATAGAATAAACTAACATAGAATTTATCATGGTTTCGTTTTATGTAATATAAACTTGTTTTATGTCAGTTTTCTTTCTTAATTTTACATTTTCTTTTCTTCTTTCTTGTAACTTCCATTTTATAGTTATTAGAGTATTTTCTTTAGAATAATTTATAGATCAATTTCCTTCTTAGATCAATATTTAACATTTCCTTTTCCTCCTTCTTAAGTTTATCTTTTAAGCATTAAAATTATTCTAGATGTAATATCCTTGCTTAAGCCATCGTAAAAACTCTCATAAAATAAGGTTTCTTAAATAGTTAAATATTATTTACTATTATATTGATATTACGTGAAGAATATTCTTGTAATTGATGATTATAAGAATATTGGAATTATTATTTCTTAATTTATTTATTTATAAGAATATATATTCTTCTATGGAAATAAATTATATTTCCAAGTTGGTATATTTTATGATTTTTGGAAATAATGAGTAGTAGTTTTGGTTTTAGAAATAATGAGTAATATTTTTGGAAAAAGTATGGATAAGTGATATTTTTCTCATAAGGAAAAAGAAAATCCACCTTTAAAAATAAAAGCATGAGAGATTTATAGAGTGCTTTTCTGATTTAGGAAAAATCAGATTTATGGAGGCTTTATGGAATGCTTTTATGGTTTAGAAAATCTGGAATGCTTTTATGATTTAGAAAAGATGGAATTCTTTTATGATTTAGAAAAAACTAGAATGATTTTATGATATATAAAAGCTATTTCATTTTATTAATTCTATTTATTATAAGCCTATGAGAGAAATAGAAGAGGGGAATGGGAGAATACATGGAGAATGGAGCCAAGGAAGAGGAAGAGAGTATTCCAAGCATGCATCAAGAGATAAGTAACCATATTCTTTGAAAATCCTTTTGTTTGCATATGGGCCATGATTATATAATGATTGAATTTATTTGCAATAAAAATTTCATGTGATAAAGAATTAAGATTAAATCTTGAGTCAATCTCTATATAATTTTGTTCATAGAGGAATAAGTTATTATTCATTGAATTATGAGAATAATTCATGTGTTGTGAATTGATAAAATATTTTCATGGCTAAATAATTTTGTGAATTGCATGAGTTATTGGAAAATAGGGTCTGAGTATGAGTTTGTATCTCCCAAACCAAAATATATATGAAAAAAGTGAAAGAGGTTTTTATAAAAGAAGATTTTAGGAAAAAAAACATCTTTCAAATTTTAAAAATTGGTTTTGCATGTCTCGAAAACCATGTCCTAAATGGATGTAAAATAACAAGGAATTAAATAATATTTAATTCTGGAAAAATGAGCTCCAAATATTTGATCGAATCTTCAAAATCGTAAAATCTATGTAAAATATGAGATAGGTTATTTTTAACTAACCCATTAGAAACAAAAACCTCTTTGGGTTTTCCAAAAGTAGTTTCCATTTGTTTGGAAACCATGTCTAAATTTGATGACAAAAACAGGAAAGTATTAAATATTTAAATCTCGAAAAATGGGCATCAAAGATTCATTCGAATCTTAAAAAAATGAAACCTGTGACAAAAATGAGAGAGGTTATTCTTATTAAGTTTGTTCCAAACAAAAACCTCTTTTGGTTTTCTGAAATTCATCTCCATATGTTCGCAATACTTATCCAAATGGGGTGACTAAAATAGGAAAAACAGAGTAAAACATAGTGCTTCCATTTCATTTTTAAATGAGACCAGAATAATTGTTTATGTACATAAGAAATAATAATTATGTTGATGATTATTTAGAAGTAATTAATTTATATAATTACCAAGCATATGCATTAAATGTTTTAAGGATAAATATTTTACTCTTAAAGAGAGTATGTGCTTAGGTGCACATGAATAATATCTAGTATATTTGATCTACTAGAAATTATTATGTGATTTTTCATGCATGAGGAGTTTGAGTCATGTAAAAATATATAAATAACTTATGTGAGGGTAACTCACATAAAACCTTTGCGTAAAATGCAATTGGTTGTGTTATTTGAAAAGGATTTGTTATTCATGTTATTCTGGAGGAAATATTACAAATCTCTCTATTATGTGAAATGATAAGAAAATATTATCTATTTCATGCATAATAGCTATTGAGTTATCTTCTCGAAAAAGAATAATTAAGGTATTAAATTCCTTGGAAAATAAATATATATAATCGTATGCAAGGAAGCAATTATTGGGTTAGAACTCTTCAAAAATAATAGAAGAGAAGAAGATATCCTCGTATGCATTATTTTATTATATTATTAAAGAGGAAAAATAGTAATCACATGATTTATTATGTAAGATTATTTCGAGAAACATATATATTCTTGCATGCATGGAAAAAGTATAGTTTTGGGATTAGATCTTTTGGATGAGAGGGAAATGTCCCTTTGCATGCATGGAAGAATAAGTGGTATGCGGTTGATCCCTTGGAAAATAAATGTGTTTATTTTTCCGTGAAATATGTATTTAGTTTCTTTTGGAAAGAAATATATGTTTTACATGGAAGAATAAAAAGGCTATGTTATTACATGTACAAAAACTATAACTAGTATGTTAACTTGGTTCGAAATAAAGCTTGAATTGTTATAAGTGTAGCCAATGTGAATATTTCTTGTGTGGAAAATATGTCTTTGGAAAAGAACATGCATTCATATGCATAAGTATAGAATCTAATGTGTTAATCCCTTTGGAAAAGAAAACGTAAGAGTAGACAAAAAGGAAATTACTTGTTGGGATAGTTATCTTAAAAGCTTGTTATGCATTTTCATGCACAATATTATTATATAGTATGTTATCTTTGCTTTGGAAATAATATAAAAGTGCATGCGAGATTTTGTTAGCGGTTGCTAGAAATATGATGCTTGATAGTGATTTATTTGTTACTAATGCATGTGAAATGATGCTAAAGAAGGCATTTCATGTCAACTTGGTTATCTTTTATACATGCATACAAATATTTGTTGAAGTATCAAAAATAGAGATTGATTATTGGTTTATTAATATTTTATCTAATCATGATATCAAGTGTGATGATGGAAGAAATGGCATGAAAAAAGGATGACTTGAGAAAATGATTTTTCAAGTTTAACACTGTGGAATATAAAGAGTTTTTAGTCTATGCAGGTTTACTAGTTCCAATTGCACGATGACCCACTGAAGGAAATAGTCTGACTACAAAGACAAAGATTGATGATTTGTGGGTAAATGGTATCATGATGATTGTAATAGCTTATAGCTAGTTATGTTTCGTTTAAGATTATTTTTCTATGTAATTTTTATGACAGTTATCAAGGGATGGACTCCCTTATAACCATTGAGTGAGGGATGACAACCCTCACAAGCGTTTAGTAATAAAATTAAACGTTTGCTTGTTTTCACCCTACGGGGTTTCCAAGGTATATCGGTGTCTAATGATGTGATTGTTCATCGTGTCATTTTTATGATGTTAATTTATTTCATGATGTGATGTTTATATTATCAATTAGGTGATGTACTAATTATTTTAAATTGATCATGGGATCGATGCACAGTTATAGCAGGAAATTTAAGTTAATATGCTATAACAAGGACAATTAATGGTTGTGTAACTCACTATGATTTTTTCTAAATATTTCTGTAAATGATGATGATGGGTATTTAAATAGTTAATGCAGAAATATAGAAATTAATTTATAAGGTTAGACATTCATAAATGTTGAAAACAATTCCTAACTCCATGCATTTTCCTGCGAGGTTGTCGGGGTATGGTACACTAGATTTAGTTACTTTCTTGCTTTTAGATTTCATATAAAATCTCTAAAAACACAAAAAAAAAATTGAAGTTTATTTTCTATTTCTTTTAAATATAAATTGTTATTCTTTCTCATTTTTTATCATAGGCTTTATCTAAGTTTAGATTTCATTCCATAGATCAGTTCTTAGTTTTCCTATTTCATTCAAATATTTAAGGTAAAACATAAAAATCACCCCAAAAAACATATAAAACCTACACAACGAAGTAAGAAACATAGGATTCTAGCATATATAGTGCACCTACACTTCACAAGATTACTAAATTCAGTCGATAATTTATGATAGCAATTTAAGACATTAAATTGACTAAACACAAATCGTGTAATGAAAAAATATTTACAACATAGGTTAATCTCACATTTGTTTGATGAGGAGGTGTGGATCCACTAATGTAAACCATATAATTTGGGCTAAAACCCATCGAATCAATAGATGAGGGTATAATAGATTGAATAGGTGAAGAAACATAAGTTTCCTGATGATTTTGGACCTCCATTATTGGCATTTTCTCCAATTTTCCCAGCCTGAATCTGCCTTTTCCCCACATGTACAAAGCCATCCTATGCATCTATGAAAACCATTAAGCTCACTCACGCCATTCCTCTGTCAAAGATTCAATTTATGGCAAGTATGTCATTTAACAAGTTGTTGCAAGGAAGAGGTTTCTCATTTGGAATTAAGGTCATGTTTATTATTGGTTTTGTATAAGTTTCCTTTAATTAAACCTAAAATAAAAGAAAGGGAAATATTGTTATAATAATTCATTAATATGTGTTAATATATTATTATGAATAAATTTAAAATATGTACATAGGCATGTAGTACTTGCTTTAGTTGTTGGACATAGGCTCCTTGTGAGTTTTAGCCTCATTTTCTTGCTTCACATAATCTTAGTGTGAATATAAAAGTAAAACACCTATAAAGTAGGAAAAACAAAGAAACAATCACTTTTAATAATAATGAAGATCTCCTTTTTTACCTTTATTTCTATGCACTTTTTTCGAGTTACCACCCAAAGATTCCACCCGAATGACTGCCAAATCAAAACGCAAATCTACTTGGGGTTGGTATTTCTTTGAAATTGAATTTCCCTATTCATTATCTCTCTGTGTTCATGCAACCCCATATTCTTGTCTTACCATTTGTGTTGAAGGAATTCCTTCGTGGGTCCTCTCTCCATTATGGTAAATTTTTTATGACTGCTAAGTACTTTCCATGTTCTGATTATACTTAGTATATTGAGAAGGGATATCTTCCTTAGCTTCCTACTCCAATTATGAAAAGTCAATTTGTTGGCAGCCATTCTTTTTTCGAGCTGTCCCTTTTTTATTCTTCGGGTGTTTTTTGGCCTGTGGACATTAGTACTCCTGTTTGAAAACAAGAAAAACATCTAAGTGTTGTATTTTCATAATCCAACCTTTATTTTCATTCATATTTTCCAATTTTCAACAATATGTTTCCTCGTAAGCCTTTGCTCAAATCTATCTCTATACGAATCCAAGAAAGGGTAAAAACACCTTATTTTGTCTGATCATTATCTTTCTTTTTTTTGTAAATCCCCAAAGTATTCCGTATATCTTCTAGGACTTGAAGATGCCAAAATGGTTGTGGGAAGTTTCGGAGCCTCACAAAAATCGGTGTTGCTGACACCACAATCATTACAGGGTAAAATTCATGGAACCAATGGGTCACATAGATCCCAACATGTCCCCAAAACTAGGGGATTTCCTACATCACTTTTCCATATATTACTTTCATTCAACTTGTATAATAAAAAAAGCTTCAGAACATAGGTAGATATCACAATTTTTTTACCACGAGATGTAGATATGCTAATGAAAAGCATATGATTTAGGCCAAAACCCATTGAATCTATATATGAGGGCATTAAATTTATAGAAATTATGTCATTTAACAAGTTTTTATAAGGAAAAAGCAGAAGAAGTTTAACATTTTCAAGAAAATAACATAAAAAATTGATTGAGGTGTTATTGATTCTAATACATAGTTTATTAATGATGAGTAAAATAACTTCTTGAATTAAAAACATAATTATAATCTTAATGCAACTTCCATATTATGCTATCAACTTACGACATTGGCACTTTCTAGTTTTAATATTTTTTTTAAAAATAAATCTTTATTAATATTCAGTTTTCTCTCATTATTACATGTCATATTTATATTCTTATGTTAAAGAATATATACAATTAAATTCAATAAATAACTTCATTATCATTGCAATTACAGATTATTGATATATGAATACAAATTTATAGAAAAAATTATAGATTATGAAATTGTTTCAAATAGTGAAAAGGTTGATCCAAAAAAATTATAAAATAAAATACTTTTTTCCATGAGAAATATCTTTGTATTCCATATGATAAATATACATGTTTCAATTCTAGAGGGACTACTAAGACAGAAAGTCTTGAAGCCATTAAAATAAGTACTCAAATAAGTACTCAATCTGAAGCTCAATATGTCTCATGTAGGAATTGAATTAGGGTGGGAAGGATGAAAAAATTTATCCTAACCATATTTATCCCAATCATCTGAGCTAAACCTAATTGAATAAAAATTAAAAATATTATATTAATAACATTTTCAATTCATATGTATGGGTGTGTCTATCTAAATTGTATTGAAATTTACCATGTACTTCCCAAAAGAAATTATAATTATTTTATCTTCATTTGTTATAATGAACCCAATAATATATTTAACATTTTATTGTAATCATGTTTTTATTTCATATAATGAAATGTTTTAAAAATTGGAATAGAACTTGCATAAGCCAAGCTGATTGACCCTATCACTTATAAGATTTTGTCAAAATATAGTTCGTCTAATATTGGCAAATTAAGAACCACGATTCAATGCATTATTTGTATTTATATCCAAATTAGCGTGACACATTTAACCATTTCTCATAAACATTTTCTCATAATATTATAGTGTACCCTTTGAATTTCTTTGCAAACAACAAGGGGACATGTTTGATGTGAATTTAAGGTACCCTATTTAAAGAGACACACCTCATATTGGATGCTTTCCTTTAAAGTTTCCATAAATAGATCTAATAAATTATCCTATGAATTGTTCTTTACGTTGAGGCTTAATTTTTGGAATTCTTGAATGTTCTCTAATTGGAATTTTTTTTCAAATATTTACCAATTGACTGAAAAATGTATTTGTCTTAATATCTCCATAATTTTACTTTTTAAAAATAGAGTAAGGTATACTAGAAACCTTTTTCCTTTATAATACATATTAGTCTTGATCTAAGAATGTGGATGCAATATTTACCCCTTTTAGGGATGCAACTTAGTCTAAATCAAAGCATTACTAGATATGAAAAACCCATTATATAGGACTGTTACCATCAAAGTTCATCTCATATTATTGTTATATGAGAGGAGATTTAATTTAGTGTTTAAACCCTTTAAGAAAAAGTCAAATTTATTTTTGTCAAAAAGCAAGTGCCTTTATTATCTAAGTTCTTTTCAAAGAAGATTTTAGGCATAACACAATTTAGAGTTTATAATGTTAAAGGTCTATGATTAGAGTGAGGATCATAGTCATTTAAAATGTCAAAAAATATTATTTTCTTACATATAGTGACATTACATAATCCACAATAGTGATGCCTTGTCCATGGATAGAAGTTGCTTGTTGTGATTTCCACCACTTCATTAGCCCGTTTGAAATTATTAGGTATTAGATAATTGTATAATTTGATTAGATCCTTACCTAACCATAGATAATTATAGTTGAAACATAATCATTACATAAAATAATAATTTATTTAGTTATAATTCTAGCATTACAAAGAAGATATTACCATAACTTTTCAAATAAAACATATCTTGTTTTAAATTTTTCTAAGAAGATTTTTTTATTTTACTTATTTTACCAAAAAGAATTAATAATAATAATAAACAAAACTCAATTAATAGTTTGTGGTTTATTACATCATAACATTAATATGTAAAATAAAACTTTTATATTTTTATAAAAATAAAATTAATAAACAATGAAGAGCAAGTTGTAATATACATCAGAACATTAATATTTAAAATCTTCCCCCACAACGAAATTTTATGTATCTAATGTTAATACGATTTGGAAATATAAAATGCAAAAGATGGCCTATTATGTCCACTATGGAGCGTGTAATAAAATCATGCACTTTATAATAAAAAGTTGATGGGAAGAAAGTGTACTGGAATAAAGTGTAAACCGTCGGCACCTCCGAGATATTTTAATACTGAAAGGAATCTTGGTTATTCCTTATAAAAATCGAGGAAAGATTCACGATGGAGATGAGCGCTTCATTGACATAAGCGTATGAATAAAAATTTGCACAATACTATTTACTTACAACGCTATTGACAAAAGCATAATGCATCTGGACGCCTTTTTAACTCAGAAATGAATTTGAGGTACCTATGAAAATTATCCTAAGATACCTGTAAAGCAAATAGAGAAAGATTCAAGTTTCAACCAACAGAGACGCCCTGATAAGCATTAGTATATAGGGAGAAAGTAAGATGACCGTCGACATATGCAGTCAACAACAAAAGCAAAGGTCGTGACAATTTGTCAATACTAAATAGTAAATAAATGACCGCGGGTATAGGAATACAATAATAAACATTAATGTGTTGTTGAATGTCCGTGGGAATAGGAATGCAATATTAAACATTGTGTTGTTGACAGTTGCCAGGAAGACAATCAGGGATGAAATGCATTTGCATAGGTACGATCAACTAAAACCATTTGAATAATATGTACTTTTCTGTTTGTTTAATGGGCTCGAGTCCAGTTTCTCATGCAGCACCACGGTTTTTCTCAAGTCCAACATGTGAGAGAATATCCGTGCATAGAAAGCAAAGTAAAATTGTAACTGGGGAAACAGGTATAGGTATACACCCACCCTCTCATATAGTTGTATGCCCATACTGCAAATGCTATAAGAAAAATGCTTGTGCCACCTGCCCCAGGCACCGTGTTTTTCTTATTTTTCTGGTGGGCGTTGGAGAACAAGAAATGATGAACAACTTCATACGCTTGGTGGTTGGAATTTTAGCTCTCTCACTGCCACCAAATATTAACCTGTGTCTCTGACCTCTATAATCATAGCTATGAAATTCTGTTTTTATAGATTACACCAAAAATTTCTTTTCTGCATTTGAGATAGTCGTGTTCGTTACACATGTCTACTGATTTATTTGATTTATCATGACATACAGGAAGTGCTTTTTCTTTTCTCATGTATGGTGCACCAATGTAAGTATACTGTGCAAATATTAATCGCACTAAAAAGAAACTAGGAATAAAGCACCATTTTGGGTATAAGACTAATTTATTTTTTGTGATATTGGTGAACAGTACAACATTCAAGAGGGTGATAGAAAAGAGAAGTACTGAGAGCTTTTCGGGGTTACCATATACAATAGCGCTCTTCAATTGTCTTCTCTACACGTTCTATGGGTCCCCTCTCATCAGCAACGGGTGGGATAACATTGTAGTTATGGTTGTCAATGCCATTGGCCTCCTTCTCGAGTGCTGCTTTGTTTGCATCTATCTTATATTCGCTCCACCTAAACCCAAGGTAAATATTTGAATTTCACCATACTTATTCTAATTTAAATATTAACTGAAGAACTGCTGGGGTAAAATTAATGCAATATGGAGGGACTGCGCTTACTATCTCGCTCTCTATAAATTGTTTGTAGAGGAAAATGGCCAGGATGGTCGCCTGTGCGTTGGTGGTGTTTGGAAGTATTGCGATAGCTTCATTTTGTGGTGTACATGACCACAAGCATAAGAAGGTTCTTGTAGGAACTGCAGGAATGGTAGCGACTGTCATTCTCTACGCTTCGCCGCTATCCGTCATTGTAAGTTTTATGTTTCTCTGTCTAGTTTTCATCATTATGGGCGTGATACCAAAATTTTCATAATTAAAAAATAATAAAAAAATATCAAAATCGTGAACTTCTTTCAGCATCCACTATTTCTACGGATATTGCCTATTGTTAATGTCTTTTTACTGTGTTTATTACTATTCAGAGATTGGTAACTCAAACGAAGAGCGTGGAATTCATGCCCAGCTTCTATTTCTCGCTATTCACTTTCCTCAGAAGTGTGTTGTGGATGGCGTATGGCTCTCTCAGCAGAGATATTGTATTAATGGTAATGTAATAATTAAATTGTTGTTAATATTTTATATGATGAATTTGATGTTTTCAGTTTATATGACCCAACAATATCGCGGAGTAAGAACCGTTGTTTTGAAGATACCGGTAAGTGATTTGTTGCTTTGTGTGTACTTCATATTTTGCGCAAGCACCAAATTTTGTTGGAGTTCCATTGGGGTTGGCTCAGATGGTTTTATACTGTTTTTATCGCAACAAAAAGAGTGCATGTGTTGAAGATGTTAAACTAGTGGATGGGAGCCTGCCAGTGAATAAGAGTGAGGAGGAGGAGAAATGCGAGGAAAAGAGTGAGGAGGACAAAGGAAAATGCCAATCCGATGAACCAGACATCGAAATGCAGTTGAAAGTATGAGCAGAGGCGGGAGTGAAACACAACTCTCTGCAACGTGCATGTTCATATGCATCTTTATCGAATTGTTTCATCGTGATAAATTAGGGTAACTTTCCAAAAATATAGCAAATGATCATGTCATCCCTTTATGCATCGACATCTAATTGTTTCATCGGCGATAAATGTTTATAACAATAACTTCTCTAAAAAATACAACAAATCATCATTATTATATAAAAATGCCAGTGACACAATTTCTCATTTCTCATGCTCTTGCTTTTTCTCGATTTAATTTAGATGTATAATGCGAATGTAAATGAATGGAGGTAAATTAGTTTCTGTAAGCCAAATTTTAAATAAATATAATTTATTAAAGTAACTCAAAAATATGATTTATTAAAACTCTTATTAAAGTAACTCTAAAATATGGTGTAGTTTTCCTATTCACCGAGCAAATTCAGAGAGTCTCTGCCTTGGAATAATTTTGTTGCTTCCTACAAGATGCAAAGTCAGCTCTGGGGATGTTTGCGAGTCACAATGTCGACCATGGGTCTGGTTTCCGTTTGTTATTATTCATAGTCCTGAAATACCCTGCAGAGATTCTCTGGAAAAGTTCAAAGTCGTGTTTAATATGTTCCCTGTTCCTCTTACATATGCTCTGAAAAAACTGGCTGCCTCTATAAATTGGCATATTAATTGGGTCCTCTGGATATCTTACTTGGATGCGCTAGGCATACGCGCTGGCTCTGTTCAGGGGATAGTTGCTGGTTATATCAATGATGTTACTTATATCCTTGTTGTTTGCACCTGTATGTTTGAATTGATGCACAAACTTCCTTCTATCATGTGGAAGAGACGTGCTCAGCCTGCGAAGGGTAAATCGCCGACAATACCGGAGCCTGCTCCTAAGAAGAAGGGTCGAAAACCGCTCCATGAGAACCTTGAGACTCTTGCTACAAATTATGTTACCGGGAACTTATCTGTTATACGACAAGAAATCCGTGGATGGGAATGTGACCTCAAGACTAATCCTGAGGACCTGGAAACAGAAGCTGAAATCCGTGATTTCATCTCTGACCCTGGCAATAATCAAGGGCGCCTCACCTTATTTCAGCAAAGAGTACACACATATTGGCTTGTCAAATGCCTTATAGCTAAGGCTATTTAAATTTTAAATCCTGGTGAAGCAAGGAATGAGGCTACTAAGATGGATCCTCGCATCTTGGAACTTCTTCAGACCATACAGGATCAATTACAGCATATAAAGATTACCCAATATCAAGCAGCAGATCGCATGAGCAGACTGGATGATAGGGTTGGCCGTATGGAGAAGCAACTGCAGATGCTAGAGCAAGTAGACATGCCCGGGTCTACAGTGAAAGACCCCGCTCCAGTGTACTCATCTGATGGATAGTTTAATGTTTATCATGTTTCTTAATGCAATTAGCAATTTTGTATGAATTTCTGCTTTTTTATAAGTATCAGTATGTGAACATTTCTGATAGCGGAAGGATAGCTCATGTAGACTTTAGAAGGATGAAACAATTTCAGTTTTGGTTTTCCTTTCATGCACTGCGGTGGCCAACAGACTTGGTTTCCTTCGAGCAGGTTGAAGCCACAAAATTGCTTTTATATCGTTGTAACCTGTCTTGCATATATAAATAGAAAATAGCCAGATCCTATCATATTTATAAAAAAAAAAAAAACCTAAAAAAACTCTAAAATATGATTTATCGAAACACTTATATTTCAAAATTCGTGTTAAGAATCTCTAAAATACCATTTTCTAAAATAGCTTACGAGAATTAAAACGTTTACGAGTCTCTTTCTAAAATTAAAAAATAAAGGCATATATGAAAATGTGTAGATGGTACAATTAGTAATTAATTTATTTTAAGAAAATTAAATATTATATAGTGATAGAAGTAAGGTATATATGAAAATTAGTAAAGGATAGAATTAATAAATATTTTATTTTATTTATTTAAAAATAAATAAAATGTTACAATTATAAATATTGATAAGGGAAGCGTTAAATGTGATTATTATAATTTTAATTTATATTGAAAAGAAAAGAGGAAAGCCTTAAATGTGACTGTTAAATGTGATTATTATAATTAATAGATAGTGAAAAGGAAAGAGTGAAATGTGACAATTATAATTATTAATGTTATAGATTGGAATAAAGTTAAGTTTCATAAATTTTGATTTGGTATGGTAATTTATTAAATTTAATTATTATTATTATTATTAATATTTAATTAAAATATATTGTGTAGAGAGATATATTTTACAATTAAGTACATAGGAGATTTGTTAATGTTAAATTGATAATTTTTTCAATAAATAAAATTAAAATAATTTTTAATTTATACAATAATCTTAATTATAATAAAAAATAAAAATGAATAAATGTATTCGATTAGTTTTAATTAAAATATTTATAAAATAATAATAATGTCTATTTTATTTAATAGAAAGATACTTTATAATGTACATAAAAATGTGGTATTGGTGTTTAAAATATAGTATTATATTAATAATAATAATAATAATAATAAATAATCTAAGTAATATAAATAATAAATGGATTAAATTCAACTTTCTCTATTATAAGTTATTTTTTGTTAATAAAAATAAAAGTTGCTTAACAAATATACATGATATTTTTTTAAATTTAAGAATTGTAATTTGTAAAATTCAAATGTCTCTAAGTTTGTTTTTAGCTTGTTGAATTATGTAAAGTTCATAACCATCCAAAAGTTATTTTTCATAAAAGAACACAGGAATAATTAAAAAAAAAATATTTATCCTTTACTTACACTTGTAATAACATTTATATGTGACATACTTTGCATGTGGAAGGAAATTCATATAAATTGTTGATTAAGACATATTTGGTACATTATAATGGTAAATGTGGAAATTAGTGTAGTGTACAGGGTGTTCTCCACATGTGGCTTATTAAACCCTTAACTTTATTATAAGGACAGGTGTAAGTGCAGATGTGCTACAATGTTACTTGTACTAGGTAAACCCTTAATGATCAGGCACTTCAGAATTTTAGGTTTTAATGGGTCAATAAAATATCCACCCCTTTGTATAAGAAAACCTTGATATGTGCATGATGTATTCTTCGACCGTAAAAATCTAGACCTTCTTCATGAGCTGTCATGCACTAGTTCTACTTCCAATGCCTTGGAAAGATAGTTGTACCTTCAGCGTCCACGTGGCCACAGGTTCCTCGAATGGTATGGGTTGCATAGAGTCGTTTGAGGTAACCGCTTCCTCATTGCTCTATCATCGTCGTTGCCATTTTGTCTCCTAAACTTTCCACTCCACTGAGGTTAACCTTTGAACCCTAATTCAATTCTCTAGCTTTTTGCACGGTGTTTTTCCTTTCAGGTTTTACGACCACGGTGAAAATGCACAGTTCTTTATCATTTACGGGGTTTATGGGCCATCCTACACCAGAGGCAAAGTACTGGGAAAAATTTACACCTCCGGGTTTCAGGTACTATTCTTCTCTTGCTTGACTACTGAGAATATACTTCTAATGTTTTATTGGCACTTCATATCTTTGTTAATGTTTTTATTTACTGTATAAACTTTTATTTTCGCCTTACACAGTATGCGTAATACGAATCACTACATGTAGTGCAACTTCTAGCTTATTCTTCTATATCATTCAATTTGTTCTTATGTCCAATCAGTTTTTGTTTCTAACATGATGCTTTCCTTTCAGGTAACCCTGGTTTCATATTTTGTGTGGTTCACATAGGCTTGACTTCAAACCCTCTTTCTCTACTAGTGGATATTTTATCTTTCCATCTTCTTAACTCTATTATTCCTCCTTATGTCAGCGACTGCTTTGTTATTTTCCTTGTTTTTGTACCTAGGTTGTTTCTCGGTGCACCGATTGTGATTATTATTGGTCTTGGTAGTTCGAGATTCTTCCGTCCGAATGATTAATTTTTCCATAGAAATATTGTTAGGGTTTTGTTCCATTAAATGGAATTTTGTCTAAACAAGTCCGTCTTGGAGTCTTTTGTTAAATATACTTGTTCAATTTTGACTAATACTTAATTATTCCTTCTCCATATACAATGCAAGATAGTTTTTATTACAAGCCATCATGACTAAAACACTAGTTCTGGGTTTACTTAGTTATATGCATATATTGCAAATTCATTATTTTAAACAATTTGTGGATGGGTTTTCTCATGTATTACTCTATTGTTTTTCGTGGAAGAAAACTATAGATAAACAACGATCTTCTTCTATTACTGATATGTACATAAAGACTCTTTGATTTGTAATTCAGTTTAAAATGTGCTTACCAATCATGCTCTCGGTTGAGAGTTTATGGGAAACTGAATGTGTGTGTTATTCTTGATTTTTGGTTAATACTATCTGTATGGAAATATCTGTCTTTAAACAAGATAACAGTGACTTCTAAAAGGAATACAGTATTACTGTTACTGTTGTATGCTGTATCTGTTCTCAATATCCGTGGTTTAAGTTATGTTCTCAATTTCCCTGGTTTATGTTATTGGTTCTGCTTTAATCATACTAGTTATTCATATTGAAATAAGAATACCAGCCGTTCCAACCTATGGAACTTTGTATGGATACTCTGGGTACATAAACCCTTCAGTACATAAACAAATTACTTTGCTAATTTTCTTCCTTCCTCATTTAAGTTGTAATTCCTATAACCATAAATAAGTGCATTCTACTTGTTATTTTATAACCCTTATGGATGGTTTCATAGTATATTATCATTCCAAGTGATTTATTGCACAGTTCCATATGTGGTTTCTATCTGTAGAGTTATAAGGTGGAATTGTGAATAAATTTATTGCTTCTTTTATTATTCCTATGTTACCATTTCGTAAGTGGTAAGTGTCTTCTCTTAACATTAAATACTTATAAAAGCATTTACTTATAAATCTCTGTTACGAACACAGCCTATTCTTTGGAAAATGTGATGGTAATGTTCTAACAGTCCCATTCTATCAAAAAATAACCCATACTATTGATCATGTTCTCAACAGGGTTATTTAAAAGTTTTGAGTATAACTCCACACTAATAATTATTATAAAACAACATATATTCTCTAATTATATAACTTAAATAAGCCAAACACACATATTTGAACAAATAACCAATAATTTTGAGTATGTTCTCAACAAGGTTTTTTAAAAGTTTTGAGTATAAATTCACTCAAAGAATTATTATAAAACAATATATATTCTTTCATTATCTAACTTAAATAAGCCAAACACACATAATTAAACACTAAAGTTCTGTGTATAGCTCCACACTAGGAATTACTATAAAACAACATATATTCTCTCACTATCGAACTTAAATAAGCCAAACAAACATAATTAAACACTTATATGTCGGGAAATGAATTGTTGACCACCTAACCAATGAGCCTGGAAATCACATGGAAATCACGTACAAGTGGACACAACCAAGTGGACAACCTCAAGACACCTTATCCAATCCAAACAGTTCATATCCTAGGTTTCGAAGACCTAAAGACCTTGTCCAAGAGATGAATTTCTGGCCACCCAACCAATGAGCCTGGAAATCAAGTTCAAATGGACACATCCAAGTGGAGAACATCAAGACACCTTTCCCAATCCAAACAGTTCATATCCTAGGTTTCCATGACATCCTCAAGACTTTGTCTAATCAAACAGTTCATATCCTAGGTTTCCAGTTGTTGTAGCATAATTTTACTCAGCTAAAAGTCAACGGAGGTTCTGAACAATTCAAGATTGTTGAGGAATAGTTGTTAAAATTTCAAGAAGACCTGCAACATGCTCAAAAGGATAACCACAAGCTCAATGAGGATTCATCATCAGATGGGCACTAGAACCAAAATTAGGGAAGTAGCAGCATTGGAGGTGTAATCAAAGTCAGAGGAGCAACAAATAATAAATGCATGCAACAAGGGTCAATTCGAGCTTATTCACGTGCATGGGTCGGGCTGATTAATGTAGTCATAACATTGCACACAGGTCAAGGTCTCGTGCAAATATACATGCATAAAAGTGTTCGGAGGCTTAATCACAATCGCATGTCGAAGAACTGATCGCATATTTCAAATCACAATTGCAAAGATCAGGATGAATAGATAAAGGTTCAAACCGCTTAAATGTGAAATGTAATACGAGGACTGGATGCGATATAGTTAGAATCTTGAGTCTAAAGTATTTAAATTATAGTCGTGGGACCCTCTCGCACATCGCACATCGCACGCTCAGTATGAATGGCATTAAGGAATATGTTATAACGGTCGAAATGCAAAGTGCGACAAGGTTTCATATCGCCAATTGCAATTCGCAATCGATCCGACCTCCACTTGCCATGTCATCCCTACTGTTATCGCACATCGCAAGATTAGGAGTAATGGTGCTTATGAATCTGTTATGAATGCAATAAAAAAGTGGATGAAATGGAAGTTATCGCTAAATTATAAAGGTTTCTAAGTCTGGGTACATGGGTTTTTCCTTTTTTTAAATCACATCGGAGGGCAAAAGCGGATTATAACATAAAATGTTGGAATGCTAAAATGTGAAAAAGAAGCGAACATGATACAATTTTTCAAAGACAATGGAATATCTTTCAAATTACAGTCTTACGACAGTTACTAAGGAAAGTTTGAACACAGGGCAAACTCCGGTAAGAATAGATCCAACGCTACGTGCAGAACATAGGTATGCGTTTGAGGCAATTTATTAATCAAAGACTAAACGTTGGGGGCACAAGTGGAAGAGGCAGAGTCAGGTAGTAGGTTACATGATGATAGTGTTCGAAACATAAAAGAATGGGTAGAGTCAGGTAGAGATGTGTTTATGCAGAGTCTTAGGATATCACAACATAAACCGAAGGAGACACAGCAACCAAAAAATTAGATTCAGCAAAAGTATTATATTTCAAGTTTTATTTTGTTTTCTTTGTTAATATCAAAGCTACAATGATGTCCTGGATTGTAATGTAATAAGTAGTTTAAAAATTTAGGCAATCTACGAGTTTCAAGATGCTCGAGAAGTTACAAACTTATTTTGTTTATATTTAAGGAAGATAGAAAGAGAGAGAAGGGGTTTTGAGTTCTGGACCGCTTAGGGACTACATTTTGTACTTTTTTTTTATGGGTGAATGAAAGAAGCAACAAGTTTCCTACAACTGTTGATGGTGATTCATGTTTCTTGTTCCATTTTATGTGGTTTCTTCCTTGAATGAAGTGAAGCAAAGAGGCAGTTGGTCTCTGATTTATGTTTATAAGTAGGAGCTAAATAGCCTTAATAAGCTCTCCTTCACTCCATCTCTTCTCCCTTCACAAATTCTCTCTAAAACTTAAAAATAATAGTTTCTTTATTTATGTTATATTATTTTTAGTTTCTTCTCTCTTCACAAACTCTCTTTGAAAATTTAAAGTAATATATTTTATGTTGAAAACATATTATTTTGAGTTTCCTCTCTCTCCATGAATTTCCTCTAAAACTTAAAAGTAATAGATTTCGTGTTTACAACATATTACTTTGATTTTCCCCTGCAGTTCTTCTTTTCCAATTAGATATCAGCAGTCAATGGCATTGTGAAATGTTTTATTATTCTAGATAATTAAGGGTTTTATAAAACTAGTTTCCAATGGGATAGAACCGATACCTCATGGTAAAATTATTTTTGTGACACAATTTTAAAATGTCATAAGCACTTATTCCTTTCACAACCAAGGAATTGTCTCTTAAGATAAAACATTTTTTGGTGTTGCTGTTGGGGAAGAATGCATGAAGTTATTTTTCCTTCGGTATTTAGATCTATTTCATGATGGTGGATAAGATTTAGATATAAAATTTGGTTGCTTATTATTAACCTGGAAACTCCATTGATGAAGATTTCATTAGATAAGGAGTTTGGCTGGCAAGAAAATTAGAAAGTATCATGGAAAAAACATGTATCAGAGTTTGAATCTGTTAAAGAAAGTTTTATTTTTCACTATGAATTTAGTGGTCTATTTTCCGTTGCATATCAAGAAGATTGTTTCCTGCTTTATATTCTCAGAAGATTATAAGGCCCAAAAATTACATTCTTTATTGGAGAAATAATATTTTCTTGCTTGTATTATTATTTTTTACGGAAGATATAAAATTTGGTTGCTTATTATTAACCTGGAAACTCCATTGATGAAGATTTCATTAGATAAGGAGTTTGGCTGGCAAGAAAATTAGAAAGTATCATGGAAAAAACATGTATCAGAGTTTGAATCTGTTAAAGAAAGTTTTATTTTTCACTATGAATTTAGTGGTCTATTTTCCGTTGCATATCAAGAAGATTGTTTCCTGCTTTATATTCTCAGAAGATTATAAGGCCCAAAAATTACATTCTTTATTGGAGAAATAAGATTTTTCTTCTGCTTGTATTATTGATCTTGACACAACTTTATCTCCTAAATATGAGAGGAGATATGATTGTTGCATTACAATTCTTGAAGATATTCAGTCACAATCTAGGCATAAAGGTGATTATTCATCATCTTTGGGTGATAATATACTGTATCACAAGCAATCAACTACTTTTCAGCTAAAAAAAGAAAGAAATCTTTAAACCCCCTGAAGCTACCCACAATTCTCCATTAGTATCCTTCAAAAGGATTCAAATTTTTGCCAAGTTTCTCGGGAGAGGAGGAGGATATTTCAGCTGAAAAACATATCTTGGAATTTGAGTATTTTCTCGACAAATTTCAAATTATTTATGAAGATGTGGCTTTAAGGATGTTTTTTCATTCATTAAATCAGGGTGCTTAGCAATGGTTTCGGTGTTTGGAAGCAAGCTCAATTAGATCAAGTAAAGGTTTTCAAGATATATTTCTTAGATATTGGGGTGAGTGTAAGTCATATTAAAAACACCTTTTAGAATTATATTCTATCCAGAGGCAGAGCAATGAATCAAATTTTGAGTTTAAGATGAGGTTTCAAAAAATTTATTTTAGCATGCCAAAAGAAATTCAACCTCCTGAAACTGCAACTATGATTTAATATTTTAGGGCTCTTTCTATTGTGTTGTATTTTTATCTCAAGGAGAGAATGCCTTGCACTCAAGAGCTGATTTTTCTTTATGCATAGGAAATCGAAGGTAATCTGTGGGCTTGTAGAAATTTTTCTTGTCATGTTGAAAGAACAAGTTTTGTTGAAGACAAGAAGGCCTTCCAAGAAAACATTGGGATTTCTTTACAAGAGAAAGAAAATTCAAAGATGAACAAGGAGTTTCAAAAGGTGTCAAGGATTCTTGTATTGAGGAAACACAATAATTTAAGCATTTCGAAGATTCTGGTCAAAAATTCGTTGCAACAACTGAGCTACACGTTGAAATCCTGGGAGATCATTACAATTTTCATAATTTTAATGATTTTTTGAATAGAGGAGAGACTAATGGAGCTCCTTAGGTGTGTTTGCAAGAGGGTTCGTCAAGAATCGACATTATATGAAGAACATCAACATTATGAGGAACAAACCTTATATTTTTTTATTCGGCCTAAATGGTTGTCAACAGAAAACTACAATCAATATTGTCACATACAACCTCAAATTGAGGAGTCAAATAGTGAAGGTAGCTGTCGTGTTCAAAAAATCCTAAATCAGCAAGATGATCAAGAAAAGGAGGCAGCAGAAAATTGGTATGATCAATTTGATGATCTAGTGGCTGACTATATGAGAACTTTCTTTTGTGAGCAACAAGCATTTATGCAAACGTACATGCAAAGCTTTGTATCTGGAAAACTTTTATCGTACCTCCCTATTGTGATCTTCAAATTTCAACAGGATAGAGGCATTAGGTCTAACATGCAGATGTTGGATTGGTGCCATAGGAAGGATGACTTCACCTGATTAAGTTTAAGCATGAATAAATATGTAGGATTTGTGCGTAAATAAGCTTATAAGTTGAGCATTTTTAGTTTTATTTCTTATAGTTCAGTATTTTTAGTTTAAGAATAAAGGAAGAAGTCCAAAGTGTAGCAGGTTTTTGGAGGATTTCATACTAGATAAACTCCTATTTGGGATTGAATCCATGCCCAATAACGACTACTGATCTACAAGTGCTCTTTGACTTCATTCCCAAAAAAGGCTACTGATCTACAAGTTCTCTTTGACTCCATGCCCAATAAATGCTAATGATCTACAAGTTCTCAGTACTTTGCTACCAAAGTGTTGTCCCCAATTGGAGCTAGATGTCGTAGCATAATTTGACTCATCTAAAAGTCAACAGACGTTCTGAGAAATTCAAGGTTGTTGAGTAACAGTTGTTAAAATTTCATGAAGACCTGCAACATGCTCAAAATGATAACCACAAGCTCAATGAGGAATCATCATCACATGGGCACTGGAACCAGAATCAGGGAAGCAAAAACATTGGAGGTGTAATCTAAGCCAGAGGAGAAGAAAAGAAGAAAATCGTGCAAAAAGGGTCAAGTCAGGTTTATTCACATGCAAAACAGTTCAGGAGTCAGGCCGATTGATGTGTTTAGAACATTGTACACAGGTCAGGGTTGATTCGTCCAAATATACGTGCAGAACAATGTTCAGAGGCTTACTCACAATCACATGTGGAAGGCCTGATCGCATATCACAAAACCCAGTTGCAAAGCTTAGGAGGAATAGAATAAGGTTAAAACCACTGAAATGCAAAATGTGATACAAGGAACACATGGGATATAGTTCGAAGATCAAGTCTAAAGTATTTAAAGTCTATCTGTTGGACCCTCTCGCACATTGCACATCACACATCAGAAGCTCATGAGGAATGACGCTAAGGAATATGTTATAAAGGCCAAAATGCGAAGTGCGACAAATTTTCATATAGCCGATTGCGATTTCCGGTCGACCCCACCTCCACTTGGCACATCATCCCTACCATTATCGCACATCACACATCCCACATCACAAGTTTAGGAGGAATAATTCTTATGAATTTGTTATGAATTCCAAAATGAGAAATTTGATAACGAAGCATACGCGATGGAAGTTATTGCTAAAGTCTAAAGGCTTTTAAGTCCGAGTACATGGGCTTTTCCTTTGTAAAAATCACATCAGAGGGAAAAAGAGGATTATAACATAGAACATTAGAATGCTAAAATGCGACAAAGAAGCAGACGCAATACAATTTTTCAAAGGTAATGATATATCTTTTAATGTCTATTCTTACGACAGTTACAAAGGAATATCTCAATGTAGCGTAGAGTCGGGTAATAAAATACCCGACGCTATGTGTAGAACAATAGTATGCATTTGCGGAAGTTTCTTAATCAAAGGATAAATGTTGCGGGCACGAGAAGAAAATATAGATTCAGGTAGTAGGTGATGTGATTATAGTGTTCGAAGCACAAAAGCATGGGAAACATCCGGTAGAGATGCTTTTATGCAAATTGTTAGGATACCAGAGTAGAAATGGAAGGATACACATCAACAACAAATCAGATTCAGCAAATGGATTATATTTCAAGTTTCATTTTTTTTCTTTGTTAAGATTGAAGCTACAATGATGTCCTCAATTGCAATGTAATAAGTAGTTTAACGGTTTAGGTAGTGTAGGAGTTTCAAGAAGCTCGAGGAGTTACAAACTAAATTTGTTTCTATTTAATGAGGAGAGAAAGGGAGACAAGGGGTTTTGAGTTCTGGACCTCTTGGGGACTACATTTTGTACTTATTTTTTTGGTGGGTGAAAGAAAGAATCAACAAGTTTCCTGCAACTGTTAATGGTCATTCATGTTTCTTATGCCATTTTATGTGGTTTCTTCATTGAATGAAGTGAAGTAAAGAAGTAGTTGGTCTATGATTTATGTTTTTAAGTAAGAGTTAAATAGCCTTAATAAGCACTCCTTCACTCCATCTTTTCTCCCTTCAAAAATTCTCTCTGAAACTTGAAAGTAATAGATTATGTGTTTATGACATATTATTTTGAGTTTCTTCTCTCTTCTAAAACTCTCTCTAAAACTTTAAAGTAATAGATTATGTCTTTACAACATATTATTTTGAGTTTCCTCTCTCTCCACGAATTTCCTATCAAAATTACAAGTAATAAATTTTGTGTTTACATCATATTACTTTGAGTTTCCCCTACAGTTCTTCTTTTCCATTCAGATATCAATAGTCAATGGCATGTGAAATATTTTGTTATTCCAGATCATTAAGGGTTTTAGAAAACTATTTTTCAGTGGGATAGAATTGAGACTTCATGATAAAATTATTTCTGTGACACACTTTTAAAATGTCTTAAGCCCTAATTCCTTTCACAACCAAGGGATTGTCGCTTAAGGTATAACAATTTTTGGTGTCATTGCCGAGGACGAATGCCACATCTCCCACTCTCTACACCAGAAATTTTTTCTTTTTCTAGCCCCAATAATTAATTTTGCCCAAAGGATATCTAGTATATCTACTTCTTTTTATGAATATATCTATGTTACTTGTCATATATCTATAAAAATTGTGACGATTGTATATATCGATACCCATTCGTTTCTGTCACTAACTTTATTGATAGTCATATCTTCATGTTATAGTCACAAAGATAGTTCCATTCTTGACTCATTTTGGTTAACGAAATTTTTTTCATAGATATCATCTTCATTCTCATTTAGTTACATCTTATTCATCAATCCATTCTACAACAAAGTCTACATTAAGTACTTACATAGATGAAATATTAAATAATTGTTCATACTTTCAACACCTGATCTACCATAATATACATTATGGTGACTATTATACCTTCCCACAATTAATAGTCATCGCACTTATTTATTAAACCCTCATTGTTTTATCCACTTACTTACTTATGAATGAATGCTGCGTTAATACCATTCATCTCGGGATGTATGCATATGTACCTTAGTTATCATAGCATTGGAAGTTGATATTAACATTTCAATTTGGATCATAGTGTATATTTTATGTCTTCTGGCATACGTTACCTATTTATGGCTCGTTGATCTAGTGTTGTATGCCTTCATTTATGGTAAATTACTGATACGCTCCTCAAGCCCATCATGTAATCGTTTTTTATTGTGTTTTTTCCACCTGACTGTCAGTTGTTGTAATTGCTATCATCTGCAAGGGTACTATGGCGTTAAATGAAAATAGGGTTTCCCTCCATCAATGTAAACAAGTTTTCGATCCACGAGAGGCCTGATAGATCGTCGCCAAGTGTAGCGTGGAATATGATTAGGGTTCATTTGTATGTGTCTCTATTAAATGCATCAATTGTTCCTTTGCATTCTTCTCCAAAGGTTTTCTTTCCAACGTCCCATTCTCTGTGCTACCACAATTGCTATGTGGCAATCCATAGGGAACGTTGTGCTTCATGAATAAGACATAGGTAAATTCGATTTGTTTATTTCCCTGTTTTGTTTAAGTCTATTACACGTTAGGGAAACGTTCTCCACCAACTTTCGTTTGAAGAAATTGGATTTCTACGGCTAGATTTCGCTTAATTAATAACATATTTCAAGAGTCGTATAGTGGGTTTTTTCCTGTTAGTTCGTTTACCTCCTATTCGTGTTAAAATAGTGCCAATATCACTACTAACCATGTATCACAGCTCTATGCAATGGTTTTGAGCCAAGGTTTATTTCATATTGCCTCCTCGTACATTTGTTTTTTTTTTTTTTCCTTGCCTTTTCAGTTATGGCCTAGCGCTCTGGAATTTAACTAATTTGCTTCTCGAGCTCTGGAAGTTAACTAATTTTCTTTTCGTTAGCCCTTCGACAGATCGATAATGTGTTCTTCCTGTCACAATGACTCGAGGCTAGAGTGGGATTTAGTCCCAGTTATTACCATAGGTAACTATGGAAACTTCCTTTGCGTCGAGTTAATTTAATAGGTCTTAAGTTTTATTTTCTATTACCGTGACTAACTTCTCATGGTTTCTATGGTTGCAGGTACTCTCTTTCACTCATTTTTGTTTGGAATCTAGGTTTGGTTGCCTCCATACCACATCATATTCGTATACTAAACAAATCCATGGCTTCCTTTACAGGTTGGTCACACCTCACTTTCCATACTAGGCGACTCTGAAGATCTTCCAGATCTTGTCATACTTTAATTTTAAGTTCTCAGTCTAGCATACTCTCCTACCACTCGTACCATTGTATTTAGAATGTCGGAAGGCTCTCGTGAACATTCGAAAGTATTTTTTTTTGTATAATTTTTCTTTCCGAGACACATTTAAATGGACTTTCACAACTTTATTAATCTGTGCGGTACATATTTATAATTGTCTGTATGACAATGACTTGACGTCGAACCTAACTGAGATAGAATTATATATATATATATCCTCCGCATTCAACTCTTCCTATACAGGGTTTTTTTTTAAATGTTTTATTTCTGTTCTATTGGAATTATAACAAACCGGCTAAGTCAGTTTACCATTCTCCAGTTCTCAAGGTGGGGTAATTACCAATTTAGCTATATGTTTATCGGCAGATTATATATATGTTATATATGTAACAGTGTTTTGGTTCTAGGCCCATGTATGCCAACTCTGGCTAAATCCACAATTTTATTCATTTAAAACTCTTTTCTATTATGATACCATTATTTCACCATTTTTTCCATGCTCAAGGTTTACCTACTCTTTACTGTAATATATTGAGAATTATTTTCAAAGTTGAATTATGGTAAAGCTATAATAGAGATGAATTATAATAGGGATTATTATGCTAAATACCTCGATATTTAAGAATCACTTACCAGTTTTATGTAATACTGTTGTTCTCCAATATAAATTATTTTCCTTGGTAAGAGTCTAAAAAGGAGTATTAGTATAGTACAGTTTGGAATAATTACAATAAATAGTTTTCTCTGCATGCTTCTATAATTTCCTCTAGTTAACTGTTGTAGACTCATAAGATAGTTTAAAATAGTTTAAAATTTGCATGATCCTCTTTTCATTTTTCAATAACTTCAATTTATTCTACTTTTATATGTAGAGAGTTTACACATATCTTTCTAACTTTCTAAATTGCATAGCTCGAATGAAATAAAGCAAAAGGTTAGATGTTAACTTGATAATAGAGTTCTCTCTTATTTTACAGAATTATTTAATAAGATGTTGGCTTTGCCCGGAATAAAATTTCTATTGCAGAAACCAATTACAGTCTAATTTTTTTTACCACTATCTGTTGCTTTCTTCTGGAAATTATTTTGTGTCCATAACTCTAATTGATTGAATTCTAGTTGACCCTAGTTTTGAATGAGAATTCTTTGTATTTCAAGTTTCAGAAGCATATTAAAGTTATATTAACTGTACTGGGGAAGCATTTACACTTTCTCTAGATTTAGACCAATAAATGGTTTAGAGGTTCTGGGTGATAGTATCTCCCTAGTGTTCTTTCCTACTACCATACAGAGGTGTAACGTCTCTTCCTTACCATAATTTTTTTTTTTTTCTACTTATAATTCAACTCTAATTTTCCAGTCGAATTTCGTCATTTACGATCTGACATGGAATAGGGTCTCCATTCCTATTTGGATTTGTATTACTATATGACAAGGTATATGTAATCTCTTTCCCCTAAGAGGGTTAAGCATCCTTTTTATACCTCTAACCCCATACCACACTACTTATACCTACATTTTACCCCCCCATACCCTTGTTGTAGGTTTACAATCGATTTTGACGCATATGTATCTCGATGCATATTTAACTATACCTTTCAACTTTCGCACCAAATGCATCTATGAATTTTACATTAATATGTTTCGTTGGCTTAAATATTGGTACCACTTCCAAGATTAAAATATTATGTGGCATGTCCTTTATACGAGGCATCCCATGGTCAATTTGTGTTATTTATGACTGATGTCGATTTTTGATATAGTTTGTGTGGCCCTTGGCTGATGTGAATGTGTGTTACAATTGCATCATAGGTGCTCCACGTACCTTCCAATTAATGTGACATTGCTACAGGAATGTGTGTATCATTTTTGCGCGATGTTCCTTCTATCTCGTTGGCAAGGATGGCTCAGAATTTTGGCCTATGAGACCCCTTAAATTTTACACGTCCCTTTATGTAATGCCATTCTATGGTGTCTTTTGTTGTTTCATTGATTTTGTTATAGCGTTCATAGGCCGAGTTAGACGTCTTCCAGTTCATTCTATACGCCATGCTGGCGTATGGTTTAATTTTCCGTATACCAGGTGACATTAATGAAGTACTTGCGAAATTGATTTCACATATCCATGACTTGATGTACTGGTATTAATGGCCATTGCTTCCTCTCGATCCGCGTATAAGCTATGGATCCGAGGCCATCTGGATGGTGTCGATCGGTTCACCCATTAGGGTTTTCGTCACTTCTCTGGATTGGATGTGGTTATATAAATATTTGTTTTAGTGTTGAGGTGGTTTCTTTTCCCTTCATCTGTTTTACTTACCTCTCAGTATCGAGGCTCTGCGCGCTGAGGAGTGAAATGTTGGCTAGCCCAGACTTCTGGTCTACCCACCTATCTGTCGACATTTAATCCAGGTATGCCTTTATGTAAGCCTTTCATTCTACCGTGAAGATCAAGTTCTGACTCTATAGCTTGATATATATCTTTCTATGTGGAAATTTCAAGAACTGGTTATATGAATTAATTTTGTTCTTGTAGTCTCTTTCATGGTCTCACTCTCATTTGGGTCCAGTAAACAAACTTCTCATGGCAGTTTCTTGTACTATATATTGTTTTTGTTTTTCTTACGCCACCATCTCTGCATCTATTTCATTTAACCTTTGGTTAACGACGCTTGGTACTAATACACTGGAATTCTTAATAGGGCATACTTATGTTCGTCCTTTGTGACTGGAATGATGGGTTCGAATGGTGGAACGTTGACTTTTCTCGTCTCTTCTTTGGCGAGCAATACACCTTAGGCAACAATCGATTTGCTTGTTTCATTATTAAGGGGTTTTCCTCATTTCCTTATGTAACTTCTGGTTTTCCAGTTCGTTAACCTTATGCCTGTACCTCTATTGTAGATTATTTTGAAGGAATGAGGTTCTCCCTTGCCAGGTAACGAATTCTTACCTTGTTATATTTTTTTTTTCCATTGTGTGTTTGCTCAAATTTTCTATCAGTTACTCTACTCGTTATCTCACTGTCATAGCTGTGTTTCTACAGGTAATGTAGATGCCATACAATTTTCATCCTCGACGAGCCATGAGATACATCATATTATTTGACCCTAATTTCACTGCACTTGGCATTTTCAGGTCGGTATACACTTGGGCGGAGAGAAGCCTTCCTCTCGTCGCATTATTCTACCTAAATTGTGTAGCTAGCTAAATTTCTGAGGGTCATACACAGTGTTTATTGTGATTCTAGACTCTGTCAGAGACTGTGACTATTAATGATTTTCGTTCGTAGGATGAAATCCCTTGAATGGTTTAATTTCTGGAGTGCAAGTGTGGTCTTTTAAAAGACTGTTGCCTGAGGGGCTCCGATTTTTGATATTTATATACATAATGTATTTATTCTGTCTCTGATATTATTGACAACTCCATAATGTTTTCTAGAATTTTCCATATTAGTATTTGATGAATTTCCTCCTATTACCTCGCATTCAATTATTTGTTTTTGTGTCGGTTTAATATGATTGAAGAAACAATGATTTCTCTGGGGCTATTTCTCTTTTCGATTTCTTATCATAATAATGACATCAATGTACATAAGTCTCTCTATTTCCTGACTCTTGAAGTTTACAGTGACTCAGTGAATGAGAAATTACAAATTCTATCAATTTTGTATATATCTTATGACTCCCACAGTGAACTCTCCGTATTCCTAGGAGGTTGTAGTTCAATTGGAAGAGCTTCGTATGTCAAGCAGAATGTTCCCTGTAACTGTATACATCTAATTTTTGTTCTTTTGGTTTCATAATATAACAGTCCCCATATATAAATGTTAAATCTAACTTTCTTCACTGATATGTTATATAGATCTGGTGGATAGCTATTTGCTACATTCTTCAACACAGATATATATATATATATATATATATATATATATATATATAGGGTACATGCATTGGTTTGTTTTATAATTTCCCATGCACATCTAGTTTTTCCAACAGATATTCAGTTAGACCCTCCCTTTTATAAAGGGAGTTAATCCCATAGTTTTTTTCTTTCATAAATCTCTTTTCAGAACCATTTCTAAAGTTGATAGTCATGTTTAGTTTCATTTCTTTGCTATCTGAAGATAGATAAGAAGTACTAGAAATACATACTTTTCCATTTTGTACTTATTATAGAAGATATTAAAATTTCTATAAATAGACATGCACTGCTGTATAAAAATTCTATATATTTGTACTTCACTTAGTTAATTCAATAAAGGGATAATTCTGTCCTATATATATTTAATTTCCTACTGTTCACAAATTTAGGGATTTTCTTACAGTGTTGTCTGCATCAATTCCATTTTCCACAGAAGCAGATTAAAGTTACATAGTTATAAATTATGAGGTAACATAATCTCCAGATTTAAACCAGGAATTGGTTTAGAGATTCTAGCTGATTTGTCCTCATATTTATGATTCTTACAACCATGCAGAACTGCTAGAATTTAATTCTTCTACCTTTCTGTAAATGTAAGGAACACCAGCACAACCAAAACATTGTAAGAATTATACAGCTACAGTCATTAATATTTCCACTTAACAATAGTTAATTTTTAATCATTCCTAACACTATGTGCATACCACTTTGGTAATTGACCAGTCCTCCCAACCATAGATTCCCTTTATCTCCAGAACTCACCCCCGAGCTGAGACCACCTCCTAGAACAGACCAACCTCTAATTTGTTCAGGGATAGCTTATTTAAGCTTTTGCTCCCCAAAGCCTGTTTCTAATTCTACGTCCATAATATCAGGATGCTTTTCTTCCTGTTTGCCTAGGCTTCCCTATTTAGGGACTTTTAAAGCTGCTTTCTGCTTTTCCCAACTTTTTTTACCTCTTCCCAACTACTATCCACATCATTGCAGAAACTAGATTTTCCTCAAAATCTAATTTGGAAATAAATTCTTTCAAGGATTTTTGAAAGATTTTTTTGGGGAATTATTTTCCTCTATCCATCCTCATGGACTTAGCAAGTGGTCTCACAATTCTCATTTTGGTCAATCTGCACAGAATTATTTTATTCAATTTTTTCAAAATAAAATATTTAATTACATCCACACAATACTTATCCATTGGGGTCCACTCCCCTTTGGATTTAAAGTTCAAGTGTCTAACTTTGACAGAACATAAACTAGGGGTGTTAGATATTCCCCCTCTGAAAGCAAACACCATCCTTGGTGTTGATATTTAACTACTAGAGTTCATTTTTCAAACAAAAATGGATATCTTTCCATGATTTCAGCTTCTCTTTCCCAAGTAGCCTCTTCTTTCAGTAAAGTGCTTCCACTGCACCTTTACTGTTGCTACCGTCCGATTCCTCAATTCAATTTCTTCCCGTTCCAATATTTGAAGCGGTTCTGGAAGGAACTCCCCTTCTGGTTCCACCTGTATCACATTCCCATCAACTATGTGAGAATCATCATGTATATATCTTTTTAATAATGAAACATGAAACACATCATGAAATTTAACATGGGGAGGTAAGGCTAGCTTGTAAGCCACTTGTCCCACCCTTTCTAACACTTCAAACGGACCACAATATCTAGGAGCCAGTTTCGCACAACATACAATATAAAGTGTGCTCTTTTTGGGTTTAATGCGCAAATACACATGTTCCCCCACTTTAAATTCTCGATGTACCCTCTTCTTATCAGCATAGTTTTTTTGGCGATCTTGTAAGGTTTTAATGTTTCTTTGTATTTGTTTAAAAATTATTTCCATCTCTTGCAAGGCATCTGGTCCCAACATTAGCTTATCCTCAAGTTGGCTCCAACTCAAACATGTCCGACATTTCCTTCCATAGAGTGCCTCAAACGGGCTCATTTTAATGCAGGATTGATAGCTGTTATCATAGGAAAATTCAGCTAATTGCAAGTAGTCTTCCCACTTTGATGGCCTATCCATCACATACATTCTCAGCATATCCTCCAAAATCTGATTAGTTCTCTCTGTCTGACCTTCAGTCTGAGGGTGATAGGCAGTGCTAAAGTTCAACTTAGTGCCCATACCTCCAAATAGACCTTTCCAAAAGGCTGCTATGAACTTAACATCTCTGTCTGAAACAATCACCTTTGGGACCCCATGTAACCTTACTCTCTCCTTTAGGAACACATCTTCTACTTAGGCTGTCCCAAAAATAGATTTCACCGGTATAAAGTGTGCAGCTTTTGTTAAAGTGTCTACTACTACCATAACTGAGTCATGTTGGTACTTGGTTCTGGGTAATCCTATTATGAAATCTATAGAAATGGTGTCCCATTTCCATTCTGCAATCGACAAAGGGTTTAAAAGTCCAGCAAGATGTTGATGCTCAGCTTTAACTAGTTGACACTCCATGCATCTAGCTAAATGTTCTTCTACATCTCTTTTCATTCCTGGCCAAAACAACTTCTTTTTCAAAGCTGTTAACATTTTCTGATATCCAGGATGCCCTGCATACGACTATTTGTGATATTCATCTAAAATCTCCCTTTTTAAAGACTCCACGTTGGGAATATATAATCTATTTTTATAACATATTAGCCCTTTTTTATTTTGAGTGAAATCAATCTTCTCTTTCTTTAGTAGTTTCACCTGTAGTGTTTCATAATTTGGGTCCTGATCTGCTAACTTTCTCACTAAATCTTCGAAATCAAACTGGGCACTACTCCCAATGTTGTTTATATTTTGAGAAGCATTTCTGCTCAAGGTATCCGCAATTTTATTTTCTTTCCCTCTGATATGTTTTATGTCCATATCAAATTCACTCAGAAAGGACAACCATCTGGCTTGTCTAGCATTCAATTCAGTTTGGGAAAAGAAATATTTAGGACTAATATGATCATTCATCAATGTAAATTTCTTTCCGAGAAGATAGTGTCGCCACATCTTCAAGGCATGAATAACAACAACTAATTCCAAATCATAGGCACTATAGTTTTGTTCATGTGTCTTCAGTTTCCTAGACTCATATGCAATCACTGAGTTTTCCTGCAAAAGGACTCCTCCCAACTCCTCTCTACATGCATCTGTACATACAACAAATTCTTTATTAGGATCAACAATTTTCAATATAGGGGTTGTGGTGAGTTTTAGTTTTAATTGCTCAAAATTGTTTTGGCATTTTTCGGTCCATTCAAATTTGACCCCCTTTCTTTGTAGTGAGTTTATGGGGTATGCTATGGTAGAAAATATCTCCACAAATTTGTGATAATAACCTGCAATCCCCATGAACGATCTCACTACTGAAACATCTGTTGGCACAGGCCATTCTTTAATAGCCTTTATCATTTCAGGATCAACAACCAGCCCTTGTTACGAAATAATATGACCCAAGTACTGGATCTTGTCCTTATAGAATTCACATTTACTGAATTTGGCATATAACTGGTTTTCTTTCAAAGTTTGCAATACTATCTTCAAATGTTCTTTGTGTTCTTCCTCACTTTTTGAGTAAACTAAAATATCATCTATGAACACAAATACGAATTTGTCCAAGTACTTTTTTAACACACTGTTCATTAAGCACATAAAGGTGGCAGGGGCATTTTTCAACCCAAAAGGTAGGACTACAAATTCGTAGTGACCATACCTGGTTCGAAAGGATGTTTTAATGATGTCTTCTTCTTTAATTCTGAGCTGGTGATAACCAGTCCTTAAGTCAATCTTTGAAAATACTGAAGCTCTGTTCAATTGGTCAAAAAGATCATCAATTTTGGGCAAGGGGTATCTGTTTTTAATGGTCAACTTATTCAGTTGACGACAATCAATGCACATCCTAAAGGTTCCATCCTTATTTTTCACAAAAATAACTAGTGCTCCCCAAGGAGACACACTCGATCGAATATAGCCCTTATCCAGCAATTCTTGCAATTGCATTTTCAATTCCATAAGTTCGCCGGGACTCATTCGATAAGGGGCTCGGGAAACAGGTGTTGCTCCTGGCACCAAATCGATTGAAAAGTCAATCTCTGTTTTGGGGGGAAGATGAGGAATCTCATATGGAAAAAATTCCATAAATTCTCTTACTACTGGCAAAGCATCCAGCAGATTTTCTTCAGTATTTTGTTCTATCTCTTCTACATGTACTGCATAGACTTGGTATCCTTTCCTAGCTGTTCGTTTTAATTGCAGTGATGATATTTGTCTTACAGAGATAGGTTTTGGTTTTCCCTTGAGAATAAAGGGTTCCCCTTCTTCATCTACACAATGCAGGGTCTTATCCCAACAGTTCATCATGGCCTTCTTCTTCTCCAGCCAGTCCATTCCTATCAGCAAGTCATATGAACCTAATGGAAAAATATTTAAATTTACCTCTATTTGAAAATCATTTAATTTGATTGTTGTTTGAGGTAACCTATGAGTTACTTTCCTCTTGGTTCCAGTGGCTAACTGGACCAGCCAAGACTGCTGAAATTTTTTAGTTTTGAGTTTGCATTTTTCTACAATTTTTGGACTAATGTAACTCAAAGAAGCACCCGGATCAATCAAAACTGTAACAAATTGGTCAGAAATCTTACCCTCCATTTCAACCATGGTAGCTTGATGTTCTGCTTGTCGATTCTCCAAGGCTGCACTGATAGTGGGTATATTTCTTGCTATATCATTTACTGTGGTAGCTTCTCGATCTCTCATAATCATCTTAATGTTTCGGTGGGGACAGTCCCTCAAAAGATGGGGTTCTCCACATCCCCATCATTTCAAAGGTTCCCTCATTTTGACTGTGCCTTCCTTTTTATTTCCTTCATCTAGTTGTTTGGAACCAATTTGAGACTGAGCTGTTTGGCTTTCTTTTGGTTTACTAAACTTATTCCTCTGATGGTCCCTACCAAAATTCCTTAAGTAAGCTGGTTTCTGTTTCTTCCCTTTAATTTCACCTTTGTTTAGCCATTTTTTTCCATGCTCAGCCTTTCCCTTAAACTGCTGATAGCATAATATAGCCTTCCTCACTGCCTCGTCCATAGTTTTTGGGTTATCAAACTCGATCTTCTTTTTGTATACAACAGGCAAACAGTTCAGAAACATTTGTACCTTTTCCTTCTCTTCCCTAATGTAAGGGGCATATCTCAATAGATTTGTAAAATTAGTGAAAACCTCATCAATAGTAATCTATCCCAGTCTAAGCTCATGAAATTCTTTTTCTTTATCATCATAATAACATTCATTTAAGTAGCAGTTTTTGAACTTACCCTGGAAGTCTTCCCAGGTAACTGTCTTTTCATCAATGGCATGAACCATTTTCGTCTCCTCCCACCACAAGGTATCCTTACCTTGTAGCTGGTAAACAGCTAATATGGCCTTCAGATTGCTTTCATATTCATAGACCTAGAAATACTTAATCATGTTCAACAACCAGGATTCAGCATCTTCGTCCTTCTCCACATCATAGGAGGGAGGTTTGATCTTTCGAAATTCCCCTTGTAATTCCTTTTTCCATTTATATTGATGCCTAACAGCGTCATCATGCTCAGACTCATCAGTCTTCCTCTTACCGGAACCCTCACCTTCTTGGCTGTTCCGCGAAGTTAGTTCTCTGATGACCTTTTCCTGCTCCTCACTAGCTAATGACAATCTGTCATTCTGGCTTCTCATCTCAACCATTTCTCATTGCAAAATGTGAAACATAGCCATCACCGGAGAATTGGGATCTGGTATATTATCTTCATCACGTAGATCGACATAAATTTCCTCACCTTCTGCCATTTCAACACCACTGTACACTAAACAACACCGATCAGAATTAATAATTTTTTTTTTTCAACAGTAAATCAGTTATACAGTGAGCACACACAACAACAGCCCGGTTTTGTATAACATGACCTCTTATACCATTTGTAACGTGTCTTACTTACCATAATTTTTTTTTTTCTAGTTATAATTCAACTCTAATTTTCCTGTTGAATTTCATCATTTACAATCTGACATGGAATAGGGTCTCCATTCCTATTTGGATCTGTATTACTATATGACAAGGTATATGTAATTTCTTTCCCCTAAGGGTTAAGCATCCTTTTTCTACCTCTAATCCCATACCACACTACTTATACCTACATTTTACCCCCCCATACCCTTGTTGTAGGTTTGCAATTGATTTTCACGCATATGTATCTCTATGCGTATTTAACTATACCTTTCGACATTCACACCAAATGCCTCTATGGATTTTACGTTAATATGTTTCGTTGGCTTAAATATTGGTACCACTTCCAAGATTAAAATATTATGTGGCATGTCCTTTATATGAGGCATCCCATGGTCAATTTGTGTTATTTATGACTCATGTCGATTTTTGATATAGTTTTTGTGGCCCTTGGCCGATGTGAATGTGTGTTACAATCCCATCATAGGTGCTCCACGTACCTTCCAATTAATGTGACATTGCTACCGAAATGGGTGTATCATTTTTGCGCGACGTTCCTTTTGTCTCGTTGGCAAGGATGGCTCAGGATTTTGGCCTACGAGACCCCTTAAATTTTACACGTCCCTTTATGTAATGCCATTCTATGGTGTCTTTTGTTGTTTCATTGATTTTGTTATAGCGTTCACGGCTCTGCTGGACGTCTTCCCGCCTCCGCCTATACGCCTGGCGTCGGGAGTATGGTTTAATTTTCTCCGTCTACCGTGTGACATTAATGAAGTACTTGTGAAATTGATTTCCTGTATATCCATGACTTGGATGTACTAGTATTAATGGCCATTGCTTCCTCTCGATCCGCGTATAAGCTATGGATCCGAGGCCATCGTGGATCGTGTCGGGACGGCTCACCCATTAGGGTTTTCGTCACTTTCCGGATTGGATGTGGTTATATAAATCTCCGTTTTAATGTTGAGGTGGTTTCTTTGCCCTTCATTTGTTTTACTTACCTCTCAGTATCGAGGCTCTGCGCACTGAGGAGAAAAATGTTGGCTCGCCTAGACTTCTGGTCTACACACCTATCCGTTGACATTTAATCCAGGTACTCCTTTATGAAAGCCTTTCATTCTACCGTGAAGATCAAGTTGTGACTCTATAGCTTGATATATATCTTTCTCTGTGGAAATTTCGAGAACTGGTTATATGAATTAATTTCGTTCTTGTAGTCTCGTTCATGGTCTCACTCTTGTTTGGTTCCGGTAAACAAAGTTCTCATGGCAGTTTCCTGTACTATATATTGTTTTTGTTTTTATTACGCCACCATCTCTGCATCTATTTCGTTTAACCTTTGGTTAACGACGCTTGGTACTAATACGCTGGAATTATTAATAGGGCATACTTTTGTTCATCCTTTGTGACTGGAATGATGGGTTCGAATGGTGGAACGTTGATTTTTCTCGTCTCTTCTTTGGCGAGCAATACACCTCAGGCAACAATCGATTTGCTTGTTTCATTATTAAGGGGTTTTCCTCATTTCCTTATGTAACTTTTGGTTTTCCAATTCGTTAACCTTATGCCTCTACCTCTATTGTAGATTATTTTGAAGGAATGAGGTTCTCCCTTGCCAGGTAACCAATTCTTACCTTGTTATATATATATATTTTTTTTCCGTTGTTTGTTTGCTCAAATTTTCTATTAGTTACTCTATTCATTATCTCACTGTCACAGTTGTGTTTCTACAGGTAATGTAGACGCCATACAATTTTCATCCTCGACGAGGCATGAGATACGTCATATTATTTGACCCTAATTTCACTGCACTTGGCGTTTTCAGGTTGGTATACACATGGGTGGAGAGAAACCTTCCTCTCGTCGCACTATTCTACCTAAATTATGCTGCTAGTTAAATTTATGAGGGTCATACACAATGTTTATTGTGATTCTAGATGCTGTCAAAGACTGTGACTATTAATGATTATCGTTCGTAGGATGAAATCCCTTGAATGGTTTAATTTCTGGAGTGCGAGTGTGGTCTTTTAAAATACTGTTGCCCGAGGGGCTCAGATTTTTTATATTTATATACAGAATGTATTTATTCTTCGTCTCTGATATTATTGACAACTCCATAATGTTTTCTAGAATTTTCCAGATTATTATTTGATGGATTTCCTCCTGTTACCTCGCATTCAATTATTTGCTTTTGTGTCGGTTTAATATGATTGAAGAAACAATGATTTCTCTGGGGCTATTTCTCTTTTCAAGTTCTTATCATAATAATGACGTCAATGTACATAAGTCTCTCTATTGCCTGACTCTTCAAGTTTACAGTGACTAAGTGAATGAGAAATTACAAATTCTATCAATTGTGTATATATATTATGACTCCCACAGTGAACACTCTGTATTCCTAGGAGGTTTTAGTTCAATTGGAAGAGCTTTGTATGTCAAGCAGAATGTTCCCTGTAACTGTATACATCTAATTTTTGTTCGTTTGGTTTCATAATATAACAGTCCCCATATATAAATGTTAAATCTAACTTTCTTCACTGATATGTTATATAGATCTGGTGGATAGCTATTTGCTACATTCTTCAACACACACACACACACACAGATATATATAGGGTACAGGCATTGGTTTGTTTTATAATTTCCCATGCACATCTAGTTTTTCCAACAGATATTCAGTTGGACCCTCCCTTTTATAAAGGGAGTTAATCCCATAGTTTTTTTCTTTCATAACTCTCTTTTCAAAACCATTTCTAAAGTTGATAGTCATGTTTAGTTTCATTTCTTTGCTATCTGAAGGCAGATAAGCAGTACTAGAAATACATACTTTTCCATTTTGTACTTATTATAGAAGATATTAAAATTTCTATAAATAGACATGCACTAATGTATAAAAATTCTATATATCTATACTTCATTTAGTTAATTCAATAAAGGGATAATTCTGTCCTATATATATTTAATTTCCTATTGTTCACAGATTTAGGGATTTTCTTACAGTGTTGTCTGCATCAATTCCATTTTCCACAGAAGCAGATTAATAAATTATGAGGTAACATAATCTCCAGATTTAAACCAGGAACTGGTTTAGAGATTCTTTCTGATTTGTCCTCATATTTCTGATTCTTACAACCATGTAGAACTCCTAGAATTTAATTATTCTACCTTTCTGTAAATGTAAGGAACACCAGCATAACCAAAACATTGTAAGAATTATATAGCTACAGTCATTAATATTTCCACTTAACAATAGTTAATTTTTAATCATTCCTAACACTATGTGCATATCACTTTGGTAATTGACAAGTTCTCCCATATGTAGAGTCCCTTTATCTCCAGAACTCACCCCCGAGCTAAGAACACCTCCTAGAACAGACCAACCTCTAATTTTTTCAGGGATAGCTTATTTAAGCTTTTGCTCCCCAAAGCCTGTTTCTAATTCTGCGTCCAGATTATCAGGATGTTTTTCTTCCTGTTTGCCTAGGCTTCCCTATTTAGGGACTTTTAAAGCTGCTTTATGCTTTTCCCAGATTTTTTTACCTCTTCCCAACTACTATCCATATCATTGGGGAAACTAGATTTTCCTCAAAATCTAATTTGGAAATAAATTCTTTCAAGGATTTTTGAAAGATTTTTTTGGGGAATTATTTGCCTCTATCCATGCTCATGGATTTATCAAGTGGTCTCACAATTCTCGTTTTGTTCAATCTGCATAGAATTATTTTATTGATTTTTTTCAAAAAAAAAATTATTTTATTACATCCACACAATACTTATCCATTGGGGTCCACTCCCCTTTGGATTTAAAGTTAAAGTGTCTAACTTTGATAGAATATAAACTAGGGGTGTTACAAGAGGTTAGGAGAACTATTTCTCCTATTCATATCTGTTAAAAGTAAGGAAATTCATTACACATCACTGCTATTCAACATAAGTACCATAACACTTTCCACTATTGTACATTACTATCAAATTAAATTTCTTAGCAAAACAGTGTGCATACCACTTTTGCAATTGACCAACCTCCCAACCTTAGAGTCCTTCTGTCCTCAAGAACTCACCCCCGAGCTAAGATCATCTCCTAGAACAGACCAACCTCTAATATGTTCAGGAATATCTTATTTAAGCTATTTCTCCCCAAAGCCTGTTTCTAATTTTGCGTCCAGAATTACAGGATGCTTTTCTTCCTGTTTTCCTAGGCTTCCATTTTTTGGAACTTTTAAAGCTGCTTTCTGCTTTTCCTAGCTTTTTACCTCTTCCCAAATACTCTCCACCTCATTGGGGAACTAGATTTTTCCTCAAAAATGTAATTTGGAAACAAATTCTTTCAAGGATTTTTGAAATATTTTTGGGGAATTATTTTCCTCTATCCTCCTCATGGGTTTAGCAAGTGATCTCATAATTCTCATTTGGTCAATTCTGCACAGCATTATTTTATTTGTTGTTCATAATGAAATATTTTATTACATCCACAAAATACTTATCCATTGGGGTCCACTCCCCTTTGGATTAAAGTTCAAATGTCTATAAAAAAAAAACATAAACTAGGGGTGTTACAACGAAGGCACGTAGTTATTTTTCCTTGGGTATTGGGATCTATTTCTTGATGGTGGATAGGATTTAGATATAAAATTTGGTTGTTTATTATTTACCTAGCAACTCCACTGATGAAGATTTCATTAGATAAGGAATTTTGCTGGCAAGAAAATGAGAAAGCATCATGGAAAAAACAGGTATCAGAGTTTGAATCTATTAAAGGAAGTTTTATTTTTCACTATCAATTCAGTGGTCTATTTTCCCTTGCTTATCAAGATGATTTTTTCGTTCTTTATATTCTCAGAAAATTATAATGCCCAAAAGGTACATTATTTATTCGAGAAAGAAGATTTTTCTTCTACTTGTATTGTTGATCTTGACATAGCTTTATCTCCTAAATATGAGAGGAGAGTTGACCGTTTCATTACAATTCCTAAATATAATCAATCACAGTCCAGGCATAAAGGTGATGATTCATCATATTTGCGTGATGACATTTTGTCTCGCAAGCAATCTACTACTTTTCAGCACAAAATCAAAGAAATATTTAAACCCTGAAGCTGCCTATAATTCTCCATCAGTATCCTTCAAAAGGATTCAAATATTTTCCAAGTTTCTTAGGAGAGGAGGATGATATTTCAGCTTAACAAGATATCTTGGAATTTGAGTACTTTCTAGAAAAATTTCAAATTATTTATGAAGATGTGGCTTTAAGGATGTTTTTTCATTCATTAAAGTAGGGTGCTTAGCAATGGTTCCAGTGTTTGGAAGCAAGTTCAATTACTTCATGGAAATTATTTCCACATATATTTCTTAGATATTGGGGCGAGCGTAACTCATATTAAAAACACCTTTTCGAATTATATTCTATCAAGGGGAAAAGCAATGAATCAAACGACGAGTTTAATAGGAGGTTTCAAAAAAATATATTTTAACATTCCAAAAGAAATCCAAATTCTTGAAGCCGCGGCTATGGTTTACTATTTTAGGGCTCTTTCTATTGTCTTGGATTTTTATCTCAAGTAGAGAAAGCCTTGCACTCTGGAGCTGATGTTTCTTTATGCACAGGGAATTGAAGATAATGTGTGGGCTTATAGAAATTTTTCATGTCATGTTGAAATAAAAAGTTTTGTTGAAGACAAGAGGGCCTGTCAAGAAAACATTGGGATTGCTTTACAAGAGAATGCAAATTCAGAGATGAAAAAGTATTTTCAAAAGGTGTTAGAGGATTCATGTATTGTTGAAACATAAGAATTTAAGCATTCTGAAGATTCTGGTAAAAAATTCGTTGCAACAACTGAGCTACACGTTGTAAGCCTAGAAGATCATTACAATTTTCATAACTTTAATGATCTTGTGAATAGAGGAGAGACTAGTGGAGCTCCTGAGGTGTGTTTGGAGGAGGGCTAATATTTTTGTCAAGAATTGGAATTATACGAAGAACGTTAGCATTATGCGAAACAAATGTTAGATTTCTCTTTTCATCCTAAATGGTTGTCAGTAGAAATCAACAACCAATATTTTCACATACAACCTCAAATTGAGGAGTCAAATACTGAAGCAAGCTTCCCTGCTCAAATAACTCTAAATCAGGAAGATGTCCAAGAAAACGAGGCAGCATAAAATTGGTCTCATCAGTTCTATGATACAGTAGCTGACTATATGAAAACTTTATTTTGTCACACATAATTCTTCAATTCGTTCTGTTGCAGTGGGCCCTTGCACATAAAAGTTTTCGTAGCATAAATTTTTGTTGCTTTCTAGTTTAATTTTCCATTACCGCATAGATTAATTGCTTATTTTTCATTAGTTAAATGTTGAGTTTTTATAATAAGAATGATGTGTCTTTCACATAATGTAGTGTATTAATTTTTTCAATTTCATGAATTATATTGATTCCATAATCTTTTTAACATATGGAATGAAACTTTGTTTTGAATTTGTTTACAAAATAATCATATATCTTAGAACAGACAAGAATTTTACCTTTGTGTAGTAGGAAGAATACTATATTTTCCTTCTTAGTTCAATTATCCTTTTTGATTTACACAACATATTCATTTATATAGGATATTTATAAGTTTAATACTTTCATTTCATATAATTTATAATAGAATGTTTCATTCCAATAGTAAATAGAGTTAGATTTAGTTTGATACTCTATTTTTCATAGGATTAATTTAGATGGTTTTCATTTGATAAGAAAAGAGAAGTTTTGAATTACATGTTTTGATAGGATTTAATCATAGTTGGTATTGGTTCTTTGTCCATATTTAGAATAAATTTAAGTAGATATTCTCGTTCTTTAATTCAATAGGTTTAGAAGTATTTTTATAGACAATTTAAAGATAGTTTTCGGCATAGAATAAACTAACATAGAATTTATCATTGTTTCGTTTTATGCAATATAGACTTGTTTTAGGTAATTTTTCTTTCTTAATTTTACATTTTCTTTTCTTCCGTCTTGTAACTTCCATTTTCTATTTATTAGAATATTTTCTTTAGAATAATTTATAGATCAATTTCCTTCTTAGATCAATATTGAACATTTCCTTTTCCTCCTTCTTAAGTTTATCTTTTAAGCATTAATATTATTCTAGATTCAGTTACTTTCTTGCTTTTAGATTTCATATAAAATCTCTAAAAACACAAAAAAAATTGAAGTTTCTTTTCCATTTCTTTTAAATATAAATTGTTCTTCTTTCCAAATTTTCATCATAGGCTTTAACTAAGTTTAGATTTTATTCCATAGATCAGTTCTTATTTTTCCTATTTCATTCAAACATTTAAGATAAAACATAAATCTCCCCAAAAAAAAACATATAAAACCTACAAAACAAAGTAAGAAAGATAGGATTCTAGCATATATAGTGCACCTGCATTTCACAAGATTACTAAATCTAGTCGATAGTTTATGATAGCAATTTAAGACATTAAATTGACTAAACACAAATCGTGTAGTGAAACAATATTTACAACATAGGTTAACTCACAATTGTTTGATGAGTAGGTGTGGATCCACTAATGTAAAACATATTATTTGGGCTAAAACCCATCGAATCGATAGATGAGGGTATAATAGATTGAATAAGTGAAGAAACATAAGTTTCCTGATGATTTTGGACCTCCATTATTGGCGTTTTCTCCAATTTTTCTAGCCTGAATCTGCCTTTTCCCCACATGTACAAAGCTATCCTATGCATCTATGAAAAACATTGAGCTCACTCACGCCATTCCTCTGTCAAAGGTTAAATTTATGGTAAGTATGTCATTTAACAAGTTGTTGCAAGGAAGAGGTTTCTCATTTGGAATTAAGTTCATGTTTATTATTGGTTTTGTATAAGTTTCCTTTAATTAAACCTGAAATAAAAGAAAGAGAAATATTGTTATAATATTTCATTAATATGTGTTAATATATTATTATGAATAAATTTAAAATATATACATAGGCATGTAGTACTTGCTTTAGTTGTTGGATATAGGCTCCTTGTGTTTTTTAGCCTCATTTTCTTGCTTCACATAATCTTAGTGTGACTATAAAATTAAAACACCTATAAAGTAGGAAAAACAAAGAAACAATCACTTTTAATAATAATGAAGATTTTATTTTTTACCTTTATTCCTATGCACTTTTTTTCGAGTTACCACCCAAAGATTCCACCTGAATGACTGCCAAATAAAAACCCAAATCTACTTGGGGTTGGTCTTTTTTTGAATTTGAATTTCCCTATTCATTATCTCTCTATGTTCATGCAACCCCATTTTCTTGTCTTACCATTTGTGTTGAAGGAATTCCTTTGTGGGTCCTCTCTCCATCATGGTCAATTTTTTTATGACTGCTAAGTACTTTCCATGTTCTGATTATACTTAGTATATTGAGAAGGGATATATTCCTTATCTTTATACTCCAATTCTGCAAAGTCAATTTGTTGCCAGCCATCCTTTTTTTGAGTTGTCCCCTTTTTATTCTTCGGGTGTTTTTTGGCCTGTGGACATTAGTACTCCTGTTTGAAAACAAGCGAAACATCTAAGTGTTGTATTTTCATAATCCAACCTTTATTTTCATTCATATTTTCTAATTTTCAACAATATGTTTCCTCGTAAGCCTTTGCTCAAATCTATCTCTATACAAATCCAAGCAAGGGTAAAAAAACCTTATTGCATCTGATCATTATCTGTTTTTTTTGTAAATCCCCAAAGTATTTTGTATAGCTTCTAGGACTTGAAGATGCCAAAATGGTTGTGGTAGGTTTTGCAGCCTCACGAAAATCGGCGTTGCCGACACCACAATCATTACAGGGTCAAATTCATGGAACCAATGGGTCACATAGATCCCAACATGTCCCCAAAACTAGGGTATTTCCTACATCACTTCTCCATATATTAATTTCATTCAAATTGTATAATAAAAAAAACTTTAGAACCTAGGTAGATATCAAAATTTTTTTACCACAATCTGTAGATATGCTAATGAAAATCATATGATTTAGGCCAAAACCCATTGAATCTATAGATGAGGGCATTAAATTTATATCAAGTTTGTCATTTAACAAGTTTTTATAAGGAAAAAGCAGAAAAAGTTTAACATTTTCAAGAAAATAACATTAAAAATTGATTCAGGTGTTACTGATTCTAATACATAGTTTATTAATGACGAGTAAAATAACTTCTTGAATTAAAAACATAATTATAATCTTAATGAAACTTCCATATTATTCTATCAACTTACGACTTTTCGTTCACAACCTCTGGTGCAATTTCTAGTTTTAATATTTTCTTTTTTTTAAATAAATCTTTATTAATATTCAGTTTTCTCTCATTATTACATGTCATATTTATATGCTTATGTTAAATAATATGTACAATTAAAGTCAATAAGTAACCTCATTATCATTACAATTACATATTATTGATATATGAATACAAATTTACAAAAAAAATTATAGATTATGAAATTGTTTCAAATAGTGAAAAGGTTAATCCAAAAAAATTATAAAATAAAATACTTTTTTCCATGAGAAATATCTTTGTATTCCATATGATACATATACATGTTTCAATTCTAGAGGGAATAATAAGACAGAAAGGCTCGAAGCCATTAAAATAAGTACTCCAATAAGTACTTAGTTTGAAGCTCAATATGTCTCATGTAGGAATATAATTATGGTGGGAAGGATGACAACATTTATCCTAACCATATTTATCCCAATCATCCGAGCTAAACCTAATTGAATAAAAATTAAAAATATTATATCAATAAAAAATTTAATTCATATGTGTGGGTGTGTCCATCTAAATTGTATTGAAATTTACCATGTACTTGCCAAAAAAAAATTATAATTATTTTATCTTCATTTGTTATAATGAACCCAATAATCTATTTAACATTTGATTGTAATCATGTTTTTATTTCATATAATGAAGTGTTTTAAAAATTGGAATAGAAATTGCATAAGCCAAGCTTATTGACCCTATCACTTATAAGATTTTGTCAAAATATAGTTTGTCTAATATTGGCAAATTAAGAACCACGATTCAATGCATTATTTGTATTTATATCCAAATTAGCGTGACACATTTAACCATTTTTCATAAACATTTTCTCATAATATTATAGTGTACCCTTTGAATTTTTCTTTGCAAACAACAATGGGACATGTTTGATGTGAATTTAAGGTACCCTATTTAAAGAGACACACCTCATATTGGATGCTTTCCTTTCAAGTTTGCATAAATAGATCTAATAAATGATCCTATGAATTGTTCTTTAGGTTGAGGCTTAATTTTTGGAATTCTTGAATGTTTTCTAATTGGAAAATTTTCTCAAATATTTACCAATTGGCTGAAAAATGTATTTGTCTTAATATCTCCATAATTTTACTTTTTAAAATAGAGTAAGGTATAATAGAAACCTTTTTCCTTTATAATACATATTAGTCTTGTTCTAAGAAGGTGGATGCAATATTTACCCTTTTTAAGGATTCAACTTAGTGTAAATCAAAGCATTACTCGATAGGAAAAACCTATTATATAGAATTGTTACCATCAAATTTCGTCTCATGTTATTGTTATATGAGAGGAGATTTAATTTAGTATTTAAACCCTTTAAGAAAAAGTCAAATTTATTTTTGTCAAAAATCAAGTGCCTTTATTATCTAAGTTCTATTCAAAGAAGATTTTAGGCATAACACAATTTAGAGTTTATAGTGTTAAATATTTATGATTAGAGTGAGGATCATAATCATTTAAAATGTCAAAAATTATTATTTTCTTAGATATAGTGACATTACATAATCCACAATAGTGATGCCTTGTCCATGGATAGAAGTTGCTTCTTGTGACTTCCACCACTTCATTAGCCCATTTGAAATTATTAGGTTTTAGATAATTTTATAATTTGATTAGATCCTTACTTAACTATAAGTAATTATAATTGAAACATAATCATTACATAAAATAATAATTTATTTAGTTATAATTCTAGCATTACAAAGAAGATATTACCATAATTTTTCAAATAAAAAATATCTTGTTTTAAATTTTTCTAAAAAGATTTTTTTATTTTACTTATTTTACCAAAAAGAGTTAATAATAATAATAAACAACACTCAATTACTAGTTTGTGGTATACATCATAACATTAATATGTAAAATAAAACTTTTATATTTTTATAAAAATAAAATTAATAAACAATGAAGAGCAAGTTGTAATATACATCAGAACATTAATATTTAAAATCTCCCCCCACAACGAAATTTTATGTGTCTAATGTTAATACGATTTGGAAATATAAAATGCAAAAGATGGCCTATTATGTCCACTATGGAGCGTGTAATAAAATCATGCACCTTATAATAAAAAGTTGATGGGAATAAAGTGTACTAGAATAAAGTGTAAACCGTCGGCATCTAGGAGATATTTTAATACTAAAGGAACCCTGGTTACTCCTTATAAAAATCGAGGAAAGATTCACAATGGAGACGAGCGTTTCGTTGACATAAGCGTAGGAATTAAAATTTGCACAACACTATTTACTTACAACGCTATTGACAAAAGCATAATGCATCCGGACGCCTTTTTAACTCAGAAATGAATTTCATGTACCTATGAAAATTATCCTAAGATACCTGTAAAGCAAATAGAGAAAGATTCAAGTTTCAACCCACAGAGACGCCCTGATAACCATTAGTATATAGGGAGAAAGTAAGATGATCGTCGACATATGCGGTCAACAATAAAAAGCAAAGGTCGTGACAATTTGTCAATACTAAATAGTAAATAAATGACCTCGGGTATAGGAATACAATAATAAACATTAATGTGTTGTTGAATGTCCGTGGGAATAGGAATGCAATATTAAACATTCTGTTGTTGTTGACAGTTGGCAGGAAGGCAATCTAGGGATGAAATGCATTTGCAGAGGTACGATCAACCAAAACCCTTTGAATAATATGTACTTTTCTGTTTGTTTAATGTGCTCGAGTCCAGTTTCTCATGCAGCACCACGGTTTTTCTCAAGTCCAACATGTGAGAGAATATCCGTGCAGAGAAAGCAAAGTAAAATTGTAACTGGCGAAACAGGTATAAGTATACACCTACCCTCTCATATAGTTGTATGCCCATACTCCAAATGCTATAAGAAAAACGCTTGTGCCACCTGCCCCAGGCACCGTGTTTTTCTTATTTTTCTGGTGGGCGTTGGAGAACGGAGAAATGACGAACAACTTCATACGCTTGGGGGTTGGAATTTTAGGTCTCTCACTGCCACCAAATATTAACCCGTGTCTCTGACCTCTATAATCATAGATATGAAATTCTGTTTTTATAGATTACACCAAAACTTTCTTTTTTGCATTTGATATAGTCGTGTTCGTTACTCATGTCTACTGATTTATTTGATTTGTCATGACATACAGGAAGTGCTTTTGCTTTGCTCATGTATGGTGCACCAATGTAAGTATACTGTGAAAATATTAATCGCACTAAAAAGCAACTAGGAATAAAGCACCATTTTGTGTATAAGACTAATTTATTTTTTGTGATATTGGTGAACAGTACAACATTCAAGAGGGTGATAGAAAAAAGAAGTACTGAGAGCTTTTCGGGGTTACCATATACAATAGCGCTCTTCAATTGTCTTCTCTACACGTTCTATGGGTCCCCTCTCATAAGCAACGGGTGGGATAACATTGTAGTTATGGTTGTCAATGCCATTGGCCTCCTTCTCGAGTGCTGCTTTGTTTGCATCTATCTTATATTCGCTCCACCTAAACCCAAGGTAAATATTTGAATTTCACCATACTTCTTCTAATTTAAATATTAAGTGAAGAGCCGCTTGGGTAAAATTAATGCAATATGGAGGGACTGCGCTTACTATCTCGCTCTCTATCAATTGTTTGTAGAGGAAAATGTTCGGGATGGTCGCCTGTGCGTTGGTGGTGTTTGGAAGTATTGCGATAGCTTCATTTTGTGGTGTACATGACCACAAGCATAAGAACGTTCTTGTAGGAACTGCAGGAATGGTAGCGACTGTCATTCTCTACGCTTCGCCGCTATCCGTCATTGTAAGCTTTATGTTTCTCTGTCTATTTTTCATCATTATGGTTGTCATACCATAATTTTCATAATTAAAAAGTAATAAAAACTATCAAAATGGTGAACTGCTTTCAGCATCCACTATTGCTACGGATACTGCCTATTGTTAATGTCTTTTTACTGTGTTTATTACTATTCAGAGATTGGTAATTCAAACGAAGAGCGTGGAATTCATGCCCAGCTTCTATTTCTCGCTATTCGCTTTCCTCGGAAGTGTGTTGTGGATGGCGTACGGCTCTCTCAGCAGAGATATTGTGATAATGGTAATGTAATAATTAAACTGTTGTTAAGAGTTTATATGATGAAATTCATGTTTTCAGTTTATATGACCCAACAATATCGCGGAGTAAGAACCGTTCATTTGAAGCTACCGCTAAGTGATTTGTTGCTTTGTGTGTATTTCATATTTGGCGCAGGCACCAAATTTTGTTGGAGTTCCATTGGGGTTGGCTCAGATGGTTTTATACTGTTTTTATCACAACAAAAAGAGTCCATGTGTTGAAGATGCAAAACTAGCGGATGGGAGCCTGCCAGTGAATAAGAGTGAGGAGAAGAAGAAATGCGAGGAAAAGAGTGAGGAGGACAAAGGAAAATGCCAATCCGATGAACCAGACATCGAAATGCAGTTGAAAGTATGAGCAGAGGCGGGAGTGAAACACGACTATCTGCAACGTGCATGTTCATATGCATCTTTATCGAATTGTTTCATCGTGATAAATATAGCAAATGATCATTATTATCCCTGTATGCATCGACATCGAATTGTTTCATCGGTGATAACCGTTTATAACAGTAACTTCTCAAAAATATAACAAATCATCATTATTATATCAAAATGCGAGTGACACAATTTCTCGTTTGTCATGCTGTTGCTTTCTCTCGATTTAATTTCGATGTATATGCGAATGTAAATGAATGGAGGTAAATTAGTTTCAGTAAGCCAAATTTTATATAAATATAATTTATTAAAGTAGCTCCAAAATTTCATTTATTAAAACTTTTATTAAAGTAACTCTAAAATATGATTTAACGAAACACTTATATTTCAGAATTGAAGTGTTAAGAATCTCTAAAATACCATTTACTAAAGTAGATTACGAGAATTAAAACGTTTGCGAGTCTCTTTTTAAAATTAGAAAATAAAGGCATATATGAAAATGTGTAGATGATACCATTAATAATTAATTTATTTGAAGAAAATTAAATATTATATATTGATAAAAAATATATATATGAAAATTTGTAAATAATAAAATTAATAAATAATTTATTTATTTTTATTTAAAAATAAAATAAAATGTTACAATTATAAATATTCATAAAGAAAGCGTTAAATATGACTTATAATTTAGGGATAGTGAAAAGAAAGAGGAAAGCGTTAAATGTGACTATTATGATTAATATATAGTTAGATGAAACATTACACTATTATGATTAATATATAGTTACATGTGACCATTATAATTATTAGATAGTGAAAAGGAAAGAGTGAAATGTGACAATAATAATTATTAATTTTATTGATTGGAATAAAGTTAGGTTTTATAAATTTTTATTTGGTATTGTAATTTATTAAATTTAATTAAAACTATTAATAATATTTAATTTTTTAAATATAAGAAGTAATAAAAATATATTGTGTAGAGAGATATAATTTACAATTGAATATAAGGGAGATGTGTTAATGTTAAATTAATAAAAAATTTAATAAATAAAATTAAAATCATTTTTAAATTATACAAGAATATTAACTATAATAAAAAAATTAAAGTAAATAAACTTATTTAGTTAGTTCTAATTAAAGTATTTATAAAACAATAATAATGTTTATCTTATTATTATTTCTTCTTCATAGAAAGATACTTTATAATATACATGGAAATGTGGCATTAGTGCGTAAAATGTAGCATTATATTTAAAAATCACAATGTGTGAATTCATTTCAACTTTTTATATTATAACTTATTTTATAAGTTATTTTTTGGTAATAAAAATAAAAGTAGTTTAAAAAATATATAATGGTTTTTTTAAGCATTTTTTTTTTATGAATTTTGCTAAAATTTGATAGAGATTTTTAAGAATAAATTTAAGCAATGTAATTTGCAAAGTGTTTGTTGAATTTTGTAAGGTTCATACCCATCCAAAAGTTGTTGTTCATAAAAGAACATAAGAGTAGTTAAAATATAAATTATTTATCCTTTATTTATAATTGTAATAACATCTATATGTGACATACATTGCATGTGAAGGGAAATTCATATAAATTGTTGATTAAGACATACTTTGCATGTGAAGGGCAATTCATATAAATTGTTGATTAAGACATAATTTATACACTATAATTCTAAATGCCGAAATTAGTGTAGTGTACAGGGTGTTCTCCACATATGGCTTATTCAACCCTTAACTTCTTATATGTACAGGTTGTTGGAAGTAATGGAGAGTGCTAGACTTAGAGGTTTGTTATGATGATGATAGGATTGAGATGCTAAGATTATATCTCAAATCCTAATATCTCGGGAGTGGTTGAAACCATCCAGTTAGTGTGAAAGACTATATAATTAAGGCTCATCTGACCCAATAGTTAGAGCTTCTACGACTGTGTTTACACTCTCCAGGGATCTCACCTAGAGGGCCATTTCATTTAATTGTTAGATAAATGGTTTTTAACATGGTATCAGAGCCTCCTCCGTAACTTTGACTTTGATTGTCATTGTTATTGTAGTTGTTCGTTCTGATTGTGATGTTCGCTTCTGTTCATGCTCCACGCAGAGGGTAGCGATCAGTGAATCAGTGCTTCGGCAGTGCTCAGGTAGGCAGTGTAGATTGCTCCTCTAGGTAAGTAGGGAGGCAGCGCAAGGAAGCACTCCTCCTCACACACCAGCAACAATGGAAGTGCAGATAAGTAGGTAGGCAATGCAAAGCAGAGATCCTCCTCACATGCTAGCAACAGTGGCAGTGCAGATAAGTAGGCAGGCAGCGCAAGGCAGCGCTCCTCCTCACACGCCAGCAATAGTGGCCGTGCAGATAAGTAGACAGGCAGTGCAAGGCAGCGCTCCTCCTCACATGCCAGCAACAGTGGCAGTGCAGATAAGTAGGAAGGCAACACTCCTCCTCACATGCCAACAACACTCGCAGTGCAGATAAGTAGGTAGGCGGCATAAGGATCCTCCTCGAAGTAAGCAGTAGGCAGCATAGATTGCTCCTCTAGGTAGGCAGGCAGCACTAGGATCCTCACACAACTCTTCTCTTGTGTGAAATGTGTACTCCAGATTGTATGTAATGGTTAGATGAATTCCCTTCTCTGACATGGCAGCATTTCCATCAAATTATTTCCATCAAATTATCCACCAGGTTCGAGCACCATTGACTCCTCTCCTGGAAATATTTATGAATCCAACACTAACACCTATGCTGATAGCATATTAAAACCAACAGTTGAGGACTTGGCCCTTCTTAGTGGCCTCGTACACCCTCTTGCCAAAGAAAAACCGAGTACTAAAAAATCTTAATGATACGATACCGAATAAAACAACATCATTGCCAAAAACATACTGGTAGTCTCCAACATTGAAACCAATGGTTGTGATAGTAATGAAAAACTCTCCGAGCTTGAGTTTATAAAAAATGGTCATTTTCTGGTAATAACATTCCATTCGTTGCAATATTGATAACCTTTCGAACCTTCATGGTGTTCCAAGCAGTTCTAATCATATGTCCAGCAACTTCAAATAACTTTGAATACGGCCATGATATACCACTACGCCTTCGTTGCAGCTTGTGACGAGGACCGCCAACATTTCCTTATGGTGCTTCCTCTTTCAGAATAGTTTGTAGATTGTATGACCGCACGAACACAACCACTTCAAGGACTCATCCCTTGAGAGAGTTGGTCGATGGGTGCTTGGCCTACTCTCTGAGGTCTTGCCTTGTTCGCACTTGGTGTAAAAAATGTAGATGACATTGCAACATTTGAAGCGTGCCAACATGCACTTTTCCATGGCTCAGTACTTCCACAGATTCTCAAGTTGGATCTCGTCTGCACCACGCTGTGGGTTGTAGGCACAAACATGTCGCTCCACACTTCTACAACAACTCTAGCATCTCTAGGCGACGGAGTTCTGACATGAGAGTTTCACACAACCAGAGGGCACGATCTCAGACAACCATAGATGATATTCTAAGTCGAGACTTTCTCCAATTCTCGCGCTAAGCGCAAAGGTTGTAGAGACTAGTCATCGCCGTTACGACTCTGAGCTATAGGAGCACTAATGTTTATTTCAATCATGGCTATGAAAGCGGCGTAGAGCTCCATATAATAACCCATGTTGGATGGCTTAATAAAAACCCACAATATGGCGGTGGCCAGAGAGTAAGTCCTTTCCATGATTCAGAAACCAAAGTCGAAAACCATTTGCGCAGCACTAAAACCCTTGAAGAAAGTAATGGCCATAAAGATGATGCACAGAGGTCAGCAGATAAACCTCCTGAATGGAATCCCAGTTGAAAAAAAATGCATGGCTTTTTATGCGATGAGCTTCCATGGAAAAAGCCCATTCTTTTCTCTGGCTCTTTTTCCAACAATCTGAAAAATGAGATCACGTAATGGCATCTCATACAGTATTCCAGATCACCACCATGTAGTATTACTCATGCTAGCGAATGTAGTATTTACAGAAATGATTGTCTCCACCGAACCTGCAGGACGCCGAAGCCTGAGGTTGAGAGTTCGAGCCTCGATGAAATCGTTAAGTCTGGTCTCCACGTTGCTAGAATCACCGAATTGTGAAGCGTGAGAGAAACTATGGATGACAACTTGAAATCAACTCTTATCTAGCAATCAACTCTCCAGATCACGCGGCAATCAATGAAATATTGGCATACACACCCACTAGCATAGACGTATCACCTGAGCTCTTCCATTGAATGCTTAAACCTCCATTTTCACGCCATGTCGAGCTCCAGCTCCAGAGCTCAACGCTCATCTCAATTACTAATAATTCCATGCTATGAATTCCACATTCATCTCATTTTGTTCGATCTTATGGTGCAAAAGTTCTGTGATACCCTCACGTAGCCGAGCCATCTCATTCTGAAAACCAGAGCACTCTTCTCCTATGAACTGTCTCATATATTCCTCAAATTATTCATCCGGAGTCAAGCGTACACCGAACGCTTTCACAAATCTAGCCAACGAAACATCTGAATGAATAGGTCCAACGCCGCCAAAGATAAACAGCATGTCACTAACTTGAATCTGCTATTCAACGGCTTCAGAGATAGAATCAATATCATGTCTTCATCTTGTCTGCATTATTTGTTGTCTCTTCATTGATTTCAACAACAACATAAATTGGCAACAAATCATTTGGCACTGGATTCAATGGTCCTCCACTCGGCTTCCTGCGTGAAGGATCGATCAAGGTCTTCTACACAATCTTTGTTCTATGTGGAGGCACCACATAACACATACCAAAACACCAAAATATCTGTGTGTCGTCACACCAAAACAAATTGCACCAAAGCTTCAAAGGAATGAATACATACAATATGTCCACATCATGTGCACCAAAGCTTTAACATGGTATCGGAGCTTCAGATCAAAGCTAAAAGGACCTGCACTGTGTGTAAGGATGTGTGGCTATCATTGCATTAGATCCATTGCCGTATAAGAGATCTGTTGAGATCTACATCGTGGGAGAGGATGCCAAGTTTTCAAAAAATCTTCACTCCGACAAAATAGCAAACGCGGATCTAGGTTGCATCTTCTTGGGGAGATTTGTTGCATCAGCCCTATTTTTTGTTTCCCTGCGAGGGCTGAGAGGCCGAGGCAGGTTGTGGCTTGAGGCTTGTTACGTGCTGAGTGTTTGCGTGAGATTTGTGGATCGAGTTGCGTATGCGGAGGCCTGTGGGAGAGTCAACGAGAGAATAACGCAGGCTGGAAACTTTACAACGTCAGTGTAAGTGCCTTGCTATTCTCATAGCAACAGCAAACGTTCTAGCAAGAGATACTCAAATTCCTGTAATGGATGGAGATGCAGGCCTATTAGCTGTACTACCATTGGCTTGTTCATGAACTTTCTTGTCACATCGATGATCGCCTCCCTCGCCCATTTACACATCCTATCCTTCACCTTGCTGCATGTGGCACACGTTTTGGCCGTAAGTCATATAGATATGTGAAGTGATTCAGATCGTACACGGATTGATGCTCTCGGCTGAACCGAAGCAGTCTAATCAACTTCGCATTTTTGGAAACGACGACTTTTTTTTTTTTACTAGTGTGAAAAGGAGCGCTGCCATCTTTGAACACTATTGTATGAACATTGAACGCTGTATAATATTGATTTATTTGTTTTATCATTTTCTTAGGCTAAAGAGGGAGCGTTTGGATAGCAACGATCTCGTGTTGTTCTCAGCACCATCTAGCAGATTTGTCCTAGAAATTTTATTGGTTGAGAAACCTACAAGTTGTAGTTTGTGGAGATCCCAAAGTCAATTGGGTAAATTTTCTTCTAGTTTATTATATGCCACAATGAAAACTAAAAAGTTTTTGCTGATTTGAACCCATCTTCAGAAATATCTGTCATTAGAAATTGCTAATTGCATGAATCAGAATTAGACATTGAAAACATTTCCAGCTTGTTGAGAGGTCGTCTGTTGCTCATCACAAGAGCTGAGGGCACTGAGACTTGTGTGGCATAGAAGCCACAGTCTGCAAGGTTCTATTGTTGAAGAGCTGCCAAAGGGAGGTTTCTCGACTGCTAGAGCTCGTCAGAGCACTGAATGGAGTCGAAATATGGAATCAAGACAAAACCAGATAAGTTGGACCTTTAACAACATGTCTATATTTTTAGATATTTTTTATTTTGATGATGATGATGATGATATTCTGATGTTGGCATTTGGAGGCATTACCATGAGTAGTATTTTTAAGTCTGGAAAATTTTCAAAAAAACAATGTGATTCTGTTGATGACCACGAGAAACAAGAGACACAATATTTTGTGCAAGATCCTGATATTGAAGAGTCATGAGTTCATCCTGAGGAAGGATGTGAAGAGGAACAAAGTGTTGAAGATCAATTGGAGGAGCCACATGAAGCTGGTTGCGAAGACGTGGCAGAAGAAGACAGAGGTGGAGAGAATTTAAATTCTGATGATCTCATGAATATTTCTGTGTGTGCAGATGTCAAAAACAACAAGGAAGAAACAACGAAGATTGAAGAAGAATTAAAGTTTCATGAAGCATGGCTTGAACCACTATGTCTTTATGAAATCAACACAGAAGTTGCAGCCATAAATATTGAAGACATCTTTGCGAAAGTTCACATGCGTGACACCAGAAATAGTGAGAGAAAACATTCTCCTATTAAGCCTGTCATAACTTTGAGAAGGGTGAGGATAAGTGTTCAAACTTTCCATCATTGGGGAAGAAATGAGGTGCAAATACATCACTACCTCACAGTGAGGAAGGTGAAGATGAAGCCTCACCTCAAAATGAACAAGTCTGGAGTCACGAGCATAAAGACCAAAATGAAAACCTATGTTACCAAGATTTTTATGTTTTTTATTGTAAGCCTAGCTGAAACTAGACCACTAGACCACCAGGTGTACGTTGTTGTTCATTCCCCTTTCTCCATTAACGGGGAGTGTTGGAAGTGATGGACAATGCTAGACTTAGAGGTTTGTTATGATGATGATAGGATTGAGATGATAATATTAGATCTCAAATCCTAATATCTCGAAAGTGGTTGAAACCATCCAGTTAGTGTGAAAGCCTATATAATTAAAGCTTATCTCATTCAATAGTCTGAGCTTGTACAAATATGTTTACACTCTCTAGATGAGATACCTAGAGAGCCATTTCATTTAATTGTTAGATAAATGGTTTTTAACACGGGTGTAAGTGGATGTGCTACAATGTTACTTGTACTATGTAAACCCTTAATGATCAAGTGCTTCGGCATTTTATGTTTTAATGCATAAATACAATAGCCACCCTTTGGCATAAGCAAACCATGATATATGCATAACGTATTTGTCGATCGTAACAATCTAGAACTTCTTCATGAGCTATCATGCAGTAGGCCTACATCAATGCCTTGGAAAAATGGTTGTATCTTTACCGTCCACATGGCCGCAGCTTCTTTGAATGGCATGTGTTGCACCAGGTTGTTCGAGGTAACCGCTTCCTCTTTGTTCTATCATCATCGTTTCCATTCCCTCTCCTGAAATTTCCACTTTTCCCAGGTCTACGTTCGAATCCTAATTCGATTCTCTCGCTTTTTGTACGGTGTTTTACCTTTCTCCTTTTACGACCATGGCGGAAATGCACAGTGCTTTATCATTTGAAGGGTTTATGGGCCATCCTACACTAGAGAATAACTATTGGTAAAAATTTACACCTTAGGGTTTCAGGTACTATTCTTCTCTTGCTCGACTACTAAGAATATACTTCTAATCTTTAATTGGCACTTCATATCTCTGTTAATGTTTTTATTTACTGTGTCGACTTTTCTTTGCGCCTTCCACAACATGCGTAATACGAATCCCTACAGGTAATGCAGCTTCTAGCTTATTCCTCAATATCATTCAATTTTTTCTTCTGTCCAGTCGGTTTTTGTTTCTAATACGAGGTTTTTGTTTCAGGTAACCCTGGTTTCGTCTTTTGCATGGTTCACATAGGCTTGAATTCAAACCCTCTTTCTCTACTAGCAGATATTTTATCTATCTAGGTTCATAACTCCATTATTCCTCCTCCTTTTGGTGATTTCTTTGTTCTTTTCCTTGCTTTTGTACCTATATTGCCTTATATTTCCTTTCGGTGCACCGACTCTGTTTATTATTGGTCTCGGTAGTCCGAGATTCTTCCATCCAGATGATTAATGTTTCCACTGAAATATTATTAGGGATTTGTTCCATTAAATGGATTTTCGTGCGGACGACTCCCTCTTGGAGTCTATATTTAAATATACTTGTTCAATTTTTACTGTTACTTAATTATCCCTTCTCCATATACAATACGAGATGGTTTTTATTACAAGCCACCACGACTAGGTTTTTATGACCATAATGTGAAAGACTATTTCTGAGTTTACTTAGTTATATACATATATTGCAAATTCATTATTTTAAACAATTTGTGGATGGGTTTTTTCATGTATTACTCTATTGCTTTTCGTGGAAGAAAACTGTCCTTAAATAATGCTATTCTTCTATTACCGATATGTACAGAAAGACTCTTTGATTTGTAATGCAGTTTAAAATGTGCTTGTCAATCATGCTCTCGGTTAAGAGTTTATTGGAAATTCAATGTTCCTGTTACTCTTGCTTTTCAGTTAATACCATCTATATGGAATTATCAGTATTTAGACATGATAACAGTGACTTCTGATAAGAATATAGTATTATTGTTGTATTTTGTATATGTTCTCAATATCTGTGGTTTAAGTTATTGGTTCTGCTTGAATTATACTAGTTAGTCATATTGAAATAAGAAGTACCAACAAGGTAGAGCTCCAACCTATGGAACTTTGTATGGATACTCTAGGTAGATAAACCCTTTAGTACACAAACAAATTACTTTTCCAGTGGCTAATTCTCGCCCTTCCTCATTTAAGTTGTAATCCTTATAACCCTTATGATGGTTTCATAGTATATTATATTTCCAAGTGATTTATTGCACAGTTCCATAGTTATAAAAGTGGAAATGTGAAAAAAATTATTCCTTCCTTTATTATTCCTTTGTTACAATTTCATAAGTGTCTTCTCTTAACAGTAAATACTTGTAAAGCATCTCATGTCTTCATATCCACAATATAAATACGATTCTTGGAAATTAATACTTGTACACAGTACTCTGTTACAAACACAATATTCATTGTAGAAAGTGGTAATGTTCCAACAGTCCTATTCAATAAGAAAATAACCAATACTTTTGAACATGTTCTCAATAGGGTTATTTAAAAGTTCCGAGTCTAACTCCACACTAAGAATTATTATAAAAGAACATATATTCTATGATTATCTCACTTAAATAAGCCAAACACATAATTAAACACTTATCTGTCTTTAAGACTTAGCTAAGGAACCCGTTCAGGAGATGAATTGTTGACCGCCCAACCAATGAGCCTGGCAATCAAGTCCAAATCACGTCCAAGACAACTCAAGACCTTTTCCAGTCCAAAGAGTGACTTAGCTAAGGAACTTTTTCAGGACATGAATTGTTGACGACCCAACCAATGAGCCTGGCAATCATGTCCAAGACAACGTCAAGACCTTGTCTAGTCCAAACAGTTTATCCTAGGTTTCCACTGGTCACTACCCGGGATAACCATTTCAACAATTTTTTTCTCTCTTCTTTAATTCTCTGTTTTTCTTCGTAATCCCTCTTTGGAAAAAATAGTTGTTTTCTCCTAACTTCTTTGGAGCCAATATTTTCTTTCTTCAAGTCATTGGAGTCACTCAACTAACAAAAATATTCCAAAAATAGTCTCACAATATTTCTATATCATGTCCTGTGCTAAGTGTTTGAAATTCACTGATGCACTCTAAAACATATTTAAAACATATTTTAAACAACAGTAAATCACAATCTCACTTAAAATTGTATTTCCAAATTATGAAGGAATAAACCATTTTGTCTATTAGCTAAATTACACCATAAAAATATACATATCATATTTAAAAAAATTTAAATGATAACCATATATTTTAAAACATTTAATAAATTAATAAAATTAATTAATTGACATTTAATTAGAAATAAAAATATTTCTATATTTATATATAAAATATAAATAAAAACTTTAAAAAAAAATTATTTTTTAATATGAAATAAAATAATAATTCATATTATTATATTTCTGTAAAGTACTTTCTACTTAAATTTAATTAATAATATATTAAAAAATTAACACTATCAATAAACTTTAAAGAATTAAATTTTAAAAGTAAAATAATGTCAAAAAAATGATATATATAATTAAAAATTAATATACATACATCTTAATTCTGTATTTATTAAGAATTCAAAGGAATAGGTTCAAACTTTTCGTCAAAATTTGTGGAACTTGAAAGCATTGATCCTCTTGAGATCTTAATAGATCTACACTAAATATGGTTCCATGTTAGTTGATATTACAATTTAGTATGAAGGAAATTTGGTGAAATTATTTCATTCACACTCTCAAAAAACAAATAAAACATTTCAGTCAATGTAATGATATAATTTTATTTCAACTTATATGGAGTTGAAATAACAAAAAATTAAAAAAAAATAAATTATATTCACTTTTGAGTGTAATGAAAATTTATAGTTATTTTTCATTTTAAAAATATTTGAATATTTCCGGATGCAGATGGCAATTAAGTGGGATGGGACGTCCGCCCCTTCGTGACTCCCAATGGAGCTTGCGTGGGGTGGACATATGGCCACCTGCAACTTCATTAACTCGACATTTAATCCCGCCAACCTGCATGCCATTAACATTTTCACCCTGCTTCTAAGCCATTTCGCTCTGGTCGCTTGGTATCCTATGGAGTTTGTGCATTGTCATTCGACTTGCTCTTACGCTGCTTGCAGCTCTCCATCCCCGTTGTGCAGTGCTTGCCCTCCATCCCATGCTGAGCCGAGCACTCGCACTCAAACTGGGCGCTGTTGCATGCTTCTCTGCTGCCTCGAGACACTGCCAGGTCACCATTTTTCCCAGAGCAATTTTTGTTGCTCGAATTCTCAATCCTGTGCTCAGTCCATCGTGTCCTTCTTGTCGCCTCTGCATTCTATTTTCCCTCCATTCATTTGGCCTTTTCAACCTACTTCTACTACCATGTCGTGGCTCCCTCATAGAATGAGGTGCTGACGTGGTAGCAGCAGGGGTCGCGCGTCCTGCTCTCGGCCTTCTACTACCTTCGACTCCTCCTCTGAGGATATTTCCTGGGGACACTATCCAAAAACACACAGTCATAGAGGCAGAGCCCACCAAGCAAGGCATGTTCACTTTGCTCAAGCACCCCCGCCTCCTCACGTCGAGACTTCCCTGCACCCTGACACCCACCCCGTCGTTTCCCTTGTTTCCCAAGCGTCAGCTCATTTTCCCCTTCACCAATCCTCTCAAAGAGCGGAATTCCGCTTCAAATTCTCCCTTAATAGGCCCATCATCACTACATTTTTCACAGTCACCCTAAGAGAGGAAACGGTTAACCCCAACCCCTCCTCTGCCCCTGGCCCTCAACCCACTCGGGATAAGGATGAAGTGATGGAATCTGGGGTGCCAATGGAGATTGAACGTGCTCATCAGGGCAAAGAACACATGCAGGTGGATGCTGTCAAAACTGCTTGCACATCCACTGAAGAAAATGATGACAATAGTGACGAGTTCAAGTGCAGGATTGTGGAGCAACCTCCTTCTCCAGCTCATGACCAGTGAACACCACGACCTTCGACACACCTCAGTACTGTTGCCCAAGTTTCTTGGGATCTTTTTTGCTTTTCTGTTATACTCTCTTCTGCTGAAAGAGTTGAATGAAATTTTTGTATGTTTATTTTTTTTTAAACTATATGGAAAATACGTCGGTTTCCCCTGTATGGGTGGCAAGACTTATTCCTAAAGGACTGGTTTCCCTCTCAGGGCAGTACAGAATTTCGGTTTTCATGGCTATCAAGCCCAGCTTTCAGGCTTACACAGCTGAAGCTGAGGCAATTTTGTATCATTATGTTATATAAATAGAATTAGCATTATTCAAACAAAAAAAAAAAATTTGAATATAATACTTAAATAAACTAATTTATTTCAATACAATACTTAAATAAACTATTTAAATATCTATTCTAACTATTTTAATATCAAATTTATATAAACCTATATATCTAGGTGTCGGAGTGTTTGAATTAGTTTTTGATGGTAAAAATTGATTTAACACCATCAAGAATCCTTAGGGTACCCAAAATTATGAATCTTAACAAAGTAACCCGGTTCCAAATTTTTGTCTCAGTTCATCAAAATTGCCCTTGATTTTCCAAATCATTCTTTTCTCGAAAGCCTCCTTAGACTAGTCTAAAAAAATAATTATTTTATAGTAAGAGTAATAAATAGAAGATGTGTAATTCATTCAATTATTCATAGAAAATTAATAAGTGACATATAAAAATATTAATAATATAAAAAAATATTCAGTGTTATATTTCAACATGCAAGGTTAAGTAATATTTGGGTCTAGTTAAAAATATATTAATAGCAGAAAACATTTTAATATGAACAATGTCATCCATAAATAAAACATTCAAATATTTCAATGTCAACTATATATATTATATATGTTTCTTTAAAAATTTATATATTATGTAAAGCAATTCAAAAAGTTTAATTCTAATGGTTAGAACATTTGAAGTGGCCTCACTATTCTAAATTTGGTCCCTTTTCAATAATTTTTGTCTAAAATCAAATAATTTTTTGTTGGAATTGTAAGCTTAAGTTGTGTAAAATTAAGAGTTCTTAAACACTCTCTCAATACATTAATCAAATACTATTACATGTATAAACATGTGAGTGATTTACCTTGATTGCATAATCAACTAATTAAGAAAATATCTCAACCATACACCCATTTAGGAAGCTAATTCATTGGAGAATTTATTTCAAACCAACTACATTTAAAAATATCCTAAATAATAGGGATATACTAATTCTCAAAATAATGGTCACACATAAGAAAGTGGGACTTATATACTCTATCGCTCCCTCTTAACCACTACTTGTCTTAAAGTGTTCAGACTCACAAGGAATACCTAGAAACAAGTTTATAGACTCAATATGAGTGACATATTACGCCTCTTTTTAATGATACTAGAAGATAATTCATTGGATAATGTCTCTAAAACCAACTAGATCTAACAAAACCCTAAATAATAGGGATATACTACTCAAACTAGTGATCACATATAAGAAAGTAGGACTTGTATACTCTAACAATCTCCCTTAACCATTACTTGTCTTAAAGTGCTCACACTCACAAGGATTACATAGCCACAAGTCTATAGACTCAAGATGAGTGGCATCTTACACTTCTTTCTCATGATTCTAGAGAATAATACCAATGGTGAAGGGACATTGTGATGACATGAATAAGCATTGAGAACCTTTGGTGACCCAACCAAGAATGTAAAGCTCAAAATGTGGAGTAATTACTAGAGGAATTACCTTAACATGAATAGCGAATTGAAAATTATTTGAATACCATTTTACACAATATAAAAGACCATGCAATTCATAATCTAGTGATTGTGGGTAAATATAATTTAATAGAAATGGTGAAAGCAAGGTTAACTAGATTTTGCACATAAGTCAAGTCCATGAGATGTTTTTCTATCTAACAAAATAATTCTTTAGGATTTAATTAATGATGAAAGTCATGATAAACTATGACTTTGTGAGAGGTAATCTTGTGAAAAGTATAAAGTTATCTTATGCTAGGTTGGGAGGGTCAATTGCAAGAGGATGGCATTGAAGTGAAAGTAAAGTGGGATAGATAGGAGATGTCATGGGATGGTTAAGAAAATTCTTTTTTTTAGGAAGATCATTTTTAAAGGATAATGAAAGGGATGAAATACATGCTAAAGTAACTTCATGGTGGTGAGAAATAAATAAATACAAATTTAATTAACTATAAGTACTTGTTTAAAATAAACCAAATTTCTAGAGACCCAACAGGGTTCATTCCTTCTAAGAACCATGTATAAGGTGCCGCAACTAGTTATGGTACTAAGATTGTGGTAAAAGGCTCCATTATAAAGTTCAACTCAAAATAAGGCATAATTATAAAAGGCATGTTTGACATTCACTCATAATCAGGTAGTTGATCCTTGAAAATGATAGGCTACTAAAGTTTAGTATCCCATTTTAGCAATCCAATTAATGGATGAAATAAAAGGAAAATGCTTGGGTCTATGCATTAACTAGTTTTCCATAAAAAAAAACATTTGTAAATTAAGGGAGCATAATTTTAGTGTCCCAATGCAAGATATGTGGTGAAGGATTGGAATTATTGAGATTTGTATTTACCAACTCCATAGAAATATTCAATATCACCAAAGTATGCTAATGAAGTAGATAATTATATTATTGAATGATCTATTTCTATTGCTAAAATAATTGAATTTATGCTTTTAGAAGTGACGTGTCTTCTATGGGATAGCGTCTCAAAAATGATATCTTGTACTGAAGAACCATAGTTTGAATTTATGCAAAGATATTGTCATGCAAAAGCATAACAAACACATTTTCATCCTCATTTTACTTTTTCCAAACAATGAATGAGAAAATAAGATCTAGAGGGAATAAATGTCTCACAATGGATATGGAATCCTAACAAAAAAAAATGGACAAAATCACTTGTGACAATAATGAACGATTCCTTTTTTACCAAGTGATGCAAAATGAAAGAATAAAATTCAATATTGACTTAATATTCATATCTTAAAACCTTACAATGACATAGATAAAAACTTCCTGTTTATAGTCAAAACCTAATAATAATGCTCTAGAAAACTATCTTGATTATGTTTTCTCTTTGTTTTATTATATTATGTAACTACCTATTAATTATAAATTATCACTCCCCATTATTATTCTTTAAATATTTGGCATTATCATTCTCCATTATGTGTCTCTCGTATTTTTTGTGAAATGCATTTACAAAAAAAATGTAAACTACTACTACGAAAAAAGTTTTTTTATAGTTGCACACACACAGACACACAGATATATATATATATATATATATATATATATATATATATATATATATATATATATCATTTTCTTACATCATATTTAAAATAAATTTTGGATACATTTTTAATCATCTCTCGAAAAAAATTTGGTATTTAAAATTAACATTACAACTTGTAGGTTTTAACCATGAACAAAAGTTGCGTCTAAAATATACACTATTATTTTCCCCTCAATCCTAAAACTAGGACTACCAGATTGATTTATCTTTATATTCCTTTTAATTTTACTATATATATATATATATATATATATAAGTGTTCATAAATCTTAATCCACTAGCCCTCGATTACAACATAATTGTAGTTCCCTTGACCAAATCTAAAAAATACCATGGGAATAATGCCATCATTCCCAAATCCATTTGTAAAAACCACGCATAAAAACATGGTTAGGTTCTCCCACCATTTTTGGGTCCACCCAACTATTATTAGGTCAACATAAAATAAAATAAAAAATTATGGGGAGCTACCCTAGACCCCATGGTACGTGGAAAGAATATAACACACACCCAACACTATCCCACTTGTTGTTTCCTTTCCACATAAGGAGTCGTCAGATACCTTAGTCATTGGTCAAGGGCAGCAATGACCATTGTTTCTATACACCAAGAAATATTCTTAGTGCTCAGAGACTTTGTTTTTGCATCTGCAACACTCTTCAGAGTGTCCACCTTTACAAGAAACTCCTTTTTGTCTTCAACCATATCCCTCACAAAATGATACTGAACATGAATGGGATTTTCCACGAAAAATGCACTTTGGTTGTCAAATTGTATCCTTATAGCTCGTTGTACCAACCCCATACTTGAACAAAATATACACAACCAAATTATTTCTCTACTTAGATGAGTGGATGGCATGTATTATTCCTATGTCATTGAAAATGCCACTACAAACTGTTTCTTGCTCATCCAACTGACTGATCCTAAAATTAAGTAAATACATACCCACTTGTAGATATTCTATGATTTAGATCTCTAACCCAGTTTGCATCAAAAAAGCGATGAATGTCCAAAACTTTGTCCAATCCTTGTCTTCCTTGTAGCACAAACCATAATCACTAGTGCCACACAAATACCTGAAACTATTTTCACTACTATCCAATGATACTTCCCTGGTTTTTACATAAACGTACTTAATAATCCCACTTCATGTGCAATGTCTGGCCTGGTGTAAACCATTTCATACATAAGACAACCAAATGCACTCACATATGGAACATAGGACATGTCCTCTCCCTCTCCCTGTGTCTTGGGACACTATTCAGCAAATAACATCAAACCTACAGGAATAAGAACATTAGTCAATTTACTATCCTGCATATTAAACTTCTGCAATATTGTCTTAACATAATTTCTTTGGTTTAACCAAAGCTTCTCCTTGTTAGATGATCCAAATATAATAATTTAAAGTTAGGATAAAAATATTTATTAAATTAGAATATTTAATAAATATTAGAGACACTTAGAAATAGAATATTGTTAGCAAAGATGGGACTCTAGAATTGAGTCGTATCTTAGTAGGAATAAAGTTAGTAGATTGGATAGAAGATAATTTATTGTAAATGGACACTTGTTATTTTTTCAAGTGGTTCATAGCTAAATTAGGTTAGGACATATAGCTTGTAAATAGGTTAGTTCCCTAACTGCAAATTAGTGGAAGTTTACGTTTGTAAACTCCTGAAAATTTTTATGTAATTTCTTTTCTAGTAGCAATAAAATTACGTGTCTGAGGACACATCTGTATTTATGTGGTATCAGAGCCACCAGTAATGCAGATGACGTGAAGGTGGATATTTTAGCTTTACATACTTTTGGAAAAATTATGCTAAAGGATGAATTGGTATGCAATCTATTCAGCGTTTAAGGAAAAGAAATTTGATTTTTTTTTAGTATATAATTTGTTATTTTATGTGAGCTTCTTAAATTCCTTTAGAATTTTTGGTTCTACCCCCTTTTTGTTGTTTCTTTTAAAGGATGAATTGATCATCAATGAATCCATCCATATATGCCTACCCTGCTCTCAACAATTAAAAAATGTTGAATGCACCACACATTACAGGAACTATAGCTTCAGCCATACCATGCAAAAAAAAAATATGTTTTAGTAATATTGGCCATTTGTATAGTGAATTGAGAAATCCTGAATTTGTTACATGCTTCTTCATGAGTCGACCAACATAGACACGCTGCATAGTTGTGAGCCTTTGTAACGGTGCAATTTTTTTTCATCTGTTTGTACTCTTGATCACCAAATTAGGAATGGCCTTGGCTTTCTTATCCCATGGGTTCCAAACAACTGCATCAGGCAGACCCCCTTTACTCAATTCAAATTTCCTTTTCCTGTCATGATCAATGACTCCAATCTTAGTTGGAGTACTCAGATACACCCTATACACCTCGCCATCAAAAGTAATAGCATCATATTTCTCTATAAATCGTTCCTTCTGATGTAAGTATGCAAGGAAAAGGTGAAAGAGAAAGGCTTAGTATCAACATTCCTCACACGAGGAATCAATGTCAGCTTCCCAAGACCTAGAGACACTCATAGTCGTAGTTTCGATGATCCAATACTACCACGGGAGGAGTGGAAAGGGCACCCAGAGGAGTGAAATCCATCCACAGTCGAATGAGAATCACCCTCATGGTTCAACATCTAATGCAGTGCAAGAGTATCAAATCTGAATTGCTGAGAAAAATGTGAGCATGAATTTTGAAGAGAATATTGTCCAGAAATCAAACTAGATGAAGAATGCAACCGATTCGGTAAAGGAGAGATGGAATGCAAAGGAATCCTTGCTCCTGTTTTGGAATTATGTCGATGCAACGTCGATTCTTTGCTCGAACCTTGATCACCAATCAGCGAAAAATACACTTATTTTTCTTTAGAGCTGAACGCCAAGAGTGTTGGAGCAAAGACACCAGTGACATATTCTAGATTCGGTTTCGAAATGCGAAAATATTCATTAAAACCTAAACTATCCACGGTTTCATCGAGTTACTTCAGTGGACAATTAGATCCATTGAGAGTTCTTCATGGTTGATTCTCTCAATTTGTGTTCCTAATGGTTCATTTTGGTGGGCATAAGATTAAGTTTTTCTTTTTATGCATGAATTAAACGGTTTCAACATTTAAGTGAGCACTTTTTATAATTCATGCTTGAAAAAAAATTGTAAGTCGGTATCTATCCATAAATAATATGATAGACTTCGTGTGGAAATTTTGAAACGTATGCACTTTAAAACAAAGTTATGGAATAATGTATTGTAAGAAGGTGTCAAAAGGGTATTTTGCATTTTTTTTTGGAGCAATAAGGTGAAGTGAAAATGTTGTCATTGTTTTTGGAGAAATAAGGGTTATTATTTTTAACTCAAAGTACCTTTTACTTTGAGGGGGGGTAAATTTTTTAAGAAGTAATTTGTACGGGAATTTTCAAGTGGTCGAATTTTGCAAATATTTCATTGTAAACACTGAACGAGAAATTGACTAGAGCCAAGTGCGAAGCTCAGTCATTTTTCTCCTTTTTCAACGACTATATGAGGGTCAAGGCCAAGCCCCAATAGATATTTTTTTTCTTTGCGTGGCGTGTGTCATTTTTGGTGTGGCGTGTTTCGTGTGAGAAGTTGCTCATTTTCTTCCTGTGCTTGATTCTTTTGGTGCATTGCTTCAACATTATCATGTCAAAGTTAATTAATATATTCTTTGAATCTGATAAGCTAGATGGGGTGAAATCTGATAAGACATGTAAATGTATAATTGAAAGCACTCTCATTTATAATTAATTGTGGCATGAAATTTGTGATGGCAACATTAAGCCAAATAAACCAATAGATGCGTCTTCACTGGAAAAATGGGAAGTAAAAAATGCCAAGGAATTAGCTCTTATAGAGGCTTCAGTTAATAATGAAATCTACATACATATTGAAAATTCCTCAGATGCATGGACATCTTTACGTACATCCAAGGATCTCTTTGATACACAACCTGAATCAAAGAAGGTTGATCTTCAATTAAAATTGCTTCAATAGGAATTAACTGAAGGTGGTGATGTCCTTGAGTATATTTCACGACATAAAAACATCAAGAAAGAAATAATAAATGCTAGTTTTCAAGTTGTTGATGAAAGCTTCTTGACCATGATTCTAATTGTTGGATTACCATCATCTTACACACATTTTTTGGAAACTTTGCAAGTCACTGGAAATATAGAGAAGATAAAGTTTGATGAATTGAGTGACATGTTAGTCCAACATGATAAAACCTTTGGGAAGAAGAAACAGATTGGAGAAGATGTCTTCTTCACCGAAGCCAGCTCAAGTAACTCCTCAACTAATAATTCAAGAAACCATGGAAGAGGAAATTTCAATCAAAGTCAAGCAGCCCAAGATCATGGTTGCAGTCAAAGAAGAGGAAACAATTTCAACAGAGGCTACAATTTAGGAAGGAGCAATTTTCAAGGAAGAGCCAACAATCAAAACAGAGGATATCATAAAGACAGAAGACAAAGTCCAGGCAGAGGACAAAATCAAAATAGATGCAAAGCCAGAGACCGAGGAAAATATTAGGGAAGAGGATAGTGTTAAGGCAGAGGCAACGATTTCAGTCAAATTGTTTGTAGGAGATGTACCAAAGTTGGTCATTATGTGGCAGATTGTAGAAATTATATTGAGAAAATTCCCAAGTTTCATCCAAAGTCTGCATAGTTTGTAAATGATGAAGATGATCCTGATGGTTTCGAATATGTTTTCACCAACACAGAATCAACATCTTTCTAGGTTTCAAGCTTTCTCAGAAGTGATTATGAATATGCATGGACTATGGATACAGACACAACTCAACACATGAATTTTCGACGAGATTTCTTTTAGAGCTTTCAACAATGGCATCTGAATTCAATCTATCTTTATTATAAAAAAAAGCATACTCCTTCAGGAAAAGGTGTAGTTAAAATTTTTTTACCAGGCATTGGAGAAAGAATGATTTCAACTGTATGGTATGTCCCAATATTCAAGCAAAATTTGTTATCTTTATCCACAATTCGACAAGCAGGACATATCCTGATTATGGAATATGGATTAGTTAAAATTAACTCAGTCAAACAGAACATGAAACCAGTAATGACATTTTATGAAGATGGAAAACTATTAAGGATGAAAGGGACAATTATTCCAAGAAATTCCAACTTTGCAGGAGCAACAAGTATAGACATGTCACCGATCAGATTGTGGCATGTAAGATATGGCCATCTCAACTTTGAAATTCTCTCTCAGTTACAAAAACAGGGAATGGTTAAGGGACTTCCAACATTCGAAAGGGGCAATGCAAAGTGTGAATCTTGCATTTTTGGAAAACAACATTGAAAGATTTTTCCTACAAGTTCATGGCACAAAAATAGGCATTTGCAGTTTGTTCACAGTGATATTTGTGGACCCTTAGCAACTTTTCTCAAAGGATGCAAATATTTCTTACTCTTTATTGATGATTTTAGTAGGATGAATTGGGTTTATTTTTTGAAGCAAAAGTTAGAAGCATTTGAAAATTTCAAAAATTTTCGTCAGCTTATTGAAAATGAAGTAAAGGAGAAGATTGGCACTCTTAGAACTAACAATGGTAGAGAATTCACTTCAAATGAATTCAAAATGTATTGCATGGATAATGGAATAAAACAAAATCTTACCAATTTCTACACTCCATAGAAAAATGGAGTAGTAGAAAGAATAAATTGTACCTTGTTAGGAATGGCATGATGTATGTTAACTTTCAAAAAATTAAGTCCTTTATATTGGGTCGAAGTAATTCATATTGATTTCTACTTGAGGAACAGATCTCCCACTACTTCTTTAGACGGAATCACACCTTATTAAGCATGGTTTGGCTTTAAACCCCAGGTAGAACATCTTAGAGTTTTTGGAACAGTCTGTTATGCCTTAGTTCCAAAGGAAAAATGAACTAAGCTTGATGCATGAAGCTTGAAGTGCACAATGATTGGGTATTCTGATAAAAAGAAAGGGTATCGAATTTTGTCTAATGGGAAATTTATTGTAAGAAAAGATGTGATTTTTTATGAAAATGGGAGGAAGAGTGCTGAAGAAGTTGAAAGTCTTCTTCAAAAGTTAGAAACAAAAAGTGATAAAAGAAATAGAAATTTACAAAGTCAACTAAATTCACAAAATTGGTATGAACTAGAGTTTCCTTCATCTGAAAATGATTCATCCAGTCTGTCTTCTTCATAAGTGCCATCTAGGTCTTCTAGCAGTTCATCCAACTCTCCTAGTAGGAGTAGTTCTTCTGACAATGACTCTCCCCCGCCAGAACCTGTGGTTGATCAACAAACATCTGTTTATATCAACCCTCTTTACAATTATGGTGATTTTTCACAATATCGAACCAGTGAACATCAATTTCCAAAATGGGCAGTTCAACTCTTGAAAGATGTTAGGCCTAATGAACAAAATAAAACAGGAACAAGGGGATCACAAAGAAACAAAGAAAATTTTACCTTGATAGCAAATGATTTTACTAAACCTTCTACTTATCAAGAAGCAGTAAAACATAAAGAATGGCAACGGGCTATGGTTGATGAATATCAGGTAGTTCAAGACAATAACACTTGGAAACTTATTGATTGTCCTCATAATTTTAAAACCATCGGATGCAAATGGGTTTACCGAATTAAGTACAAGGAAAATGGTGAAATTGAAAAGTATAAAACAAGACTTATTACTAAGGGTTTTGCACAGTAGGAAGGGATAGAATATGAGGAAACGTTTTCTCCTACAGCTAAATGGAACACCATCCGACTCACACTTGCCTTAGCAGCTCAACAAGGATGGAAAGTTCATCATATGGACTTAAAAAGTGCTTTCCACAACGGTGATTTGCAGGAAGAAGTGTACATGACACAACCACCAGGTTTTGAAATTGAAGGACAGGAACATAAATTTTGCAAACTAATAAAGACTTTATATGGGTTAAAACAAGCTCCATGAGCTTGGTATGCCAAAATGGATGAATACCTTCGAAAATTTGGTTTTCAACGAAGCGAATCTGATGATACCTTGTATGTACGTCAACAAGGTAAAAATCTGGTATTTTGGTTATGTATGTAGATTATTTTATTATCACTAGAAACAATGATGATCACATTGCACACGTGAAAAAGGAGTTACATGTGTTTCTGCATGACAGTTCTGGGATTACCACTACTATCTTGAGTTGATGTGGTTTCAATACACATCATATCTTCATTTCGAGTAAATCATGCACGTACATTTCAACGATTAAATGGATTGTAAAGCTTTGTCTTTGTATCCTGTATAGAAAAAATCAACTTTCAAATTTTGAAGGGGGGAAAATGGTAGAATAGCACTTACTTTATTGATATTATCATAGTTTATCAGTGAAAAACTAATGTCCATCTTTTCATGTCACGTGATATTTCCCGCTTATGCAAGAACCACGTGGAAACCACTAGAATGCAACAAAGAGCTGTTATATCCAAGGAACAAGATTTGGTCTTTTTTACAAAAAATAATTTTTTTTTTACCAAGAAATTTCGTATGTCGATGCAGATATGATAGGGCATCAACCTCAAGTTATTTAATGAACATGGGGTTAGCTGCAGTTTCCTGGAGTTACAAGAAGCAAGCTACAGTGGCCATTCTTCAGTAGAAGCAGAGTACATTTTAACATGGGAAGCAACATGTGAGATTGTTTGGTTGCGTAGATTTTTTACAGGACTTGGGAATTCCTATAGTGGAAGCTACTTCGTTATTCATCGACAATTAGTGAGAAATAAAGCTTTCCAAAAATCCAGTTTTTCATTCAAAGACAAAGCATGTGGACACCAAGTATCATCATATCAGATCACTCATTGTAAAGGATGTCATCAAACCGATTTATTTTCCTTCAGAAGATTAGACCTTCGATATCTTCACCAAACCTCATGGCAGAATAAAATTTACTAAGTTCAGAGATGAACTTGGTATATGTTGTAATGTAGCTTTGGATCATAGGGGGCAAAGTTAGATGATCCAAATATAATAATGTAAAGTTAGGATAAAAATATTTATTGAATAAGAATATTTAATAAATATTAGAGACACTTAGAAATAGAATATTGTTAGCGAAGATAGGACTCTAGAATTGAGTTGTATCTTAGGCTCTAGAATAGGAATAAAGTTAGTATATTAGATAGAAGATCATTTATTGTAAAAGGACACTTGTTATTTTTTCAAGTGTTTCATAACTAAATTATGTTAGGACATATAGCTTATAAATAGGTTAGTTTCCTAATTGAAAATTAGTGGAAGTTTACGTTTGTAAACTCCTGCAAATGTTTATGTAATTTCTTTTCTAATATCAATAAAATTACATGTCTGAGGACACTTCTGTATTTACTGCTTTTCTTGTTCATATTTAATTTCCATGCCCAAAATATAGTTTGCAGAAACAAGATCCTTCATGTCAAAGTTGGTGGAAAATTTGGTCTTAAAATAATGGATAGTTTATTTATCATTACCAATGAACAACATATCATCAACATAAAATGTTCACCAATTAATTTGAAATACACACAATGATCCACTTTGTTCCTAGTGAAGCCAATTCCTTGTATATATGTATCAAATTTTTGATACCACGTCCTTGGTGACTTCTTTAACCCATAAAAATATGTTTTTAACCTACATACCAGTTGTCTCTTACCCTTCACCACAAATCATTATGGTTGCTTGATGTAGATTTCGTCTTCCTTATCCCCATGAAGAAATTTGGTCTTCGCATCAATCTTTTCTATATAAAAATAAAAATAAACACCAACAAATAAAAGTAATATAATAGAAGCTAGCTTGGTAACAGGAGAAAAAATGTCACCAAAATCAATTGCCAACAATTGGGAATAACCTTTTTCTACCAACTGAGTTTTGTATTTCTCCACCTTGCCTTTTTCATTCATCTTCTTCTTAAACACCCATTTTCTACCAATGGGTTTCCTTCTAGTCAACAACTCCACTAGATACCAAGCCTCATTTTTGTCCAAGGATGTCATTTCTTCAATCATGGCCTCCTTCTGTAGTTTTTTATTCTATGAATCCACTTCCTCCTTGAAAATTTTGTGATCATAATATATAATACATAAAGAAAAATTTGAACACAAAGGATATGGACTATACCTCTTTGGTTTCCTTCTCTCTCAAACAGATCTCCTCAAAACTAGAGTGTGTCACTCTTCCTCTTCTTATCCATGTTCTATTCTAGAGTTGTTGTATTCCTCCTATAGTTCAAATTTTATTTTATTAGGTTCCTTTGGCATAATTTTATATTTAATAACATAATTTACCTCTCTAAACATCAAATCCAAGTTGTACACAAACTTCCTTGTTTTTGAGTTCCAAACATTATAACCTTTTAAACCACCCTTATACCCAATAAATATGCACCTTTTAGATTTACTATCCAGCTTGGTTCTTTTCTCCTTTGGAACATGTACATATGCATCATAGACAAATAACCTGAGATGTGAGAATGAGGGTTTCTTACCAATGCATACCTCATGTGGAGTATTATCCACCAATGCTGATGAGGGTGATATGTTAAATAGGTAACATCTAGTATCCATGGCCTCTGCCCAAAATTCTTGTCGTAACCCGACATCACTGAGCAAGCTTCTTGCCTTTTCCATAAATGTATTGTTCATTATTTTGGGAACTCCATTTTGGTGAGGTGTATATGAGGCAATATTATTTCATGCTATACCACACTTCTTATATAACTTTTCAAATTATGTCTTGCAGAACTATCCACCATTATCAGTCATTAAATCCATAATCTTCTTCTCTATCCGATTTTGCACTAGTGCCTTAAATTATTTAAACTTTTCAAACACTTCAGATTTCTTCCTGAGGAAATATATCCATGTATTCCTCAATATTTAACATTTAAATCATATATAATACACAAAATTTCCCAGTGATGGAACTGACAAAGGTCCAGACACAAAACTATGCATAATTTCTAATATCCCTTTCAGCCTCTTAGCATGAGAGGGGAAACTCACTCGATTCTTCTTCCAATTTACACATTGTTCACAGAAATCAAAATCCAGATATTTAATTTAAATAAAAAAAGTCACAAGAATATGCAAAGATGGATATTTTCAAATTCATTTCTTTTGATTCTAATTTTTACCTGTATCCTAATATTTTTGCTGATAGTAATTTATCCCCTGTTTCCATTAATGTTATTCCAAAAAATATATAGGTTGATCTAAATGAATTTCCTATTATTTTTTATCATGATAGAGGGACAATTATTGATCGTTATTCTAATATTGATGAACATGTGCTCCATATTCCTTCTTTTGTTTATACATCGGATGAGAATGAAGAGAATACTAATGAATGTAATGAAATCATTTATGATGACAAGTTTAACATTGAGGATTTAGATTTTTCACCTTCTCTATTAAATCCTCATGTTCCAAATCAAATTATACTTGAAAATGAAGAGAAAATCAATACAAAAATTGTTCTAAATCACTCTCATTTTGGAACATTTCACCATATGCATGATTTCATCATTCAAGAACCTATCCAAATTTATGATTCTTATGATGATCAAGTTCACACTCCTATTAATAGTCTTGATCCTCTCTCTAATTCAAAATATAGAGTTGGAAATCATTCTAATTGTATTAGTTTGGCCAATTCTTATGAAGAGGAAATTACTTCAAACGAGTCCCAATTGTGTTGTAACAATGCATTACTACAGTACAGAGTGAATTGATTTTGTCATTATTCCTTCATTTATTTTGTTTAATTTCGGATTTATTTCTTGTTCTCATTTTTCAGTTTTCGATATCATTTTCTGTCATATTGAACAATTAAGTGCTCAAAATTTACGATGTGTATTTATAGAATGTGAAGAGGAATTATAAAATTTAGGCCATGACCATCAACAATTGTTGATCTTCCAATTCCAATTGATGGTCATATCTTATCATATTACATTTCCCTATAAAATGCATCTTCAACATGAATCAACACTTGGGAATGCATTGATCCAATAGGACCAGCCATATAACCCAATTGAAGATATTTTGACATATGCATTAAGCCTTCGTCCACACTTCACTTGTCCATTTAAAATATCTTTGGAAGATTCATGTTCACATAAGATTGCTAAAGGAATTTTTTGTGTACATAACACTAATGGTTGTTTGACCTCTCTCCTAGTTGGGTTCTTTCATTCGCCAATAAATTCATCCTTGTTTTTATGATCCCAAAGAGATTTGGTTAGAAGAATATTTCGAGGAGAGAATTCTTGTAAGTCAAATTCTTGTAAATAAACTGCTTTATGTAAATTTCTTGTAGTAATTGTACACTTTGAATTTAAATTTATTTTCATTTGGTTAATTGTAATTTTGCTTTTGTTACCAATTTTTGTCGTGTACATACATGCAAGAGTTAAAATGCGAGAATGGTTAAATTGGAAGTACGACTATACCTAGTCATATTTCCTTTCATTGAGTTAGAATTCGGAATAGACTAAAATTATATTTAGATTCCTTTTCTGTTTGCAGTTATTTCATTATTGCAAGGTTTTAAAAAGTAATTAATGATTCAAAGGTTTTCTTGGAATTCCCTTTCATTTTATGGATAATTTTCTTAGAACATATCAATGTTCTTATATAGATGGATCATACACACTTGCGAAGCACTTGACTGTCTTGTTTTTGAAAAAAAAAATCACATTGTTAAAAAATGATTTTTGTAATAAAATTATATATGAACAAATTCCAAGGAATTGCTATGGCTTGGTAATTTTTGATTCACAAGTATTTCTAAAGGTCCATTTTTACCACTCTTGTCCTCCAATGTAAATTTTAAGTGGATGAAATTTGAAAGTTTATTTCTTAGCATTTTAGATTGAATAAGTAGATGATGTTGAAAATATGCGAATTTTGAGAAATACATGGGAGAACATTAAGTTTCCTGAGGTAAAATTACAGTCAATATTCTTCTAGGTATGACTTAACAGGTTCATCTTCATTTTCTATTAGTTTTATCTTTTCATAGTTTACTTCTTATTTATGTTTTTACTTCTTTTACAGGTCTTAGTTGACTTTATTTGGAAATTGAATTAGCCTTGGGAATAAATGAGTGATTAATCGCAACATGTCCATGGAAGTATTTGTTGTTTCGCCATAATTTGGATATTATTTAGTTTTATTATATTCATATTTTCCTTCCCTCGTACATTTAGCGATATGAGTCAATAATCATATTATGCCTCTCATCGATGCAACTGAAATGAAATGCTTAGAAGCTTTATTTGTCAAATTTTCTACAAAGAGAGGAAAATTTTCACAAAAATCTTGCAGCAAATGATATTATCCATGGTTTTATCTATGTACATTCCAAATATTACATTTTCTAGTCGATTTAAAGAAAATTCCATTACGCTCATTCATTTTACATCTACTTAAGTCACTTTCCTTTCTTCTATAAAAATTCATATCCTCTAATTGGTAAATTTGTATTTCCGATCCTCTTCTTTTCCTTCTTCAGATATTATTATCTTCAAGATTTTGAACCTTTTACCTTATCATATCCTTGGGGTTGTATAATATCAGAATAATTTTAAAACAAATTCCAATATTTACCTGTCTCAGATCCACATGGCCTTTTCCTCCACTATCATGTCTATTACATCCAGAGAAGGAAACTACCCCTATTTCAATGTCTTTAGTGGAATCTTATGGTCTCAAAGTTTTGTAAGTTGATTAGAGTTTCATAATGGTTTTTGATATCTATGATACCCAATTTATTCTCATATTCATAAAATATTAGACTCCTTTCCTTAGAATCTTATTTTATAGACAAATGCAAGTGCTCTTGAAACCATTTCTAGAAAACTTTAAGTTATCTCATTATCAAAATAAAAGTCATCAAAACTAATTTATAAACTCTTACCAAATTTTTTACCTAAAATACGTAAATGTTTGAGGTTCTAAAAAGGAAAAGTTTCCACATTATATACTTAAAAATAATTCGTTATCGAGCATGATTAATATTGTAAGTTTTATTTTTAAAAGATAGAAATTATTTTTGTTTTGAGATTGTGCTTCCTTTTAATATCAAATATTTCATACCAGAACTTCTAATATCGGAAGTAAATTTCTATTAAACTTTTGAAGAAAAAAATTGTTGAAAACGAAGCAAGTTCTTTGTTTATCAAAGTTTTTTTCACCGAAGGTTTTTCTTGGAAACCTTGTCTAATAGATCAATTACCTTTGGTACAACATTTGTTAGTGTATTTCATGATTGGGCCTCTATCTGGTAGTTATTGGAATCATAATTCTCTGTTATTTCACTTTCTGATACCATCCCTTAAGATTTCAGAAGTTATTGCTTATCAAAGTCCTGTTTTTATGTATATCAGAACCATTTAAAACAAATTCCAGGATTTTTTCATGAGATCCATGAGGCCTATTTTATTTTATCTTCCCAAATTACTCGATCTCAGAATCTTGTAAGTCGTATTGAACTATTTCCATATCTGAGTTTTGATATTATGTTTTTATTCAATATTAATTTCAAACTTCCTTTTACTGAAACTCTTATTTAAAATCTTTATAATAAAAATTTATATTGGGGCTTCCAATATCAGAAGTGAAAACCAATTAAACTTGCAAAAATAAATTTCGATGAAAAAATTTAAATAACAAAGGCTTTATTTATCATAATTTTATCTATGAGAGAATTTTTCCCATTTCAGAAGTATTTTTTTATCAAATATCTTACATTTCACATTGATTTCATCATAACCTAGGAACTTCAAAATATCGAGTCAAGTATTCTTTTTTGACTCTCATCAATTCATCCATTACTATATAGTTTGTTTTATCAGGTTATCATGGTGTTTGATAGCTTGGATGTATTTATAATTACAATTTCCTTAAACTTGAATATTTCATTTCTTAAGATAACTTTGTGGCCTTTGGGGATATCCATTCTTCATGGTGTATGAACTTGTGTCTCTTATTAATCTTCATGGAAATTTTCCTGACTAATGAAAAATGCATCACTTGTGGCTTGCCTATATTTTCATCTTTATCTTAGCATCGCATGCTCATCCCATCATCCTGATCATCTTTTAGTATGCATCTTTAGTTGATTTGGAAGGCACTCTTGAGAAACCACTAGGGTAATGCAGCAATTGGTTAGGACTTCGGAATAGGTAAAGGTAATGGATCATGGTTAAATCATGTTTTATTTCTTATATTTGATTTTTGGTAAATCACTCTATTTAGCATGAAAATTTTCAAGACCTATTCATCTACACATATGCATTACATTATTTTGGTATTCATTTCAATTCTTATGATATATGGAGTAAATATGAAATCTAAAATATAAAGAATACATTTTTCATTGCGATTAATAAAACATCATATCTTCATTCTCATTTCTGATGGATTTGAATTACATATAAATTCCTTGAACGTGATACATCATTTTCTATTTTACTACTTGTCATAGTTCATATTTAATAAATGATGAGTTTGGGTCAATCGGGTTTCAGAAAAATTTACTTCTCTATGATTTTAATTATAATTAAAAGAAGAGGTTACTTCCAACAAAATTTTCCAATGGTAAGTTTCATATGCCCACTTTCGTTCATTTACATTTCTTTAATTTTTGTTTTAGTTTTGTTTTTAGTTTTTACTGATACAAAAATATGTTTTGCAAGTCTCCATGAGTTATTTTTGCACCCATACTAGCTCAGATTGGGAACTAGTTCTCTTTATCATTTTTTTTTTGTTTTGGGACGGCTATAAGGATTTTTCATCAAAATCAATAAAGTGGGGAATTTGAGAACCTTTATTATGTTTCTTAAACATTTCTTTTATCCGAAAATGGTTAAGATGTTTTTGTTGCAGGATTTTCTTTCAAACAAGAAAATTTGTAGTATGTAGAGGCTTCTCATTTAGAGTATTATCTCTTATCACTGCTAATCACCATTTACATTTTGAGAGCCTTATTTGTTATAACTCTGCAAGATAAAATTTATTAAAATTTCAACATAGAATGAACACTCACATGCTTATATTATTTTTCTCTTTCGTTGAGACATTTGTATAGTTATTATTCCTGGGTTTGGTTTTTAATTTAGGATTTTATTTCAACGTTCTTTTCCAATTTGACGTTTTGGAGCTTGATGATTCTTTCATTTTTGTTTCGACTTATTTTCCTTTTTCTATTTGGTTTTATTTTGGTGACTCCACCTAGGTTTTTGTGAAAGGATTTTTCCTCACCCAACTTTGCTTGATAGACATGGGAAATATTTACTTTGTCTATCTCAATGAGTTTCATTTATAATTAAAGGTATATCTTTATGGAATTATAAAGCCCTCTTGCTTGAATTTTTTTTCATGGAGGAATACACATCCTTTATAAGTGATATAGTCCACTTTTTATAAGGAAAGAATTGATCTGCTTTTAACTCGATGAATCCCTCCCTCCACTACAATTTATAAAAGCCCCTGATTGATAGTTGTGGGGAAAGAATTTTGATTCAAAATTAGGGAAGTATTATATCCATTAATAGAAGTTTTTATTTCCATCCCACCTCTTTCACTCAAGTACATCATAAACTAAAAGCTCACAAATGAGGTTATCAAAACAGTGATTAAAAGAGGAAGCATGAGAAATATAAATAAAATCTTCGGGGCTATGGATGCTCGCTAGCAGCAGGGCTATGCTTGTATGGAATAAAAGAAAACAATTTTGGAGTACTATTCAAGTTTTCTGGTAGTGAAGCAATGTCAGAGACCATTCAAAACGATGGATATATGCTTTATCAAAAACTCCTATTTCTACATCCTTCTATTTCTCACACGATGTAATTTTAAAATTAATTTTCCCAAATATTGGATTCATGATTTTTACTCAAGTTTTCTTTGAGTACTTACCACTCATATTGCCTAATCTATTTATGTGGGAACCATGTGACATGTTTTACTATTAGATGATTCTGTGGAATCCATTCTTTTTTACCTTTGGATAAATTAAATTTCGTCGTCTCTTAATAATAGATAATTGGTTCTTCACTGCGTGTCACCAATTTTTGTAATGAAAACTAAAAATCCTTATTTTTTTACTTATTTATTTCAAAAAATGGGGACCCTTTCCATAAATTTTTGGTTAAATCGGCTTTTTAATATTTTATTTTGGTTAAGTGCCTTACAAATTTTCCATTTTTTTATTATTTTCGTCACATTTCTATTTCTATTTCTTCAGATTAGTTTCAATTTTAGCTAGAGTTCCATCACTACTTGTTTCATCTCATTTGGTTACTCGGTTGGCAAATGGTGCTCATCCGAAGTTCGATAATTTTAACTGCCTCGGTTAAAAAATGTACAAAATGTATATTATTTTAATTTTTATTAGTACATTAGGAATTGATTGTAAATATTATTTACTTGTTAATTTTTTACTAATTATTTCATTTTTCACTAAAGGTCCTACAAAATCACTGCATCCAAATCGTATAACAATTCAAATTATGTGTTTTCAGGATCTCGGTAATTTATTCCAATTTCCAATTTTAAAAGAAATTTGAAACTTGAAATGGTTATAGTTTATTTTTTCAAAATTTTAATTGCAAAATGTAAATAGTTCATTTTTTCATATTTTTAATTACCAATGGGTTTTAGTTTATAATGGATGAGTCTTGCTCCAAGTGGGCCCCACTTTACCTCACCTCCTTTACTCTGAAATAAAAAACCCGATAAAGATCCTTGTATAAATATCTCTGATATAAAAATTATGATAAATAAGAACCTCTGAAAAAATTCTCCAATATAAAATACCTATTGTATTTAAATCCCGATATATAAAAAAAGTCCCGATAAAAAAATTTCCCAAATAAGATTTTTTTGATATGTTATATCGGACATTGGAAATTTCATTTGGTGTCTTAAAGCCACATTTTAAATTCTTTGATAGCTAAACTTTTAGATATCATCATGTGACCGTTTTCTTTTTCTTATTGAAGGTCTCTGCTCCATTTTTCTTAAATCCTCCTCTCCTACATAAAGCCGAGGGAAAATTTTAAGGATGGAGAATTATCTTGAAGTTTAAAAACATTGGCGAATCTCACTAGTCCATAATATGAAAACTATAAAATGTTATTGATTTATTTGTAAAATTATTCAAACTTATAATTATTTAATATATAATATCTATATAATTTTGGCGATTTTTAAGGTAAAATAATTTTATATTGTAAAATTTAGGCGAATAATTTTTAGAAAACATGGAAATTGGGGAATCTTTTTTTGAAAAAATTATGGAAAATTAGCCCACTTGCAAATTTTAGCGCCTAAAATTTTCCATGAGCCCCTCCCCCCATTTTCATTTCATTATATGAAATCAAAAAGCCACATGTTATATTTTAATATTTTTTATTTATTTATTTTATTTAATATAATTTAATTATAAATTAAGTTAGTTAAATTTTAATTAAATTTTGTTTAATTTGTATATAAATTAATAATTTAAATTTAAATGGTATATATAATTAATTTAAAATTTTAAATAATTATTAATTGATTCAATTTAATTAATATTAGATTTTTAATTAAATTTTTTTAATTTTGGCCAAGGTCAAAATTTTTCCAGAATTTTGGAAATATGACACTTCAAATTTGGGAGCTCATAAGTTGAGTTTTACTTGGAAAAATGAGGCCCGAGATGACAAATTATATAGATAAAATAATGGAGAATATTTATGAAGTAGTTACATGATGAGATTCGGTCATTAAATGAGTGTAAAATTTAGCAGAAAATGAAGCTCTAAATTTGTAAACAAAGTTAATTTTTTGAATTTATTTTTTTTTCATTTTCATTTTCTCATAGCATTCTGAGTGCAAATCCATTTGACTGTGTTCTCTTTGAAGAAAAATATATTTAGAAAGATCGATGAAAATCTCATTAATTAAAATTTGATTGGAGGTGTTTTTTTTTAGAATTGGCATTTCTGATTTTGATTTGTATTTTAATTTAATTTTGATTGGCTTTTGGCAAGAGAACAAGTGAGGAGATGAGGAAGAGAAGATTTGAATCAATATAATTTCTCTAGCAAGAGAAGAAAAGGAATTTCGACCAATGAAATTTATTGGAGCAGATTTGTTCTTCAAGAACTCTCTTGTTTGGAATTCATTTTTGTAATTATAAATAGTATTTTGTAGAAAGGAGAAAAGGTCCCTTTGCTCTGCAACTAGAGGCTCTAGTAGCGTTATTGTTGAAGATATTATAACTATAGGTAGGAGGAAAACTTTAGATCTCATGTTAAGGGAGAACGATGTGATTTGTGCTTGTTTTCTCTTATGCACTATTGTAATGTATTGTGAGGTGAATTGTAGAGAGAAAGAGCATTTTTGGTGCTAAAAGAGAAGTTGTTTATCACTATTGTTGGAAATTTCTCCAAGAAAATTAAGTTTCTCAAGGACTGCAGAATTGTAATGAGATTTTGGTATGATTTAATAAACTTTCATTTCATATGCACTATTGTTTGAGATGTAAGCTAATTTTCCATTTCCATAATTTATTTAATTAGTTTCAGTTTTCTGTTCCAAATAGTGAATGCCTTTTTAGATTGAACACTTTTGTCTTATTATTATTTTTATGCTATTAAAGTCCCATAGGAGATATCTTTGAGGAGAAAAATAGGATTAAAATTAATATGAATTGATTGATATTGGAATATGTTGAGAAGTAACTATGTATTGTTCAATTACCTTTCTATTTTGGTTTCCCTTTAATTCATTAATTGAACTATTTCTCTAATTCATGAAAATTAAATAATGTATTGAAACATATATAAAGTCCTCTCCCCCTATGTAGTTTTTCCATTTTCTATTGAGTTCAGAAAGGGTTATCCTTTTCCAAATTTTAGATACCATTAGTTTAATTGCATCTTAGAATAAATTAGCATTTAGTTTTAATTTCTACAAGTCCCATCATACAGGGGAAGAACTTAGTTTGTGGCTTGGGTGAACCCTAGATCATCTTAAGGATCACTTTCTTGCCCGAATTCAGCAAGATGGATGATCTAATCTCTCTTCCCTATTGGTAAGAAAAAAACATACTTTAAGTGAGTAGAGATAGAGAGAAGGTAACTATATGAAGTTTAACTAGATATAACCACCCTTACAAATGAAAAAAGAGTTGCTTTAATTTACTGATCAGGTGGCTTTCCCCCAATGTTGAGGCAGACATTTCGAGCCTGCATACAACCGAAACCATAGCCCAGAACTTATTCTAATCATGATTCGACCCCAAGGATCATGATCTACATCAACAAATACATTAACAACAATACCAAGTTGTTGTTGCATGCGAGAGAGGCAACAATCGAATTGAGGAAGAATATTAATAGTAAAATTAATGCATGCATATACCCAACTGAGAGTGACCAACCACCGATTTCTAAGAACCCTTGTTAGGTCAATAAAAGAAATTAGTGGGGGCCCTCCACTCCCCTCATAAACTAATCTAATCAATAGAAAAATCCACCCCACCAAGTTAGATTCTTTTTTCACCCCTATTAAAATCTCATTCAAAAAAATAACCACCGGTAGTGGGCCTTTTCATCCTTCACATGAAAGAGCTTCTGTTTGACAGGAAAATCATATAGAAACAAAAATAAAATCAAACTGAAGTCTCAAAGTCAATGAAAAACAATGACCTAGCACCCAACAACTCATGAAAAGGAAGATAAATACCTATTAATCAGGGACACTCACTCACACTACCATAATTATCTTCAGATGACAGAGCATCTGTTTGACAGGAAAATCATAAAGAAACAAAAATAAAATCAAACTGAAATCTCAAAGTCAATGAAAAACAGTGACCTAGCACCCAACAATTCATGAAAAGGACGATAAATACCTATTAATCAAAGACACTCACTCACACTACCATAATTATCTTCAGTGTGTCTGTTCTCTCTATATAACAGTCCCATGCTATGATCCAGGTGATATTTGGATCCTAGGTTAAAGTTTGACTACGTAAATTCATTGATAGGCATTCACTGGGCAAAAAAATCTTCCTCCTGATTGCATGTCAAGTCTATTATAATAACCATGGAATCTATCAAATGTACACTATACGTCTGCTAACAAAAAGTTGCATACACCATCCTTTTACTAGGTTGCAAGCCCAGAAACATTATAATTTGTTATCCAAAACTTAGTGTCACACAATAAATCTACAAATTGAATCTTTTGGACCCTTTAACGCTTATTCTATGGTGTCGCAGGTGGCGTTACTGAAGGGACAATATCCCTCATCAGAATGTTAACAATAGAAATTGGGGTCACTTGAAAACGTGCATTAAGAGGAATTGCGACTATCCCAGTTGGCTTGATTCCCTTGTAAGTAAGGAAGTGTATCTCAAGACATCAGGTGTTGTGTGTGTCTCTCATTTTCATGGTTTAATAAGAAGAACCACCCATTTGGATTCCTTTTCCTATCAAAAACTGTATAATTTTTGAAGGGTTATTTTTAGTAGAATCTACAAACTTTCACGAAAACTTCTAACTTTCATGTTTACTTAGGCTTCATTCCATCGATTAATCACTGACCTACTATATCAGATATTTGGAAATATAACTATTTCGTTTTATTGCGGAGAGAGAAACATTCAATGTATGTGTCCATGGCATTAATTTCGCTAAAAACACTAAATATTGAGATCCCTACATTGTTTCCTACACTCCAAAAGGTCTCATCAAAGTTTTCTATTCAAAACGTAGCTACAGGTGTGATCACTTCCGGAGAATTATTCAATCGAAAATCTCAACACACCCTCTTTCATGCATTGCACACTTGAGAAATTAAAATATTCTCAGATCATTTGAGTTTAGATCTAAAAATTTCCTCTTTCATTTAAATTATTAATGACTGCACCAAAAATTTAAACATTTTCTTATGTGATGACGAAATCCATGATATATTTTACATTGAAAAAAACCATTTACTTTCCAAAATTAAAGTTTTTTTTTGGGAAAAAATTAGCAAGAACTAAACATTTAATGCTTAATGACCATATCCACAAAATCTTGTCACTTGAACCAAGTGAATTACTCCACTAGAAAGGATAAAAAATATTATGAACACATTTTATTCGACTTATACAACCATGAAAACTTAAGACCGCAGCTAATACTCCAAGGCTCACAATGGATTACCCATTAAAAAATTTCAATGCATGTGGACTTCATTAAAAACATGACATCTCACTCTCCGTCTTAAGACTAGATCAATGACCATTCTCACACCTCTGTCATTTGATTCACTTTATTTCGATTTTATGATGGTAATATATATTTAAAAAAAAAATTAGATCCAACTTTCTTATTGAGCCGAGAGGCTTATTCTACAATCCAGTATGAGGGACATGTGTAAGTATGTCACTTCCTAAAAATATAAAAATAGTTTTTTCTCATGTCGGCTAAACAAATAAAATAACCATATAAATAAATAATTTAAATCTATTAACGAAAAATTACCTAAGCTGTTTGATATGCCACTTTCACTCTCCAAGTAATAAATACAATATTTTGGTGTCTATCTTAAATAATATAAGTTTACAGACATAAAAAATCCAATGTAGATTATGAATAAAAACATGGTGAATATGACATGAGCAAACACCCACACATGTTATGTAATCTTTATAATATTCAAAAATTTAATTTAAAAAATAAAAATACACATTGTTTTTTTCACCTAAAATAAGTTTGGAGCAAAAATAAATGTATCCTTTTGGGCTCATGTTAGATTCATGCTTTAGATGGACCCAGCTATGTTGGTTTTAATGGTCATATCTCTCATCTCAAAGGATGGTCTCAATAGAAAAGTGACCTTTATCTATATGGTAGTCCATAATGAAATATTAATGTGGGAAATTTTATTGAGAAGAGGTTTTTAAGTCCCTAGGAATTACAAATTTTGTCAGGTTTAGTTGAATTACCTAACTGTGTCATTCAAGAAAAATTGTAGGAAATATTAACAGTGAATTTCATAATATACATGTAATAATAACTGAAATTAAATGAACCATTATGAATATTTAATGCATTATAAAGCTTAAAATTATGGGTAGTGGAGAACTATAGAGAATGACAATTTCCACCTTTCCTGTCGTTCCTATAACAACCTTCTTTTTCATGTGATCATGGACAACCAAAACGGAAGTTATTTCAATAGTCCCAAACACAAAAAACATGCCTCAAAAAAATCTTACCATTTTCCTCTACAAGAAATATTCATTTAACATTAATTGGTTATGAACTACGAAATGTTTGGAAGGATCGATATCGTGTCTTTTGACGCAAATACTTTTTTTAAACATAGAGGCTCTTGAATATATATCAGCGGTAAAGGAAATATGAAACTATTTCTTTTTAATTTCCACTTCCTTTCCTTCACTTCCAAGGGTTGAGGATAAAAATAAATATTTTATTCCGATAGTATTGTTGGAATTATGGTGTGAATGGTTCTAGCTAGATGATGTTAGCATAGGTTCATGATGGAAGATATCTCATGTTGCCATTGATGTTAACCTTATCATGTAAACCTTATGTAGTATAGCTAAAATTTGGATGCCTTCCTTATAGCATTGTTGTAGTTGGCTACATTCACATTGAGATATTTGTACTAGAATTGGTGTCAACCTGATGATGTCATCCGTGATGGTTTTTTGATGCCACTACAGGTGTTAGAGATGGTTGCTTAGATGATCTATGTTATTGAGTTGCCACACTTGATGAGTTGGCATACTAGGTATTTATCTAGTTCTTCATGCTTATGCTCATGCAGAGAATATTAGAGGAAATTTTAGCCTAAAAGTGGCCTCCTAAGGAAAAATAATAAAATAATAGGAAACTAATAAAATAAGAGTTATGAATTTAAGAGGGAAAATAAGAAAACTACCCCTTTTTAATTGTATTTTTGGCTTATCTCCTTATATTTTTACCCAAATTTCACGTGCAGGCACTCATTGGATGTGGAATTAAATTCCACATCCAATGAGTACCCATTATGCATACTTATGAGAAGACCCACATTGATAAAATTTGTAGATACATTAAAAAAGTGTGTTAAACATGCTTTTTTAATGTATTTGTAATTTTTATGAATTTGGGCATTCTTAGAAGTGTTCATAATGGGTACTCGTTGGATGTGGAATTTAATTCTGCATCCAACGTGTGTCTACACTTAAAATTTCGGTAAACCTATATGGAGATAAGCCCAAAATACAGTTAAAAAAAGTAGTTTTTTAATTTTCCCTTCAAAATATTGACATGTACCTCTTTTTAAATATAAATGATTTTGATTGATTTACTCAAATACTTGTTGCAGTGAAGGTTTGGATATGTTCTACAGGTTGATATAGGTTTGTTCATATGTTGTGGCTTGTGCAATTGTTAGAGATGAGTTGTTGGCATGATGTCAACCTGTTTAGAAGCCATAACATGCTAATTAGCTATACAAGGTTAAAATGAGGAATTATAGGCTTCATATGAGCATGATAAAATTATGTATTCACTTTATTGGCTTAGAAGGCGATTATAGGCATTGAAACGATCATTCTGGAAGTTTTTTAGTAGTGTTGACTCAATTCTGGGGGTAAAAATTGGGTAACCTAGCCTAATAGGGAATTATGGGCATTATAACTGAGGTTTCCTTCTTTAGAAAGGTGTTAGTGCTGACATGAACTCTTTTCCCATGAGAAGAAGGAGCATTACCATTTCCAAACTATGTTTTCCAGCATTAATCGCGCATGTAGTGTTTTCCATAAGATGAAACAATGGTAATTTCCCATGGTATGAGTTGAAATATTTTTTTGACTTAATCTACGTTTGAGATAAGTGTTTAGCCTGTGAATACATTTATGATTTGAGTAGTGGAGATGGTAGAGAAATTTTCTTAAGTAGAGGAGAAGATCCATCATTCTGAGGTTGGATTGTTGTGTGTAGGGAAAGCGAATTTGAGTGCAGTCTAAGGGGGTTGAGTTTATATTGCATATCTGCATATAGATTGTGAATTTGAGAATTAGAGAACTTGCACAATGTTTTAGACCTTCTTCTGAGGAGAGCTAGTCTGAGGAGGTGCTTCAAATGGAAGGGAAGCGAGCATATCTTAAGTATGTTGCAAATTATATTAGATTTGATGTTGTTGGAGTAGATATTGTTTGGATAACTTTTGTATTTTTTTGGATAGTTTTTTTTGTGGTGACTTTCACATTTTTTTTTGGAGGAGCTGCTAATGAATTTGGCACATAGCCATCACGTCTTATGTCGTTGATTGTACTATCCAACATTCATATTTTGGTGTGAGGGTTTGTTATGAGTTATTTTTTTTTATGTCGTTGACTATGGTATTCATATTTTATGCATGAATTTGAGCCATTATTTTTCTAGATTTGAGATAAATTTGTTGGTGGTTTTTATTATATGATTTGTATAGTCTTGCTATTGAGAACATACTTTCATAGTTGAATCAGAGTTGAGCATAGTTTCTTTAATAAAATGTGAAAATATATGAAATGAGATCCACATAAAGTAGAGAAGTAGTGAGTTCATGGGCATGGAGCAACAATTACAATGTTTAAGCGAAAGGAATAGTTTGTTAAATGAATTAGAGTTTGGCGAGGATCAATTGATCATGGTGGCTTTCAACGGATGGTAGTCCACAGATCCCTGTGAGAACATAGTCTTTTGAGATCATCAATAGAATCAAGTCTCTGCGATGATGGGAGTTAGCTGATTATATATGAGGTTGATCCTCCTAGCTTATCAGAGTAAAAAATATATGTAATATGAATGTAATTGATTAATAGAATATTTGAAGTAGCGCAACAACAAAAATGGTGGTTTTTCTTCTTGGTGATGGGTTTTATGGCATAAATCTTGTGTCTCATGTGTGATGATGCAATAGAAGAAAATGATGAAGTTAGTGACCAAGTGACTAAAATGTTAGTCACCACAACTTTTCCAAGTTAAATACTACCAACAATGAGAAATGTTAAGTGACCCAACTAAAAATGACTAACATAAATGATTAATTTAGTCATGGGTTAAAATATGTGACGAGATAATAAGTAATGCAACTAAAAATGACTAATGTGAATGACTAATTTAGTTTATGAGCAAAAATACGACTACTTAAAAAGTACTACAATAATACAAATTAGTCATTTACCTTAGTCATTTTAATTGTGTCACCTCAACAATGTGAACTTACAAGTGATAGGGGATTCAAAGGATGTTATAAATTGGATAAAAGGCTATACTTCCTTGACCATTTCTTTATTGTCTCAATAGAAGATTAGAGTTATGGAGTTTATTAGCACCTTCAAGGTTATATCCTTTGATCACATTCACAAGGAGTTAAATTCAAAGAATTACAATTGAGTCAAATAAATTATGAAGAATACCTACAAAGAGAATAATACGTTATGGATAATAGTAAAACAAACCGTCTTCCTCAATATTAGATTTGCACCTAATTTAACATTGCAAAAAAAAAAAAAAAAAAACATCTATAAGTATATTTATAACTTCTTTAATCATTAATATATTTATGAAATTTTGGAAATAAATATATGAATTTATATATAATTTCTTCCCCACATTAATTTTTATGACCATTTTTGACTCCTAAAATCCCCAAAAAAACTTCTTTTGAAAAGGCCTTTACCCCAACTAACCATAAAAATGAACTGGTAAATTGCTAATCAGCTATGAATTCAAGAGTAATAACTTAGTTGTGTGGAAAATTTAAAAATTACTTTTTATCTTCTTCAAGTGCCAAACCAAAGATCCCTTTACATTACCTACCAATAAAAGTGAACCAGTAAAGTTGCTAATCAACTATCAGTTCAAAAGTACTACCTTAACTGTATGAAAATTTTGAAAATTAATCCTTATATTCTTCATGCACAAAATAAAAGAGTGATTCCCTACTTTTAAGATATAGTAATTTACTTTGTCGCCGAGAAAAATATATTCCAAAACTATGACATTGTGTTGTGTGTCTATTCATATTTTATTGCACTGGTCCTTATCAATATTTTTCCAACATGGCACTCAAGAAGGTTTCTTTTGAAAAGGAATTGATATTATACACCAAAAACATTGACGTAAGTTCTCTAGGTCTAGTAGTAGGGCTCAAGCATCTCGATCCTAACAAGAACGCCTCAATAAACACGAAAAAACGAAAAAGGGGAAAAACATTTGTTTTCATCGACCTCAGATACTCACAAATCCTTATGATGTATTCATCGGAAACCCTTGTGAGGTATTTATAAATATTTGAAAATTATTTTTCCTCACTCAAACTCAAATAAGATATGTGATTTTTAATGGTCAATTATATGTTTATTACATTAACCCTTGAAACTTTAATTGAGGGATATATACATAAATTACTAATTATTTATACTTTAAAAATGTGAACTTTTCTTTCAAAGCCTGAACCAAAACAATATTGGATTTTACCTCAAACCCTAGACTTTTGAATGATTGATTATCTTGACAATTTACCCAATATCCATGCCACAACATTTTGGTTTATTTATTTTGTTACATTTATTTTGATTTCAAACTTTGAATTAATTGGTCATTTACATTTTTGTCTCTATTTCTAGCTCCAGGGTCATTACCATTAAATTTTCTCACTTATTATTCCTACCTTTTGATTTTTAACCTTAAATTCATTAAGTTTTTTTTCAAAATTCCAGGTCCCAAACCTTTGCTATTTGAAATTTCTCCCCCTATACTCTAGAAGCATTGTAATTGGTCTGAATAATTCAAGCACCACAAGAGGCCTATTTCGATGGGCATGAGGGCACTCAAAAGATGAATCAATAAACACATGCACTTCCTTCATATTCATGTGAGGGGATAATCTTATGTCAAAATATGTCCCAAAATACTTGTTTGTGTCTTCGAGGAATTCGATCTTGGTAGGTTTCCTTCCACATCACCATATTTGATAATGAAACAAATCCCCATGGACCAAACCATGAATATAGGAATAATTTATCCTCTTGAAATTGTTTGCTCAGGGTTGCTACTGTGGATTTTATGAATACATTCCAAACCCAACCCCCACCTCCTAGAACTTGAAAAATTATGCTCCTTCATGGACGAATTATCTAACAAATTTGAAATTTTCAAAGTTGTGTCTAAACTGCTACTTTTGGCCCCTTAAATTTTAATTTATAGCTTGTGAGTGCTTGATCACACCGCTTTGTATTACTACTACAAATGTGGTTTGATGGGATTTTAGCCATAATTTTCATTATGAAAAAATTTACAAGTTTGTAAATGTGTGAATCCAAATTGTTGCTCACATTCCAACTTTTCAGGCTATGTATGGATGATAGATAATTGTAAGATTGAATCATTTTGATCTCCATGTAGACTTATCAATGTTTGTTTTGCTACACATCCCAATATTATTAGACATATGGTATTTTTCTAATCACCGTATCCTTCTCTTTATTCTAGTTTGATTGTTACAACCATTTTTTTTGGATTGTGATATCTTTCTTTTACATGTTGTGATAGCTTGTGATGCTATAAATATAGATGATATTGTAGTAACCTTTGACTCAATTGGATGGTTATCATACGTTAAATAGGAAATTTATGAGTTTGTTTTTATTCCATTACAAAATCCTAATTTTTTTGAGCACTATAAGTTCCTCAGTCCTTCAAAAGGAATTTTATGTGTATGGCCCTTCTGGAACTAGGAAAACATTACTTGAAAAGGCAATAGCAAGAGAATCATAGGTTGTTTTCATCAATGTAAGGCTCGCCAATCTAATAAGAAAGTGTGTTGGAAATTCTTAGAATCTTTGTATGTTAGCATACATGCCTTAGTTTTGCTTGAAGTATTACAAGCACTTTCTTGCATTTGCAATATATTTTTCTATTACTTTTCTCTTTCATGATGATAATTGGATACTAGCTGGGTCATTTTTGGCTTGTTCTGATATTTTTTGTTTTAGTAGATAATTTAGGATAGTATAATATATGCCATGATTTTTTATATATATGCCTTTAGTTGAATTGTCATACATGATGAAAAATAGATGTCTTTGGGTGCTACAATTTAAGGATGCGAAAGGATATGAATATAGATTTATTAAAATGTTTGAGCTAAACACAACGGTTGGTGATATGGAACCAATCACCTTAGCAACATATCCTCATATTTTGGATTACTTATTGAATATTGAGGGTATCCCAAAGTGCAAATTTATAAGGTATTTTTCCCACCTTTGCAACTATTAGTTTTCACTTCTATCCCATCGGGGAAGTACCTTTTATCAATGAATTGCTACACAATAGGGACCCTATGAGCTAATCATTCATGTCATTGATGTAGTTCCCACATGACACAAACATTTGATGGTCTATCATATCTAGACACTCTATAATGGTTTTCATAGATGCCCAACCTATAACAATGAGCTGCATTCGATTGTTAAAGCCTGTAACCAATGAAAGGATTATATTCAATCCTATTGTGACATGTTGCACTAATATGCTTATCTGAGTGTTGAGAATCATACTTTCTTCACACTTTTTTTGATCGTCTCCTTCAAGTATCACCTCAAAGGAATGCTTCAATTATATCTGTGCGATGTGACATTGATATCCTTCTATCGAATACAAAAGACATATTTTATATCCTAGTTGTATTTATATTTTCCCTCATTTTTTACATTTCCTTTTTTTATATGTATGTGTGTAGATCTGAATACCTTTGTTATATTTTATAGGAGGATCATGACATTTTAGGTGAGTAAGGAGGCCTAACCATTGATTTGTTTGCATATTATTTGATCTCTTTTGACATATTCTAATAAAATTTCTCATTATTGATGTCATATAATCATGGCCTTTTCTGCTCCTACAAGGTTAATTATTCTTCATTCTATTAAGTTAAATTGAAAACTAAACATAATTGGAAATATCCTTCAAATGCATGAACATTAAAGACTATTGAGAATATACTCCATCCAGCTACTTTAATTTTACTAATAAATATTAAAAATACTTTTAATTTGAAAATGTAATCCAAAATTATTTTTAATTGGCAACTTTTTTAATTTTTTAATATTAAAAATAGATTAGCTATTGAAAATCCAAATATTCTTAAAAAAAAAATGAAAATTGAATTCCCATGCAACACCTTTTAAGTAATTAAACGAAACCCAAAACAAATAAAAAAATAATGTGTTTTCCCAAAAAAAGGGTTAACCATATTTTGGTGGAACTTAACACATATTTAAGCCGTAGTCTAGCTAGACTAATTTTAGCCCTAAAAATCATGGAAATTATGATAATATTTAAGAAAATCTAGCAGGGATTTTTGTACATCCATGTTATAACTATCAAAATTTAATATTTTGGGTGCCCTAGAGTTTTTTGATGGTACAAAATCCATTTCCTCCATCAAAATCATGATTTAAACACTGGTACTATAATATTTCTTAAATTTTTTTGGCCCATATTCTGACCAATTTTGGCCGTCTGAGCAATTCCTCCGTCTCATTAAACAACTCCCATATTTAAGCCTGGAGGTGTTTATAAAAAACCCTTTTCTTTTAAATGTTGATATTTAACTCTTTTGGGATAGTTCAGAGGAGAACAGGTTGCTTTAGTCCCAGGTCTCTAGTTAAAAAACTCCCATATTTAACCCTGGAGGGGTTTATAAAAACTGATTTTTTAAAATTTTGATATTTAACTCTTTTGGGACAGGTTGGAGGAGTACAGGCTGCCTCAGTCGTTGCAGTGGACACAATATTCTTAGTATGAAAAAATTTGGTGGTCACCTTGAGGCTATTGAAATATTTGATTGAAAGTTGTCTCCACTCTCTACATTCTCTAGAGAGCTTGGGGAGCTTGGGGTTGCAAGGAATACCACAACCTAAACAACACACATTGTAGGTTGATGCAATGGATGAGTTGTTGGATCGTCCATATTTCTCAAGCACATTTATGCGGGTTTCGGCAACATTATATTTTGACCTTGGAATTGATTTTGAATATGGTCCAAGAAGGAATGCATGTGGGCGAAGTCTGTATTAATAACTAAATATTTTCCACCAAATCAATGATGTGTTTGATCTGCTGATGAGTACACCAATAATGATTCCTGCCGTTTACTTGGCCACATCGGTCATAATCTCAACCACCATGGAATGAATAAAACCAGAAATGAAGGGGAAATAACAATTAAAAAACAAAGCTAAGCCAAACATATGCGTATTGCAAGAGAGGGAAAAAAAAGAGTGCAACCAGTGAGGAAAATGTGTGTCGGTAAGCATGTGGGAACTACTTTGCAACAACCAGGGTGTTAAATTCATGTAGGCTACTGCGAACATGGGACTTTTTGAGCTAGACTTCTACAATCCTGATAAGACCGTGGAGGGGAAGCTCATTCCTATGCTTTCAAATAACTACTTCTTTGCTACCCATGTAAGCTCCTTTGTATTTTAAACTTTTTTCTATGCAATATGCAATTTTGGATTAGACCTTTCTACATCTCCCATGTCACCTAGTAATAGGAGAAACACTAATTTATTAAATTGTGCATGTGAGTATAGAAAAGTTTTATTCAAATATATTTTTGAGTCAAGAGGTTCTTATGGTAAATTAATTTGCGGATTTTTTCCATTTTTTGAGCTAACAAAATTGAGTTACGGAAGTATTTTGATTGGGTACACATTTGATCATAGGATTGCAACCAAACCTGAGGTAGTTGTGAGATAACACTCTCTACCAAACTTCCAGGAATATTGTTCAAAGTTTCCCTCATAGTGTGCCCAGGGCCTATAAATAGCGTTACTAAGTGAATGATCTATTCATCTTTTTGTGAGGCGTTCTGGATGTTATTTATCTAACATTGAATTTTTTCATATTAAGATTAAGATTTCCTAGCCGACTAAGATAAGGATTTGTGAGAACAATGAATTATGGAAAACATGACATATTACAGATGATATAGTGTCTGGTGCCATAATGTTATTTCCTAGCCATACATTTTGCAATTTATGTTGGAAATTAATCTCAACCACCGCAGTAAATGAACTGGTAGTAGCCATACCTCATTCAATATTTTGCAAGTTGCAGATTGTGTGTGCAGAGAAGGAAAAGTTCTCATCAAAGGAAAATTACCCATTCCGCAACAGAGTTAAATAATCAAATTCAAATAAGAATTTAATGCATGGTTATTAAATGTGCATGGGAAAATATTTAATCTGCAAGTATTGTTTAGTTCACACAATTTCTATAATGTTCAGAAAATGATGTCTGCCATACTATGTATTAAATTGTGTCTGTCATGAACTAAATGTCTTAGATATATATGTTGTTTAGATTTTACATGAGAAAATCATGGAGCGAATTTTGGTGGGTGCGTGAAAACAATTTTATTGTGTGTTACTCCGCAACCTTGGTGAATGTAAATCCAAGTAAGAATTCTTGTTTTACTTGTTAAGTAGCCAAAAATTTCATATTTTAATGTATTTCATGTGTTGAAGTTTTAATATAAAGTTTGGTTGGTTACGATATAGTTATGGAATTTTCACGTATGTGTTTTACCACAACACTCTGTTTTACTCTGTTTCACCGTGAGTAAAATTAGTTGATTATATTTTTTCGTCTCTATAGTTAAAATTTTAATCACCGCCACTCTATATTGAAAGGAGGATTGATATTATTTGATTTCTGCAACTGCATGGTATGGATTAAGTTAATTTTGCAACTCTATGTAAACTTCAATAAATGTGTTATCTTGGTTAAAGTAATTTCTGCAACTCTGTGTGAAATACATGTGTTGAGGGAAAAGCATTATTCGATGTGTCTTTGAAAAATTATAACATGGTATCAGAGTGGGTTTAAAAATCTCAGTAAAAGATAATGTTATTATTGAAGAGCTAAAAGGAGTTCTGAAATTTTTTGGTGGAATGTATCCTCTAGCAGTGAGAAATTTTTCACGTAGTAAGAAACATTTTACACAGTAAAAATGGCAGCGACAAGCACAAGTTTGACTAATCCATAAATTCCATAGCTTAATGGAAAAAATTATGATAATTGGGCCATTACAGTGAAAGCCCTGTTTGCTTCACAAGATATATGGGACCTGGTGGAACAAGGTTTCCAAGAACCACCAGATGCAACAGCATTGGTTTCCTTGACAAGAATAGAAAGAGATGTGTTTGGAGATAATAAGAAGAAGGACAGAAAAGCCCTCTCGTACATTTTTCAAGCAATGCATGAGAGTATATTCCCAAGGATTGCAGCAGCAACAAGGTCTCAGGAGGTGTGGGATATTCTCAAGATAGCCTATCAAGGCATGGAGAAGGTGAAGACAATAAAGCTACAAATGCTGAGGAGAGAATTTGAATCTATCTGTATGAAAGAGTCTGATAACATAGACTCATTCTTCACACATGTGATTGGGTTGGTTAGCTAGATAAGGTCTCATGGAGAGACACTTGAGGAAAGAAGAATAGTGGAGAAAATCTTGAGAATTATACCCTAAATCTTGGTCTCTTCTATTGCCATAGTAGTGGCAATAGAAGAGACCAAGGATTTCTCAATATTTTCAGTGGATGAGATTTGTGCATCCCTGATGTCTCATGAACATAGAATGAACAAAATAGTTAACCCCTCATTGGAATATGCATTCAAGATACATATGTCTTTTGGCCAAGGTAGAGGTCGAGCAAGATCAAACTACCAAGGAAGAGAAAGAAGCCCACACAAAGGAAAAAGAAGCAACCCTGTAAGCACAAGTGGAAGAGCCGGCAATCAGAATCAAAGTGAAGGCTCAAGCCAACACCAAGCACAAGGACAAAGGTATGAAAATTCCCAAGTCCAATGTCATTATTGTAAAAAGTATGGACATTATGCCAATGAATGTAGAAAGAAACAAAATGACATGAATAATAGGAAAAATGCAAATTTTGAAAAATAAGATAAGAAGGAGAGTAATGTGCTTCTAACATGTAATGTAGCACAAGAAAAACAAGATGATGTATGGTTTTTAGACTCAGGTTGTAGTAATCACATGTCTGGAAACATAGCAATGTTTTCCAATCTTGATGAGAATTTGATGTTTGAAGTGACAACAGGGACTGATAGCAAAGTCTCTGTCATGGGAAAAGGAAGAGTGTCAATATTAACAAGGAAGGGAGAAAATAAATTTGTGCCAGATGTATATTATGTACCTGGCCTGAAATGTAACCTTGTAAGCATTGGACAACTCGTGAACGATGGCTACAATGTGCTTTTTAAGAATAATGTGTGTACTATCATGGGAATACCTCCATGTAAAAGGGTCATTGCAGAAGTGCACATGACAAAGAATAGGATGTTTCCTCTCAAGCTCAGAATAGACTTGAAGGAAGGAGGTGTGGTAGAAACAGTCACACAAGAGGTATTTCAAGAAGAATTGAAAGACGAGAACTGGTTATGGCATTTGAGATTTGGACATCTCAATTTTGGAGGGTTGAACCTCCTGCATAGAGAAGCCATGGTAAAGGGATTACCACTCATATAAAAACCAGACAACCTACGTGAAGGATGCATCTTGGGAAAAAAACATAGAGAAACATTTTCAGCAGGGAAGAGTATAAGGGAAAAAGCACCCTTAGAGATTGTCCACTCAGATTTGTGTGGACCAATGCAAACACCATATTTAGCTAGTAGCCATTATATTTTGACATTCATAGATGACTACACAAGGAAGACATGGGTCCATTTTCTAAAACAAAAAAGTGAAGTGTTCGAATAGTTTTGTCACTACAAAGCTCTTGTTGAGAAGTAGAGTGGGCAGTACATCAAAGTGTTGAGAACTGATAGAGGTGGAGAATATATCTCCAAAATTTTGCTATTTTTCTGTAGGGATAATGGCATACAAAATCAATTCACCACAAGGTACACACCACAGAAAAAAGGTGTTGCAAAAAGGAAGAATAGGACCATCATGGATATGGTTAGAAGTATGTTGAAGGCAAAGCATTTTCGAAATGAGTATTGGGATAAAGCTCTCAATTTTGTAGTGTATATTTTGAATAGATGCCCAACTAAAGTTTTTATGAACAGAGTTCTGGAAGAAGCATGGGGTGGAACAAAGCAATTTGTCACTCACATGAAATTATTTGGATGTGTGGCATATGCACATGTCCCGGATAAACTAAGGAAGAAATTGGACAGTAAGGGGGAGAAGTGTATCTTTGTTGGATACAGTGATGAGTCCAAGGCATATAAACTCTATAATCCATCCACCAAGAAACTTATAATCAATAGAGGTGTAGTTTACCGAAGAAGAAGCTTGGGATGGAAGCTTAGAGAAGACATTGAATTTGAAGACATGTGTGTCTCACGAAGAGCAAGAGGAATGCAGAGCAACAAATAATTCCTCCATGGTGGTTCCTCCTCCACCTACACAAGCACAAAAGAGCACACCACAAGCTTGAGACAAAATAGCCTTGAAAAATCAAGGAAGTGCTTCTTCAAGCAAACCATAGGGATCATAAAATCCCTTGAGTTCAAGTGGAACTCCAAGCACACCAAGAAGACCAAAATTCAAAAATATAAGTGAAATATATCAGCAATATGAAACTGATATCAACGCTGGTCTAAATTCTTTATTTGCATTATTTTCTCATGTAGATGACCCAATCCATTTTGAATATGGAATCAAGGAAGAGAAATGGGTTGCGGTAATGAATGAAGAGATAAGTTCAATCGAAAAGAATGACACATGGGAGTTAGTGGAACTTCCACAAGGTAAAGAAGTCATTGGAGTGAAGTGGGTCTATAAGACCAAGCATAATGCTGAAGGCAAGATTGAAAGGCATAAAGCAAGGCTCATTGTCAAATGTTACAAGTAGTATCATGGAAGAGACTATGAAGAAACATTTGCGCTAGTCACAAGGATGGAGACAGTGCATACAATGTTGTCAATTGCAGCACAACGGAAATGGAAATTCTATTAGGTGGACGTAAAGTCAGCGTTCTTGAATGGAATGCTGAAAGAGGAAGTGTATGTTGCACAACCTCCTAGCTATGAAATAGAAGGGAAAGAACATAAGTTGTGTAGGTTGCGAAAAGCTCTCTATGGGCTTAAGCAAGCACCAAGAGTATGGTACATCGAGATAGATGCTTACTTGCTGGACAATGGGTTCGGGAAATGTGATGGTGAACCTACTCTCTACATCAAAAAAAGTGACGGTAAGATTCTTATTGTCATTTTGTATGTAGATGATTTGATTTTTACAGGTAGTGATGATTTTCTCATCATTGATTTCAAAGAAGTCATGAAAAGTGAGTTTGAAATGACTGATTTGGGTTTTTTTAAGATATTTTTTGGGCATAGAAGTAAGGAAAAATGAAAATGGAATTTTTATTTCTGAATCAACGTATGTAGCAGAAATATTGGAGAGGTTTAATATGCAGAACAACAAGTCATCGCCAACTCCAAACTTCATGAGGTTGAAGTTGAGCAAGGAATATTGCAGCAGCAATGTCAATTCGACATTCTACAAGAGCATGGTGGGAAACCTAATGTATTTGAATGCAACTAGGCTTGATATAATGTATGCAGTGAGTTTGGTGTTGAGGTTCATGGATACACCCAAGGAGACACATTTGAAAGAAGCGAAAATAATTTTAAAGTATGTCAATGGGACAAAGGAGTATGGCATTTTGTACTCCGCAACTGATGATTTTAGGCTGGTTGGTTACACTGACAGTGATTGGGTAGGAAGTGTTGATGACAGAATGAGCACGTTAGGATATGTTTTTCATTTGGGGTCGGGAGCCATTTCATGGGATTCCAAGAATCAACTGATAGTGTCATTGTCAAGAGAGGAATTTGAGTATGTCACCACAACAACAGCAACATGTCAAGAAGTTCAGATGAGAAGGATGTTGCGGGATTTATTTCATGAACGAGATGGAGCAACCGCTATTTTCTGTGATAACAGTTCAGAAATTGCACTATCAAAGAATTTTTTCTTTCAAAAAAGGACAAAGCAAATTGATGCCAAATATCATTTCATAAGAGAATTGGTGAATGACGGTGAGATTGTGTTGCAGAATTGCAGGTCAGAAGAACAATTTGCAGACATCTTCACAAAGCCATTAGCACATGATTTTTTTTTTTAATCTCAGAGATTGTTTGGGAATGGGGGAGTGTTGGAAATTAATCTCAACCACCGCAGTAAATGAACTGGAAGCAGCCATACCTTAGTTAATGTTTTGCAGGTTGCGAATTGACTGTGCAGAGAAGGACAAGTTCTGACCAAAAGACAATTACCCATTTCACAATAGAGTTAAATAATCAAAGTCAAATAATAATTTAATGCATGGTTATTAAATGTGCATGGGAAAATATTTAATCTGCAAGACTTGTTTAGTTCACACAAGTTCTGTAATGTTCAGAAAATGATGTCTGTCCATGCTATGTATTAAATTGTGTCTGTCACAAATTAAATGTCTTAGATATGTATGTTGTTTGTATTTTACATGTCAATTCAATGAGATAAAAAATTGAAGAGAGTGTTGTGTAATGTGGCGGAGGTAATTCTGGAAAGACAAGTGGAGAAAATTATGGAGCAAATTTTGGAGGGTGCATGAAAACAGTTTTGCTGTGTGTTACTCCACAACCCTGGTGAATGTAAATCCAAGTAAGAAGTCCTCTTTTACTTGTAAAGGAGCTGTAACCTCCATATGTTAATGCATTTCATGTGTTGAAGTTTTAATATAAAGTTTGGTTACTTGCGATATAGTTCTGGAATTTTCATGTATGTCTTTTACTGCAACATTCTATTTTACTTTGTGTCACCTTGAGTAAAATTATTTGATTATATTTTATCCTATCTATAATTGTGATTTTAATCTCCACCACTTTGTATTGAAAGGAGGATTCATATGATTTGATTTCCAAAACTGTATGGTATGGATTAAGTGAATTTCAATAACTCTGTGTAAACTTCAGTAAATGTGCCGCCTTGGTTAAAGTAATTTCCGCAACTCTGTGTGAACTCCGTGTGTTGAGGGAAAAGCATTATTCCCTGTTTCTTTGAAAAATTCTAACAACTTATGGACTATCCATCCTTGCGCATATTATGCAATGGTTAGAAAACAAAGTGTAGGATGGTTGCTGTTGTTTCTGGAAATAATGGAGTTTGGAGGTTTTTTTTTATTTTAGTCTTTGTTGACATTAACTCTGAGCAAAGGAGGAGATCGATCAGTCTATTTTAGCGATGGGACGTGCTGAGTAAAAGGTGATTCAATGAAACATGGACCTTCAAAAGTCCTTTTTTTTGTGTTGTGTGCACAGTTTGCAAGCAATATCACATCATGATTAGTTCTTGGAAATTATAAGTAGGGGATTTTCTAATTGGTTTGTGTTAGTTCAAAAAATGCGTACTTGGGAAAATTTCGATTTGATCAATAAGTGCATGGCATGAAGTGTAGATACTGAAGTTTTGTGAGAAGCATGGATGTTGAAGTAGATATCAAATTTTTGTGAGAAAATTAGATGTTAAAGTATATATTGAAGTTTCAGATGTTTTTGTCTTTGGTTCTATTTATCTAATTAATCTTTAACCTTCCCATAAATCGCACGCCTCCTTTCTTTGCAAACCTCTGATATCTGAATTAAATTTTGATACAGTACAATCACACAAATGGAAGAGGATGCAAGAAGAAGCACCTAGATTCTCTGGCCCTAAAGCTCTTTCATGTCCTACATTCAAGTGTGCAGGTGGAAATCCCTTTCATGTCCTACAATCAGGTGTGCAGGTGGAAATCCGATCCATCAGTTGTGATTATCCTGAGGAAGCAGATCACAGATCACATCGGACGAGACATTTTTATGGCCACGTTTGGCACTGCCTACACAAACCATCATCAAGCCTCACTTCTTCATTTTCATTCAAAGGTAGGAGGCCAAGATAATTAAAAATTGTTTATTTCAAAGTGTACGAGACACAAAATTTGATGGTACCACTCTCCACTTCTGTATGTTCTCCTCTAATTTTAAATTTTGTTCTTTTATGGTACCACTCTCTACTTCTACATGTTTTCCTCTAATTTGAAATGTTCTTCTTAATGCCGATTTCGAGAGTGTTTAAAACAATTACATGGTTGGGATTTAATTTCTAGTAATTATAATGCTGAGTAGGTTAATATTGATTTATTTTTATTTTCTTCTATTGGCCACTTAATATTCTCTACAAACCAACCGAGATCACAATTCACATAACAACATCAATGATTATTCTCACCAAACCCATTGAAAGCCTCATCAACATGTTTCACTTCAAGAAGAGTTATTTAATAATATGATGGATAATTAGTATTCTCAATAAACCAACTAATATCACTATTCACACAACACTAGCAAAAATGCTAACAAACCCAAAAATACACTTTCTATCTATATATAGTAAGGAGGAAAAACCGTGAAATATAGCACAAAAAACTTTTTTATGTTATGTTTAGGACTAAAATGCAAAGACTACGATATTCTTTCTAACAACACAATGGTTAGAAATAATAGAAATGAAGTATTTCACACTCTTATTTTGAGTAACTTTGTCGCTACCAGAAGTGAGAGGTCAAGCCCCTCCTGTGATGCAGCTCCTGTACACTTTAACTATCACTACCACCAGGTTGTGCAATGATGGGTTGTAATTAAACACCAGAGTGTCACTAGCCCTAAACGTTTTCCTAGCAATCCATAACATAGTCTAGAAACCCCACCCTTTGCGACCCCCAACTACATAGATAGCCCCTTCAACAATACGCACATAGTGAAGAACATAGAGGATGAGGAGCAAACTCCCCACCACCACCATTAAATTATTTTTTACTTGGCTTTCACTACCTCCTCCCTAAGCCATATTTTAGTATGATATTTTGTCCAATGAGTTGTGTTCTTGTAGCTCTTTTGAGTTAATGTTTTTAGTTAAATAATAAGGTTACATGCATATAGCCTATAGGCACATTTTACAAACTTTGTGGATCAGCATAACCAAAAATTAAAGGCTCGCGGAAGTTTTTAGTTTGAAAAGATCTTGGGTAGTGTTTACTTTTAAAATTTTAAAAAATCTCTTGTTTTCTTTATAAATAATCCATATACATCATACTGCTTCTAGTAGAAACTACATAATTCTGGACATATAACAAAAGTATAATAAAATATTGTTAAAAAGGCACACTAAGATCTTTTATTTTACATTGGAATGTGGCTAACTATCAATATTAATTTTTCAATTTAAATTGTGAATGGTAATGTTGCTAATTATGTTTTGAAGTGTTCTCTTTTGCAACTTATAGACATGCATACAACTGGCACAAAATATGAAATTTTTGTTTCTGTAATAGCCAAAGGTTTTAATTTTAGAAGAGTGGAGCATTTTCCATAGAATGTTTTATCTCAAATGATGTTTGGATTCCTAGAATGCAGTTTGGAGCTTAAATTAATGAAAAGCAGCAAGTGGTTTTTGGAATTAGGGGTGTTGTTGTAATATTTTTAGAGAAACTCATGAAAACTTCTAGAGGCATTACTGACGGTGATTCAACATATGGAAATATCATTCGAATACCATTTTATCTAAAGCATTGATGTCCGTTATAACTTTCTTGACTTTATGGTATATTATGTTGCAAGTACAATACATCATCATTGCAGCACCACTGAACATATCACATTTTATGGAATGTTTGAAATGATTGTTAATGTGCTTGTCCAATTATCTTGTTAATTGCATATGGTGTCTGAAATTATTGTTGCAATAAAAATATATAGTCGTTTCTTTTGGATCTAATATTACAGAAACTTGTATCTCTTTCAGGAAACAATGGAAAATGCTATAAAAAGTATGGTTGCCAAGGTAGTGCTACCTGATATTGGTGTCAGTTTTCAGGCTGTTAGGTATTGCACTTCAGTTTTTACAAAACCGAATTTAAAATTCATAGTAACATGACTTGGTTTGTAAAGTGGACTCGTTTTAAAATTTTTGAAGCTTTAGATCATCATATAAATAATTTTTCTAGATGATTTTAAGCCTGGGTTGGGCATCCTATGTTTGGAGATGACCGGTGATGATGTTGACTTGATTTTCTTTCCAGTGAATTCAGGACAAAATTCTCCCCCCCCCCCCCCCAAAAAAAAAAAAACAATTTGATGATGCTTTCTAAACTTTTTGATCACCAAGATTACAATGTGCAATCATCTGCTATGTTGGTTATGGGAAAAGATCCAATCAAGTCGATCTTATTTGAGAAAATGTGAGATATTGTTGAAAGTATCCCACACAATTGATATACAAAGTTGTGTATAATTCTAATTTGTGGCCTAAGATCTCTAATGTAATTGCACTTATTATTTTTTTTTTTACTGAGAAATAATTGGATGCAGAGTTGGTTAATGTGGTTTGTGTTACAAAATGTACCCGTAAAATCAGGTGTTTTTTTAATGGAAATGTGTTAGTATATTTTATTGTCTTAATGAACCCTAGAAATATATGACTTATTATTCTGCATTTGGTATAACTTGAAAATTTTTATCAATAATTGTTTGGTACATACTTGTCACTGTTCTTAAAAATAGAGAATATGCATTGAGATATTATCTAGTCATGACTTACATGGCATTCATATTATTGTTAATGAATTTAAAGGCAACACTCATACTTGATGGAATTGTTCACCTTTGGATATTATAATGCTGAAATTTATAGAATTGCACTTATGGATTTTCTTGATTGGTACACCAAATCTCATAAATGATCTTCTGGGGTTCATAGCCATTTATTTTCAATGGTATGATTAACTCCACATGTTCGACATGCAAATTAAAACTAGAGGGTAACTCTGTTGAAAATAATAAATGCTTGATAATTCATTGGTTAGCTAATTAGCTTTATTATTTTTGTAAATCTGGAGATAGTTCATAGATTTCTTGAATTAATTGGTGGCCTGAAAATGATCACTATGTTATATTTTTCCATAAAGTGATTTTAGTATTTTAGTGACTTTTTTTGGTAAATAAAGTGGGTATTATGTTACTTTGAGAGTAGAATACATATGTTCAAAAATGGAGGGAATTTTGGCTTTCCATTCCCATTTACAAAAGTTTTCTTCAAGGCATTTGTATCATCTTAAGCTACAAATCTTTTGTCATAATCGATAGATTTTGTAGAATCATCTCCTGACATTTTATTTAACATGAAAATAGAGAAATATTATTTTTGGAGCTTTGATTTTCCTTTATGACACTAAAAATTAAATGACACAAATCCTAAAAATTTAAAGCAATCCAAGGACTGGTTCTGCATATTGGGAATGATGACAATTCATGTTTCCTTTAGGTTAACCTAGTCACTAGCAACCTCTTTTTCAGTCTATTTTTTCCATTTACTCTTGAATCCCATCTTTCTTAGCATCATATTGATGTGATTGCAAAAAAAAATTAGATGGATTTCTAGGATTAAAACCTCTAATTTAAATATATCTACCTTTTATTACATCTCCTTTGTCTAGTCAAAGGATTTCTGACCTTATTTAGTACATCCTTTTCAATTTGGTAATAACAACTTTAGGTCCATAATTATCGTCAAGTCCTTAAATTACAAAGTTAATTACGTAAGAACCTTATACAATGATCTCCTACCGATTGTATGCTCATGACATCTTGGGAAAAGATCTGCTATTCACCAATCTATGGACTTAAACTTGAGCACACTCGCAATTCTTGCAACCCTTCCTTTACTTAATCATTGAAATTTGTTTGTTTTCCAAAGTGTTATCAAGTCCCATATTATTCATTCTGCATGTGTTTGATCTTCTCTACTTTTACCATTCCTCCTTTGACATTTACCATCATTTAATGCATCTTCATTTTAACTTTGTTTGCATTGGTAATCACTACAACTCCATAGACTAATGGCATTGACAATAAAAACCCTAGATGATAGTAATTTTGAGGTTCATTAAAGGAAATACTCAAAGTCGTTGTTGTTAGCCTCACTAGGTCCCATTACAATTTTGGTCATCCTCTACAACCAATTGTTGAATCCCTTGACGTTCCTGTTACCATTTACATTGTCATTTCTTATCAATAGAAAGTCTTTTATTGAATTACACATGTGGTTGAAAATGTGAAATTATGTGAAAAATATGTAATCGTAATGCTACTTTTCTGGGTTGTGAGTTATATCATGATGTTATGTCCCTTTTATCCATGTAATAATTTTCTTGGGGAAATGCACTTGTTAGAAAAATTTTGTTACGAAGGGAGCAAGAATGTCACAGAGTGGGGTTTCCACATTTTGGGGGAGGAGAAAAAATTTATTCTCAACCACTCAAGCTACACCTAATTGACATGTCATGTGGTCATCCTTGTGAAGATGTATGCCATTATTAAGACCTTTTGTGGAACTCTAAATTAGTTGAGTGAATGGTTGTGTTTTCTCATTCAAAGTGAGTTATCATCATCAAAGGAAATTGTGCCAAATATTCAGCTAGGAGACTATGTATTAGACCTCCATTTTCTCCAATAAATTGTCAAATAATTTTACGTTGCTACCTAGATCATGTCCCAAGAGTCTCTTGCCTTCATGACTTGTTGTTAGTTTGTATTTGTGTAAGTTTTTTCATAACTTATAATTATGGTGAAATTTTATAATTTTGTGACAATAATATAATTATACTTAAGTGCATCATATCCCTCAGCCTCTATGTCATCCTTATGAAGGCATATGTGACTATAAATTCCTTGTTTGCAAGCCCTAACTAGTTGTGAATGGTTATGTTTCCCAATTTGTTTTGTTTGTTTAGGGGGTTCTCTCATTTTCAATTAACTGCCTACTACAACTCTAATTCTCAACTCAAGCTTGTGTTCCAGGTACGTTTCTTGTTAATTTTGGAGTGAGTTATCATTATAAATGGAAGAAACATAATTTCATACTATCCGTCATGCCTCCAGCCTTTTTTGTTGTGTTTCTATGGAAATACAACTATGCATAAAATAAATGATTCATCGCATTTTTTATTTCTGGTTTTGATGCACATTCTTTTTGTCAATGTTCTCTCTCCTATTTTATCTAAGTTAGGAATACATTATTTATATCTAAAAATTTAGATAATTTTCATTACTATATACTTGGAATTTGGGGTTGCATGCACATTAAACATTTGGGATTGATGTTGGAATTGGAGCCTAGTTTGGTTGGTTGTAACTTGGTGAAGGCAAAGTGTGGAAAATGTGAAGGTGCATCTTTGGACTTTTTTTTTCTTAAAGGATTAGGAACTATTTAGAATTGGAAAAAAACAAGACCATAAAATTGATCAACCAAAAGCACATAACATATTGCAATTTTAAGGAAAAAACTTATATATTCATGTGCATCAATATGAATCCAAATTGGTTAAAACTAGTTTTTCCCTCCAATCGATTGGATCAACTAGTTTTGACCACTCCTGTCTGGTTCTGATAACATTTTATTACAGTATCATATGAATTGGAAACTTATGAGTCACAAAAGAGAGTTTTCACAGTGTCTACTATTATTATATCCTATCTTTTCTTGTGAGTACATTACTTAAAATACACATCTAACTACATTTAAAATCATAAGGACTAGTGAAATATATGGAGGTTGTTAGATTCCTCTTGAGCAACATTTGAAGGAAGAGAAATTTGTTGTTCGATGCCCATGCCATATTTCATCTAATAGACTATATCCTCCTCATTTTAGATATACGTAGAAAAAATTGATTGAAAGTATATGGTTTGAGGTTGTGGAGTGTGAATAGTTATCGAAGTTGATCACCATGTTGTTAAACACACTACACTTTGCTTCCAAAACATATATTGTCTTCCTTTCTTGGATAGAAAGATTCATAATTGTAGCATTTTGTGTGGCACAACTATGTTTGTTTTCATGGCCTTAGAGGTAACTAAGAAAAGAGAGATTATGTTACATTAGATAGTCTCTTCATGCCTTCGAAGACTTCACTGACTTTCATGAGCATCCTTCCAATTTCTGACTTCTACACCAAAAAAAAGATAGTAGATGGGTTTGAGTCTGGTTGAAGAGACTACGAGATTTGTTCTAAATTCAATCTTACAAGTGATAAATTGACCCACCTTGCCACTATGAAAATGAAAGGGAGTATTCAATAGATAGGATATTGGTTGATTCTTACATGCAAATGAGATGGAGTGATATCCTTGAATATCCCCACCTGCACTTGATTACTGATATGAGAGAAGTTATCTTTTGTTAAAAAGTGGAAATTGGCCTTAGTTCATAAACCATAGTTTCTCAGGGGATTAAATGATGAAATCACCCAAACCTTTCCTCATGATACCTTTATTGAGAGTGGTGGATTCATTAGCTAATGAGAAGGCTTGAGAGTTCTCAGAACTCTAAAGTAGGAGACCCAGTTTAGACTATGAACCTCATTGTTTCGAGTAATGATAAATGTGATCTTATTATATGACAGAGTTGATTTCACAAGTTGCAAGTGACCCAGAATAGTGTGGCTTTCTGCATTATATGCTTTTAGGAAGTTCTTTGTTTCTTCAGTATTTAGAGATACATTTGCAATGGAAAGCTTGTATTTTCTAGAAAGATTTGAGATGATCCCCTAACATGGATTATGTATTTTCACAGCCAAGTGGTTAGAAAGGTTTCAAATGCCTTTCTTCTCATGAATAGTCAATTTAAATAACATGTACTCTCATAAAATTGCACTTGTGGATTTGCTTGATTGGTCCACCAAATATCATAAATGATCATTTTGGGTTCATAGCCATTTATTATTAATGGATTGATGAACTCCACATGTTGGAAATGAAAATTAAAATTAGAGACAAACTCTGTTGAAAATAATAAATGTTTGATAACTCATTGGTTAGCTAATTAGATTTATTTTTTTTGTAAACGTGGAGATAATTCATATATTTCTTGAATTAATTAGTGGCCTAAAAAATTATCACTATGTTATATTTTTCCTTAACATGATTTTAGAATTTTAGTGACTTTTTTGTTAAATAAAGTGGTTATTCAGTTACTTTGGGAGTAAAGTACATATGTTCGAAATGGAGGGAATTTTGATATTCCCTTCCCATTTACAAAAGTTTTCTTTAAGGCCTTTGTATCATATTAAACTACAAATCTTTCATCATAATCAATAGATTTTGTAGAATCATCCCCTGGGTATTGATTTAACATCAAAATAGAGAAATATTATTTTGGAGCTTCGAGTTTCCTTTATGACACATAGAATTGAATGACACAAATGCTAAAAATTTAAAGAAAACCAAGGATTGGTTCTACATATTGGGAATGATGATAATTCATGTTTCCTTCAGGTTAACCTAGTCACTAGCAACCTCTTTTTTAATCTTTTTTTTTTTCATTTTTTGTTGAACCCCATATTTCTTAGCATCAGATTGATGCGATTGAAAAAAATGATTATTTGGATTTCCAACATTACAACGTCTTATTTCAATATATCTACCTTTTCTTACATATCCTTTGAATAGTTAAAGGATTTTTGACCTGCTTTAGTACATCCTTTGCAATTTGGTAATAAGAACTTTAGGTCCATCTTTATTGTCAAGTCCTTAAATTACAAAATTAATTGCATAGCCACTTTATACACTGATATCCTTCCCATTGTATGCTCATGACATCTTGGGAAAATATCTTCTCTTCACCAATCTATGGACTTAAGCTTGAGCACACTCGCACCTCTTGCAACCCTTCCTTTACTTAAACATTGAATTTTGTTTTTTTTCCAAAGTGTTATTAAGTCCCATATTCTTCCTTTTGTATATGTGTTTGATCTTCTCCACTTTGATCATTCCTCCTTTGACATTCACCATTCGTTGAATGCATCTTCATTTTAACTTTGTCTGCATTGGTAATGACTACATTTCCATAGAATAATGACATTGACACTAAAAACCCTAGATGATAGTAATTTTGAGGTTCAGTGAAGGAAATTCTCAAAGTGGTTGTTTTTAGCCTCACTAGGTCCCACTACAATTTTGGTCACTCTCTACAACAAATTGGTGAATCCCTGGACACTCCTCTTACCATTTATGTTGTCATTTCTTATCAATCGAAATTCTTTTATTGAATTATACATGTGGTTAAAAATGTGTAATTATGTGACAAAGATGTAATCATAATGTTACTTTTTTGGGTTGTGAGTTATATCATGATCTTATGTCCCTTTTTTTTCCATGTAATTCATTTCTTGGGGAAACCCACTTGTTAGTATAATTATGAGGATGGTACTTATGGTAAATTGGAGTCATTAAGGCCAAATTCTAGGTCAACAGTAAAAAATTGGCTCACGAAGGGAGCAAGAATGTCATAGAGTGGAATGTACACATTTTTGGGGGAGGAGAACAACTTTATTCTCAACCAGTCAATCTACACCAAATTGACATGTCATGTGGTAATCATTGTGAAGATGTATGCCATTATTAAGATCTCTTGTGGAACTCTAAATTAGTGGAGTGAATGGTTGTGTTTTCTCATTTCAAAGTGAGTTATCATCATCAAAGGAAATTGTGCCCAACCTTCATCTAGGAGACTATGTGTCAGACAGTAATATTCCTAATTAGCCCAAGCTAATACGAATATTCAATTTTGTTTTATTTTTCTGTCTCATGAATAAAATTGTAAAGGAAGATCAATATAACTCCTAAATAGAAAAATAAATCAATGATCAATGTGAAACAAGCTAAATGTGAGCTATCTTCATAAACACACTTAAGTGTGAAAGAGGTTGGATTAATTGACTGGGTCAACAGGACCAAATCCACAGTGTTTTCTACATGCATTGTATCTCCTAAGGGAACAGTGCAGTTCATGTTGGAGGCCACTCATGTGAATGAAGCCAAATCATCAAGATGGTTTAGGGTTTGACAAGATTTACATATTATAAAAGGAAGAGGAGGACACTAAAAAAAGGGTCGATTATTTGATATTTTAGAAGGTGTTGTCTATTTATACAATCCTTATTCTCTGGCTATTTAGCTGAGAATAGTGTTGTTTAGCACTTGGGTGTTCCTGGTCGGGAATCCCACCTCCTTCCTTAAGCAGCTCTTGGAGGAGACTTTTTCTATCTTGTCCACTATCAGGCTTTGGGCCAATTTTCATCTTCCAACCACAATTTAGATCTTGTTTAGGATTTGTTTGTTTTTGTAAGTTGTAGTAGTGGAAGCTAGATCTATTTAGATCTAGGCAAATCTAATGCCTCTTCTCAGTAAGTGTGTCTTTTAACCTCCTAGAAGAGTGTATTGGATCATTAGAGCTACATTTTCAGATCAAGGGATCAAGCCTAATAACTACTAAAGCTAACAATGTAGTTTTCCCTTCCATACTGAATTATCTGCAAGAGGAAAGTTGCAGAGTGTTTTGACTAATTTTTGGGGGAGAGATCTCCGGTGATAAGATTCTACCATTCACTACGGATATCCATGGATTGGCCAACCAATCCATGTTTGTTTCAGATATGATTTAATTATGTATTTATTTACTGTAGAATTACTGAATATTGCTGCAAATCTATAATTCTAGATCTCAGATCTACTCCTGTACATTCATGTTTTGATCAAAACCCCAAGGGGAATTTGTAGAGGAACTCATATACTGTACAGATATGATATAAATCTATATTTTTGTACACAGATATGTTCTAGATCTAAAATTTAATATACAGCTACTCCATCCCATAAAATAACCCTGTCAAGCTTTGCAGTCTCAATATGTTGTTGCATCACCTCAATCTTGAGGGTTTCTTCATGTAAATCTTGTATTTCTCTCTTGTACACTATATGGGCCACATTATAGATCTGTTTTGCTGATGTACATGTAATTATTTAGCCTCCATATTGCTATTCTACTTAAACTTAGAGGAACTACATTATTTATGAAGCAGTCCTTTCCATATAGCTACAACCCCTCTCATTGGGTGTTTTTCAGCTAAACTAGTTTGTGGGAGATCTGTTTAACCCACCTATTTTGATTTTTTTTTCTCTTCTTTTGGATTTAGATATTATATGACCAGATAGAAGGGATCCAGGAGCTGAAAACTCATTTCAATGCACTGAATTCTTAGAAGTGCGTTATTTTAGCAGGCTTACTGTGTGATTCCCATTTTGGGATATTACAGTGGTATCAGAGCATCTTTATTGGCACAGCCCATGCTTTTCTTGCAGGTCCAATATGTCTCTAGAAGAGGAGGGAACTCTCACTGTGAGGGAGGATAGGTATCAAAGAAGAAGAAAAAATAAATATTACATAGAGGACAAAGAGAAGAAGGGTGAAACCCTTTATCTAGAAGGATTAGAAGAGAAGAGTTTTCTAATACTCTTTCTCAACCCATGCATGAATTGAAGGAAGAAATAAGGGGAATGAGAAGGGGAACACATGAAACTCCCAAAAGAATTTATTATCATGAAGAAAGCCCCAATACTTCTTATGTTGTATGTGAACATTCAACCACACAATATGATCTACAACGCTGTAACATGCCTACTTTCTTGTTGAGAGAAAGGGGAGAAGGAGGAATGATGGAAGAGGAGATATCCCTACTTCTTTTCCAAACCTTGGAAGGTATTAAAGAATATCTCAAGGAGATTGAAGGGGAGGAGTGTAGAAGATTTCTGGAAGGGTTTGAAACAAGCCCTAACTATTCTCATGATGAGTGTGAGCATTTAGCCACACATGCAGATCCACAATGTAATCTATTGCCCACATTTACTGCAAGGAGGATAGAGGAAGAAGATCCATCACCACATGGAGGTGAAGGGGGAGCCATTGCTTCCATTAGAGGAGCCCTTGTATATTTAAAAGTAGTTCCAAATGATTCAACATGTGGGAACCAAAACACAATTCTGGAGCAACATGTAGTAGCTTTGGTGGATTGTGAGATGGAAGGAGAGGAAGAGAAGAGGGATCAACATCAAGGGATGATGAGAATTCACCCTTATATATTTCAGAATAATTATACACAAAGGAAGGAGATTGCACTGCGCAGAGAAGGGAGGGACAAATCAGTCCACTCGTACATGCAGTCCACTTCAGATTTTGATGTCTCATTACATGGAGGCACTGCACCTGGGATGCCACCAAATCTAGAATTGGTGAGAGACATCTTTCGTCTTGGCTCACAATTATTGGATTCTAGGGAGGTGAGGAGTTTGGAGGATGAATTTGGCATGATGGATGTCAAAGTAGCAGGAAGCAGCATCAAGAGAGCTTCATATGCTCGATCACCAACGTTGTCTCTTAGGAGGAATGATCCTATTGGAGGTCTCAAATTTTGGTAGAGTACTCCAAGGATCTTGGTGCATGCATGATTCTTGATGACCCGGATGGAGATGATAGATACATGGTGGATGATGTGGTCATCTATTCCTATGGCAGGATCTTCTTGACTAGATTTTATAGTATTAAGGATAAGCTGCTACATGCAGAACATGAGGACTTCTCTTCTATGAATTTTGATGCATATTTCCATTTGATGGAGGAGTTCACTTGGGAGAGCATCCCGCATGACATATTTCAGCATATGGAGAGATACATAGCCCAAATGTTAATGAAGAGGAGATCAAGGCCACCTCCCTACTCATTGGAGGTGAGGGAGAAATTCCAGTTGAGCCATTTCAACTCAAGATCTCAAGTGCATGATGGAGGAGGTACAATTTCACATTTTTTATTGTACTTCTTTTCCTTGTTTTAGCAGCATGATGTTCCAAGAAGAGTTGTTCCTTCTTGCATGTGGTATGATGATGTACTTGTAGCTACTTGTAGCATTGATTTTGGCAACATTGCTGGTGGTTTGTGGGAGAAGCCACATGATTTTTTGTGTGCATCATTGAAACCTCATTATAATTTCATGTTTTCATCCTATGAAATGATTTTGGCAAAAAAAAGGTGGTTGGGAAAGAACTTGTTATTACTTATTTTGATGCAAGCAAGGGGTGCACTATGCTGATTCCATGTGTGGAACTATGATCCACTTTCCGGTTGTCATATGACAAATCATTTTCATTGGTTTTTTCTTCCATGTATTCTTGATGATTATATGTTCATGAGAAGCTTTGTTTGGAGAGTGGGATATGAGATGAATATGCCCAATGGGAGTGTGATTCTTCCTACTATCCATGATGTATGTTTTCTAGAGGAGCAATGGACAAACCATGATTTCCACATCACATCTCTTTTCTTCACATGGAGTGAGCCACTGGAAGAACTTGAGTGCTTGGAGGAGGCATTTCATGGTTGAATTGTTTGATGGGGTAGCTTGGGCCATTCTTGGAGGCCATATCATTTCAGCCCAAGGGCATAAAAAACCCCATACTTACCATAAATTTAGCCATAAACAATTTGAATGGGAAAATGTAAAATTTTCATACATCCCCAACACATTGCATAGATATGGGGTTGAAATTTTCTTTGATAAGCTACCTAGGATGGCTCATTTCATTTGGATGATTGCATGGGTGAGGGAGTCACTCATTTGGAACAAAACTTCCCATGTTTTCATCACTCCTACCTTGAGGACGCCATTGGGAAACAAGGATATCACCACTTGTACCTTCCATTTTCTCATGATGTACACTTTGATATCTTACACTTGGAGGGAATCATTGGAGGAAATATTCATTGCCTATCATGTTCATCCATGGTGGGATCCATTGATGAGGCCACAAGAAGAGGAAAGGAGAAATTTTCCCCTACCTTGAAGTTGTGCGAGGACAAGAAACATTTTGAAGGGGGAGGACTGTAATATTCCTAATTAGCCAAAGCTAATATGAATATTCAATTTGTTTTTAATTTTCTATCTCATGAATAAAATTGTAAAGGAGGATCAATATAACTCCTAAAAAAAAAAAAAATCAATGCTCAATGTGAAACAAGCTAAATCTGAGCTATCTTCATAAACACACTTAAGTGTGAAAGAGGCTGGATCAATTGATTGGGTCAACAAGACCAAATCCATAACATTTTCTACATGCATTGTATCTCCTAAAGGCACAACTCAGTTCATGTTGGAGGCCACTCATGTGAATGAAGCTAAATCATCAAGATGGTTTAGGGTTTGACAAGATTTCCATATTATAAAAGTAAGAGGAGGACACCAAGAAAAGGGTTGATTATTTGATATATCAGAAGGTGCTATCTGTTTAGAGAATCCTTATTCTCTGGTTGTTTAGTTGAGAATAGTGTTGTTTAGCACTTGGGTGTTCCTGGTCACGAATCCCACATCCTTCCTTGAGCCTCTCTTGGAGGAGACTTTTTCTATCTTGTCCACTATCAAGCTTTAGGCCAAGCTTCATCTTCCAACCAAAATTTAGATCCTATTTAGGATTTGTTTGTTTTTGTAAGCTGTAGCAGTGGAAGCTAGATCTATTCAAATCTAGGCAAATCTAGTGCCTCTTCTGAGCGAGTTTGTCTTTTAACCTCCTAGAAGAGTGTATTGGATCATTAGAGCTGCATTTTTAGATTAAGGAATCAGGTCTAATAACTAGTGAAGCTAACAACGTAGTTTTCCCTTCCATACTGCGTTATCTACAAGAGGAAATTTGCAAGGTGTTTTGACTGTTTTTTGGAGGAGAGATCTCCGGTGATAGGATTATGCCTTTCACTGTGGTGATCCATGGATTGGCCAACCAATCCATGTTTTTTTCATATATGATTTACTTATGTATTTATTTACTACAAAATTACTCAATATTGCTGCATATCTGTAATACTAGTTCTCAGATCTACTCCTGTACATTGATGTTTTGATCAAAACCCCAAGAGGAATTTGTAGAGGAACTCATCTAGTGTAAAGATATGATATAGATCTATCTTTTTGTACACATATATATGCTAGATATGAAATGTAATATACATCTACTTCAGCCCATAAAATAATGTTGTCAAGCTTTGCAGTCTCAATATGTTGTTGCAGCACCTCAATCTTGAGGGTTTCTTCATATATATCTTCTATTTCTCTCTTGTACACTGTATGGGCCACATTATAGATATGTTTTTCTGATGTACATGTAATTATTCAGCCTCCATATTGTTATTATTCTTTAACTTAGAGGAACTTCATTATTTTTGAAGTATTCCTTTGCATATAGTTGCAACCCCTCTCATTGGGTGTTTTTCAGCTAGACTAGTTTGTGGGAGATCTATTTAACCCACCTAGTTTGATTTTTTTTTCTCTCCTTTTGGATTAATATCTTAGATGAGCTGATATAAGGGATCCAGGAGCTGCAAACTCATTTCAGTGCACTGAATTCTGAAAAGTGCGTTATTTTAGCAGGCTTGCTGTGTGATTCCCATTTTGGGATATTACACAAACGTCCATTCTCTCCGATCAATTATTGAATAATTTGATGTTTCTACCAAGATCATGTCCCAAGAGTCTCTTACCTTCATGATTTGTTTTCATTTTCTATTTTTGTAATTTTTTTCATAACATATAGATGTGGTGAAATTTTATAATTTTGTGACAATAATGCAATTTCCCTTAAGTGCTTCATAGCCTTGAGCCTCAAGGTCATCCTTATGAAGAAATATGTGATTAGAAAGTCCTTGTTTGCAAGTGCTAACTAGATGTGTGAAATTTTATGTTTCCAAACTTTTGTTTTGTTTATTTAAGGGGTTCTCTCACTTTCAACTAACTTCCTACTACAACTCTAGTTCTCAACTCAAACTTGGCTTCAGGTAGGTTGCTTGTTAATTTTGGAGTGAGTTATCATTATGAATGGAAGAAAAATCATTTCATACTGTGTTTAATGCCTCCAATTTTTTTGGTTATGTTTCTATGCAAATACAACTATGCAAAAAATAAGAGCTTCATCTCATTTTTGATTTATGGTTTTCATGCACATTCTTGTTTTCAATGTTCTCTCTCCCATTTTATATAAGTCACGAACACATTATTTATTTATAAAAATTTGTATCATTTTCATTACTATATACTTGGAAGTTGGGGCTGGATGTACATTAAACATTTGGGATTGATGTTGGATTTTGAGCCTAGTTTGGTTGGTTGTAACTTGGTCCAGGAAAGGCATGCTAAATGTGAAGATGCATCTTAGGTATTTTTTTTCCTTATAGTATCAGGAACTGGTTAAAACTAGAACAAAACCAGACCATAAAATCAATCAACAAAAAGCACATAAAATATTCCAATTTTAAAGAAAAAACTTATATATTCCTATGCATCAATACGAGTCCAAATTGGTTAAAACTAGTTTTTCCCTCCAATCGATTGGATCAACTAGTTTTGACCACTCTTGTCTAGTTTTGATAACATTTTTATAGATTATCATATGAATTAGAAACTTATGAGTCACAAAAGATATTTTTCTTAGTGTCTACGATTATTATAACCTAGTTTTTCTTGTAACTATACTACTCAAAATACACATCTAATTACCTTGAAAAAACTAAGGATTAGTGAAATACATGGAGCTTGTTAGATTCCTCTTGACCAACATTTGAAGGAAGAGAATTTTGTGATTCGATTCCCATGCCATATTTCATCTAATAGACTATATCCTCCTCTTTTTAGATCTACGTAAACAAATTTGATTGAAAGTCTATGGTTTGAGGTTGTGGAGTGTGAATAGTTATCTAAGTTAATGACCATGATGTTAAGCACACTACACTTTTCTTCCAAAACATATACTGTCTTCCTTTGTTGCATAGAAAGATTCATAATTGTAGCATTTTGTGGGGCACATTGATGTTCCTTTTCGTGGCCTTATAGGTAACTAAGAAAAGGGATATTATGTTACATTGGATAGTCTCTTCATCCCTTTAAAGAGTTCACTAACTTACGTGAGCATCCTTGCAATCTGTGATTTCGACACCAAAAAAAAGATAGTAGATGGGTTTGAGTATGCGTGAAGAGAATACAAGAGTTGTTCTAAATTTCATCTTAGAAGTGCTAAATTGACCCACCTTTCCATTATGAAAGTGAAAGGGAGAATTCAATAGATAGGATACTAGTTTATTCTCACATGAAAATGAGATAGGGTCATATCCTTGCATATTCCCACCTGCACTTGAAAGCTAATATTAGAGAAGCTAACATTTGCTAATAACTGGAAATTGGCTTGAGTTCATAAACGATAGGTGCTTAGGGGATTAAATGATGAATTCACCTGAACCTTTCCTCATGATCCCTTTATTAAGAGTGGTGGCTTCCTTAGCTAGTGAGTTGGCTTGAAAGTTCTCAGAATTTGAAAGTAGGAGACCCAGTTTAGAGTATTAACCTCATTGTTTTCAGTAATTATAAATGTGATCTTATTATATGATAGAGTTGATTTCACAAGTTGCAAGTGACAAATGAAAGTGTGGCTTTCTATATTATATAATTTTAGGAATTTCTTTGTTTCTTGAGTATTTAGAGATACATTTGAAATGGAAATATTGTGTTGTCTAGGATGATTTGAGATGCTCCCCTAACATGGATTATTGATTTTCATAGCCTGGTTGTTGGAAAGGTTTCAAATGCATTTCTTCTTATAAATATTTAATTTAAATAACATGTACTTTTGTAAAATTGTACTTGTGGATTTTCTTGTGGATCATAGCCATTTCTTTTTAATGGTAGAATGAACTCCACGTGTTGGACATGAAAATTAAAATTAGAGACAGACTCTGTTGAAAATAATAAATGCTTGATAATTCATTGGTTATCTAATTAGATTTAATAGTTTTGTAAATGTGGAGAGAATTCATAGACTTCTTGAATTAATTGGTGGCCTGAAAATGATCATGATGTTATATTTTTCCTTAAAGTGATTTCGGTATGTTAGTGATTTTTTTTGTAAATAAAGTGGGTATTCTGTTACTTTGAGAGTTGAGTACATATCTTAAAAAATGGAGGGAATTTTTGCTTTCCCTTCCTATTTACAAAATGTTCTTTAAGGCCTTTGCATCCTCTTAAACTACAAATATTTCATCAAAATAGATAGATTTTGTAGAATCATCCTCTGAGATTTGATTTAACATCAAAATAGAGAAATATTATTTTCAAGCTTCAAGTTTCATTTATCACACTTAAAATTGAATGACACAAATGCTAAAAATTTAAAGCAAACCAAGGACTGGTTCTGCATATTGGGAATGATGAGAATTCATGTTTCCTTCAGGTTAACCTAGTCAATAGCAACCTCCTTTTTAGTCTATTTTTTCCATTTACTCTTGAATCCCATGTTTCTTAGCATCATATTGATGTGATTGAAAAAAATGATTAGTTGGATTTCTAGCATTACAACCTCTTACTTCAATATATCTAGCTTTTCTTACATATCCTTTGTCTAGTCAAAGTATTTTTGACCTTCTTTAGAACATCCTTTGCAATTTGGTAATAACAACTTTAGGTCCATCATTGGCGTCAAGTCCTTAACTTACAAAATTAATTGCGTAGCCACTTTATACAATGATCTCCTACCCATTGTATGCTCAACTTAAATTACAAATATCTGCTGTTCACCAATATATGGACTTAAGCTTGAGCACACTCACAACTCTTGCAACCGTTCCTTTACTTAAACATTGAATTTTGTTTGTTTTCCAAAGTTTTATCAAGTTCCATCTTCTTCCTTTTGCATCTTATCCACTTTGACCATTCCTCCTTTGAAATTTATCATTCGTTGAATGCATATTCATTTTAACTTTATTTCCATTGGTAATCACTACAAATCCATAGACTAATGACATTGTCAATAAAAACCGTAGATGATAGTAATTTTGAGGTTCAATGAAGGAAATACAAAAAGTGGTTGTTGTTAGCCTCACTAGGTTCCATTACAATTTTTGTCATCCTCTACAACCAATTTTTGAATCCCTTGGAGTTCCTATTACCATTTATGTTTTCATTTATTATCAATAGCAAGTATTTTATTGAATTATACATTTCATTAAAAATGTAAAACAAAGATGTAATGTTCATTTTACTTTTTTGGGTTGTGAGTTATATCATGATGTTATCTCATTTTTTTTCCATGTAATAAATTTCTTGGGCAAACCCACTTGTTAGTATAATTCTGAGGATGGTACATGGGGTGAATTGGAGTCCTTAAGGCCCAATGCTAGGTCAACAGTAAAAAATTGGCTCACGAAGGGAGCAAGAATGTCAAAGAGTGGGGTTTCCACATTGTTGGGGGAGGAAAAATTTATTCTCAACCACTCAAGCTACACCCAATTGAAATTTCATGTGGTCATCATTATGAACATGTATGCCATTATTCACACCTTGTGTGGAACTTTAAATTAGTTTAGTGAATGGTTGTGTTTTCTCATTTCAAAGTGAGTTATCATCATCAAAGGAACTTGTGCCCAACCTTCATCTAGGAGACTATATGTCAGACCTCGATTTTCTCCAATCAATTATTGAATAATTTAACGTTGATACCTAGATCATGTCCTGAGTGTCTCTTACCTTCATGAGCTGTTGTAATTTTCTATCTGTGTAAGTTTTTTCATCACTTATAGATGTGGTGAAATTTTATAATTTTGTGACAATAATGTAATTACCGTTAAGTGCTTCATAGACCTGAGCCTCGAGGTCATCCTTATGAAGGTGTACGTGATTAGAAAGTCCTTGTTTTCAAGTCCTACCTAGTTGTGTGAATGGTTATGTTTCCCAACTTTTGTTTCGTTTGTTTAAGGGGTTCTCTCATTTTCAAGTAACTTCCTACTACAACTCTAATTCTAAACTCAAACATGGATTGCAGGTAGGTTTCTTGTTAATTTTGGAGCGAGTTATCATTATGAATGGAAGCAACATCATTTCATACTATGTGTCATGCCTCCAAATCTTTTGGTTGTGTTTCTATGCACATAAAACTATGCATAAAATAAGAGCTTCATCACATTTTTTATTTATGGTTTTCATGTACATTCTTGTTATCAATGTTATTTCCGCTATTTTATCTAATTCATGAACACTTTATTTATTGCTAAAAATTTGTATCATTGTCATTACTATATACTTGGAAGTTTGGGTTGGATGCACATTAAAAATTTGGGATTGATGTTGTATTTGGAGCCTATTTTGGTTGGTTGTAACTTGGTCAAGGAAAAGCATGCCAAATGTCAAGATGCATCTTTGGTCTTCTCTTTTTTTCTTATAGGATCAGGAACTTGTCAGAACTGGAAAAAAAAACCAGACCAAAAAATCGATCAACAAAAGGCACATAAAATATTCCAATTTTAAAGAAAGAACTTATATATTCATGTGCATCGATATGAATCCAAATTGGTTAAAACCAGTCTTTCCCTCCAATAGATTGGATCAACTAGTTTTTACCACTCTTGTGTGGTTCTGATAACATTTTTATAGAGTATCATATGAATTCGCAGCTTATGAGTCACAAAAGAGAGTTTTATTAGTGTCTATGAATATTATATCCTAGTTGTTCTTGTAAGTATATTGCTTAAAATACACATCTCATTTATTTGAAAAACATAAGGATTAGTGAAATACATGGAGGTTGTTAGCTTCCTCCTGGCCAACATTTGAAGGAAGAGAATTTTTTTGTTCGATGCCCATGCCATCTTTCATATAATAGAATATATCCTCCACGTTCTAGATCTATGTAAACAAACTTGATTGAAAGTCTATGGTTTGAGGTTTTGGAGTGTGAATAGTGATTGAAGTTGATGACCATGTTGTTATGCATACTACAATTTTATTCCAAACCATATATTGTCTTCCTTTGTTTGATAGAAAGATTCATAATTGTAACATTCTATGTGGCACATTGATGTTTTCTTTCCTGGTCTTAGAGGTCACTAAGAAAATAGAGATTATGTTCCATTGGATAGTCTCTTAATGCCTTTGAAGAGTTCACTAACTCTCTCGAGAATCCTTTAAATCGATGATTGCTACACCAAAAAAATATAGTAGATGGGTTTGAGTCTAGTTGAAGAGACTACAAGAGTTGTTCTAAATTTCATCTTAGAAGTGCTAAATTGACCCACTTTTCCGCTATGAAAACGAAAGGGATAATTCAATAGATATGATACTGGTTGATTCTCACATGTAAATGAAATGGGGTCATATCTTTTCATATCCCCACATACACTTAAATACTAATATGGCAGAAGCTAACATTTGTTAATAAGTTGAAATTGGCTTAAATTTGTAAACCATAGTAGCTCAAGGGCTTAAATGATGAAATCAAACCAACCTTTCCTCATGATCCCTTTATTGAGAGTGGTGGCTTTATTAGCTAATGAGGTTGCTTGAGAGTTCTCAGAAGTTGAAAGTAGGAGACCCAGTTTACAGTATTAACCTCTTTGATTCGAGTAATGATAAATGTGATCTTATTATATGACATAGTTGATTTCATAAGTTGCAAGTGACCCAAAATAGTGTGGCTTTCTATATTATATGATTTTAGGAAGTTCTTTGTTTCTTGAGTATTTAGAGATACATTTGAAATGGAAAGCTTGTATTTTCCACGATAATTTGAGATGCTCCCCTAACATAGATTATTGATGTTCATATCCTAATTTTTGGAAATGTTTCAAATGAATTTCTTGTTATGAATAGTCAAATTAAATAACATGTAATCTTGTAAGGATGCAAATAGTTTCATCTTCAACATGAAGAGAGTGTACAAGATTTTTCAAACCATATCTAAAAAAATTTCTTTCAGGTCAACTGTATGACCCAGGTTTTTCATTTGTATTCTTGCATTTGATATGATTCTTATCTCTTATCTACTATGTCCATGTGGAAGTGCAACATTTTAGTATAACTTTTGGCTGGATGGAAATATGGATGTTATTGAACGGAGCCTTTCAGATGGAAAAATATTTTATTGTTTAAGAAGTAATATATTGGTGATTAATTTGGCTTAGATTTTCTTTTCTTTTTTTTCATAGAATTTTGGTTAAAACATTGCAATTTTGAACTAGTCTTCCTAGATTGTAATTCTTGTAAAATGGACCTTAATTTCATTGAAGGTATGACTTGAGACAATAAATGTTATATTATCTTATGTAGATCTCGTCTAATATAGCAGACATCATATTCTTACATATGGAAGAAACTCGCATGAATTTTGGCCACATTACATTGTTATACAGTCCCTGAGACATTGTTTCTTTGTTTTTGAGTTGATTTTTTTTACAAAATGAAGGTTTAAATTTGAAAAATTTATACTATAAGCAGCTCCACACTTGATACATGGAACATTTAATGTCACTTTTAGTGGAGATACGATAGAAAGTGAATTGTAGATATATCACTATACAGATGAACACATCTACAGCAGGGATTACAAGACATCGACACTTGGAATTATAACTCATCCGTTGTTATAAAAATGTATTTCAAGAAGAGCTTCATGATATTATCACTACTATTAGGTGTTCCTGAATGTCCCTCTGCATGATAATATGAAACCAGAAAACCTTTTTTGGAGAATACATTTTATATTCAAGGCCATAATGGGGGATCATATTTGAAGATGGCATCGACTATACAAGGAAAAACTATTTGTTTTTTATGGTATGTATATGTAATATGCAGATAATGAGAGGTAGAAAAACCACTTGTGCTGCATATTGGTACATTTGAGCAAGGTCGTATACGAGATTGAGATGTGTTCAAACTTAATGTAGTTTAATTGAATGGTTTCCTGGAGACTGGAAGTGAGATGAAAATATTTTAATTTGGGTTTGCTTTTGGCACTAACTGTGATCCCTCAAAGCCATTACTATTCAATGAAAACACGCATTTTTATTTTTGTTTTTTAAGAATCAAAATAGAGAACCTGCATTTAAATATGCGATTAATGTTGAATCATGCTTTGAAGACAGGGAGAGAGGGTTTTCATAGATTAATAGGGTGTAGTGGGGTGTGCAAGATTTAAAATATTCCCTTCCCTTGACTCTATGTTTCAAGTAAACATGATCAATTTAAAAGCTTCAATCTTTAAGAGTATTTAGAATGGTTTCCTACTTTGGTTTGACACATATGCGAAATGACTTTGGATCATTAAATTTTCTCCAAGAACTCCATTTGGGCTCTTGTGAAATTCTAATTGTGCTTCCCAATAGTTTGGAAAAATTGACATCATTGCAAGAAAATTCCATTTATTTAAAATTGGTGTAAATTTACATAGGAAAAATTGCAATTTTGTTCAAATGGCATGGGTCGGTGGTGCATGCATAATGCCTAATATTTTAATTTTTACTCACAACAGAACCTCAAGAATTCATATTGATTTTGTTTATTATATTGTTGAATAGATCATTCATTAGCATAGGTTGTTCGCAAGACATTAAAGCTTTGAAAAGCCTGAAAAAATGCTTCACAAACGAGATTGTCCTCACTAAATAGCTTGAAACAAACTCCTCTACTTATGCATGGATGGGTATACAGTGTATACAGGGAAGGGTTTACTCCCTAGATTTATTCTTCATAGCTCTGCAGGGAATCATATCCCCTACAATAAAAAACATGAAATTTTTCTAGTGTCTGAATTTGCGCAATACTGCACTAACAGGGACACCACCTTCAAAGCTCCAGGTCTTCTAGAACTAGAATATCTAGACTTAAGAAGTAATCATATATATGTTTTTTTTCCCATGATATTTCTAATCTTGTGAGTTTATTTTAAATTTTAATTCATTACCCTATAGCATTCCTACCGAGCTCGACAATCTTGAAAATTTGAAGTATCTTGATCTCAGTTACAATATATTTTCTGGTAGCATTACCCCTCGATGGGGATTTTTTCAAAATTTTCATATCTGGATACCACTGAAAATTTCTTCTATGGAGTTTTATGTGTTGAATTTGGCCATCTTATTAATTTAGTCACATTGGATGTCAGTTATAATGTACTATCCAGATTAATTCCAAAGGAAATTAGGGCATGGAAAATGTTTTCTATCTATGGATAGGATAAAACTCATTCAGTGATGAAATACCAGCTAAAATTGGAAAACATGTTAATATTAAGAAATTATATTTTAGGGGTTGTAAGTTCAATGGTAAAATTCCCTTTGAAATTGGAAATCTTAAATATCTGACGAAACTTGACCTCTCAGAGAATAATCTTGAACGATCATTACCAAAAAACATTGGAAGTTTTCACAACCTTCTGTATCTAATAACTTCAATTAATGAACTAAGTCGGTGGATTCAAAAAAAAATTTCCATCTGTAGGAATTGTAGGTACTAGATTTGTCACTCAACGCATTGACTAGGCCACTCCTTGATGATGTTTCAAATCTAGATTCAATTCAAAGTTTTATGTTTGAGGAAAAGTTCTATAAGGTTAGGCTCGGTGGATGGAGAAGATAAAATTCTATAAGGTTATCCAAAAAATAGTTTGAAGGTCATTTACCTTGGGAATCAGGCAACTGTTCATATCACATAACATTAAGAATTGATGCTAACACGCTTTATGGATTAATATCATCAAAGCTTCATCATGCCAAGAGCCTAGCTTTTCTCTCTTTGTCACTCAATCATTTTACAACTAGCATAGAGGACACTTTTCGAGAGTGCATGAATTTGAAAAATGTGTTATTGTGTGGGAACAATTTTTCAGGTGGAATCCATAGCTATCTTTCAAGTTTGCCTTTGGTCACCTTAGACATGACACACATTAACTTATCTACAAAATTACCAGATGAGCTTTGGTGTTCACAAAATTTTCTTGGAATATCACTCAACAATAACTTCCTTGTGGGTGGGTTGTCTCGTGGTGGTAGATATATATGAAATTTAGAGGAGAAAAGGGATATGGTTTAGTGAAGTTCACTCTCATTTATTAATACTTGCCTCTAAAGTATACTTAATGTATATTTCATTGAGAGTTCTTAGACTTGGAGCCTTAAATGAGGTGCATGACCAATGTCAGAAAATATTTGAAAAGTTGATTTTTTTTTTAAGAAATTTTTTCTCATCTCCCTTTCAAGTGTCGAAGTTAAAGGAGTTGAGACATTTATGTTACAAAATAGAGAATTTATCAATTGTAACTAAGGAAATTTCACTTCAAATAGTAATCTAAACATTTTTTTCCATCTCAATTTACCTGGAATAACTATAATTATATCTCGTGTGCTATGTTATTAATTTTATACAATCGCCACATATAATTAATTGCATAATTTTCATATTCTTTCAAGTGTTAGAGACATTGAGTTTGAATTTGACAGAAAGTGTATAAATCCATGATTTTGAAATCTCTTCCAATTTTCTTGGACAACCCAAAAATTTGCGAGTACTAAGATTAGGTTTTCACAATTGAAAAATTTCCTCAAGAGTTAGGGGATTTGGTAAATGGTTTAAAGGAACTGGACCTTTCAAGTTGCTAATAACTAGAGGAGTAACTGGGATCAATTTCAAAGCTTCGATCTTTAAGAGGATTGAGAATGGAATCATGCTTTGGTTTGAGGCTTCTATCAAATGACTTTGGATCATTGAATTATCTCCAAGTACCTCATTTGGGCTCTTCTCAAAGTCTAATTGCACTTCCTAGCAGTCCTGAAAAGCTTACATCATTGTAAGAACTCTGCATCTATTTTAAGTCGATGAATATTTACACATATTGGACTATAATTTCATTCAAATGGAATGGGTCAGTGGTGCATGCACAATTCCTAATATTTTCCTCACAACCGACTCTAGAAAATTCATATGGATTTTTTTTTATTATATTGTTGTGCATATCGTTCATTGGCACTGGTTATTCTCAATACATTCCAGCTTTAAAAGCCTACAAAAATTATACAAACAAAACTTTCCTCACAGATTAGATGGAAACAAACTTATCTCCTTGTGCTTCGATGGGCATACAGTGTATACATGGAGGGATTTTCTCCCTATATTTATCCTTCATAGCTCTGCAGGGAACCATATCCTCTATAATAGGAAACTTGATATTTTTGTAGAGTACGAATTTTAGCAATATGGCACTGAGAGGGAAACCACCTTTACAGCTTTGGGGTCTTCCAAAAATAGAATATATAGACTTAACCAACAATTATCTATATCGTGTTTTTAACAATGAGATTTCTAATCTTGTCAATTTATTTTAAATTATAATTCACTCTTTGATAGACTTCCTACCAAGCTTGAGAATATTGAAAATTTGAAGTATCTTGATCTCAGTTCCATTATATTTTCTGTAGAATTTTCCTAGATGAGGAATTTGTCAAAAATGTTATATCTCGATGTGAGTGAAGATTCCTTCTTTATAGTTTTCCTTGGAACTATAATGCACTATCTAGATTACTGTCAAAGGAAATTTAGGGCATGAAATTTTTGGTCTATCTATGGATAGGATCGAATTCATTAGCGATGAAATACCAACTGAAATTAGAAAACTTGTTAAGCTTAATATATTATATTTTTGGGGCTGTAATTTCTGCGACCAAATTCCCTCATAAATTGGAAACATTAAATCTCTCACATAACTTTACCTCTCGCAGAATAACCTTAAAGGATCATTACTAGACAACATTGATATTTTTCACAACCTTCTATATCTTACGACTACAGTTAATGGGCTAAGTGGGTGGGTTCCAAACACAATTTTGAATTGTAGGGATTGTAGGTAATAGATTTTCCATTAAATGCATTGATTGGGCAACTCCGTGATGATTTCGAAAATCTGGAGTTAATTCAGAGTTTCATTGTTGAGACAAATCTTCTGATAGGAACCCTTCCATCCTGTCTTGGTGGACGGAGAAGAGAAACTTCTATAAGGTTATCCAAAGACTAGTTTGAAGGTCAGTTACATTAGGAACTGGTTAATTTTTCATCTATTAGATGATTAGGAATTTATGGTAACAGGCTCTATGAATCAATAACATTATAGCTTTATCATGCCAAGATCCTAGCCTCCCTCTTTTTATCACTAAATCAATTTACAGGTAGCATACAGGGCACTTTCTCAGAGTGCATGAATTTGAAAAAATTGTTATGGGATGGGAACAATTTATCTGGTGGAATCCCTAGCTATCTTTCAAGTATGACTTTCGTCCACCTTAGACGTGGCACACAATAATTGCTTTGGAAAATTTCCATATGATATTTGGTGTTCACAAACGTTTCTTGGGAAATCACTCAGCAATAACTTGGTTTTACGTGGGCTATCTTCGTCGATGTCTACTGTCAAAAATCTCCAGAGTTTGTACCTTGATAAAAAAAATTTACAAGGATTTATTCCTAAAGAGGTTGTAAAAATGAAGAACTTAACAAATTTATCACTTCATGGCAATAGGCTCACAGTCAAAATTCCTCCTAAATTTTTTTACTGTGTCAATATTGTGTATATTGATTTGGGAAGTAATGATTTGTCTAGCATAATTCCAAGAAATATTAGGCAGCTATAAATGCTAGATAACCTTTTCCTTTCTCATAAAAATATTTTTGGTTCCATTCGAGGTGAAATTTGTGCTGGATACAAGGAAATATTCCCATTACCTGATTCTGAATTTACACGACACCATGATCTATTGGACCTTTCATGGAACAATTTCACTGGTAACATTCCCTAGAATATTGGGAATTGTAGCATGATAATTGAGTTAAATTTATAGGGAAACCACTTACTAGTTATGTTCCTTGGGAACTTTCTTCGCTTGCAAATATGATTTTGTTGGATTTATCCTTCATTTTTCTTAGGAGGCTCATTTTCCCTGATTTCAAGAGTCTCCAAAACCTTCAAGGTCATATTTTTTCTCATAACCAGTTTGCTAGTAGTATTCAAATTGGTTTGGGAAGGATTTTAGGCCTTGTGAATCTTAATTTAACAAATAACAAACTGAAGGGCACCCTTCATGGAGCTCTTGAAAATCCAAAAAGGCTCATTCATTTAGATTTGAGCAACAATGATCTCATCGACAATCTCTTACCATCATTTTTTTTCAAATCTCGGAAATCCTTTACTGTTTTTGGATTTGAGCAATAAAAAAATTGCAGGGACCATTCCAGATGTTATAGGAAAGTTATCTTCACTAGTTTTTTTGCTGTTCGTAATAATAGTATTACTAGAAGCATTCCTACAGAGTTGGTTAACCTAGCCTCGTTGATGTAGTTGGACCTGTCCTCAAATCATCATCTTGATATTATGATTGAATAGGCGGCAACAACTATTAATTCACACAAATAATTATTTTCTATATTGCAATAATTAGATACATCAAATATATAGGTGAACTCATACTAATCTTAGAGAGAGAAGTTGAGAGATTCTCTCAACTTCCTCAACAAACCCAATCCAAGATATACTAAAGTAAGCATAATCCTAACTAAATCTAATACCCTCCCTTAATGCTTACTTTACAAAACATATAATTAATCACAATTACAACACTTTAAACTTTTCGTGTCTTTGTCTGATATGGTCTTCATTAACATCTGTACCCACTCTGAGATCTCATAGGAAATGCTCTTTTCTCCACCATTTTCGAGCTACCATTCAACCCATTTAAAATACATTGTTTCTGATCAGCGATAATGAACTTTGCAAGATCAACAGTATTGACAACTCGGCTCGTCGGGGCTTCCGCGATAGAGATGACAAGTGATGAACCATCCTATGGACCAATCACCATCTGATTTCGCTTTCGGCTATCCATCAGTGGCTAGGAAAATGGTCCGAATACTGAATGTGTTCAAGAGCTAATCTAACAACTTGACCTGCTAACCTGTAACTGATGCTCCTTGGCCCGTAGCACAACAAGATCAGCATATAACAAATTCACACAATCAAATTAGTCAATTGTTCTCTCGTCCCTGTAGGACGTCAAGAACGACTAAATTTAAATAATGCTAATTTGTTCATAGTTGGTTCTCTAATACAAAAATCTCACACCACTCAATTATAAAAATTAGCAAACTTAATAACTATACTATTAACCACGGAATTTAGAGAGGATGTTTTTTCGTGGACACACGGATTAACTGCCAGAAATATTCTGCAAAATAAACTACTGCGTATGAATGGAAGGAATCAACCCAATCACTTCCCTTCGCATGCTCTCTACTTCATCGGCTCTCAAGAATTGCAGATGTTGCTGTATGCTCAGATTGCCAGCCTGTACGCTTTCTTCTGGAACATAAACCGAATACGAGCTTCGATTTTGGGGTAAATGCCATTTGTACTGCGTGTACGCCGAATGCTCGGTGAAGAAAACTGGGATGCAGCCTGCGAGCATGGAGTCGAAAATAGAACACCGTGTGAATGAATCTCCTTGAGGTTGCAGGCAGAAAACGGACTTGGTGAAGAGTCTCATTACTTCCGCAGGTTCGTGGCAGATGCTTGGACCCTGTTGGCAACTGAGCGTTTTACAACGCAGTGACGAGGAGCATTTCTTGAAGATGTGGCCTCGCATTCAAATCTAATGTCCCGTTGAGAAGAATGCTTCCAGAATTTGAACCGAGGTAGCCATGCACATCTGCAAATCTCATCTTTTAAAAAAATATTTCAACTCCCGCACTACACACTCTTGAAAGAGGCTCGACTTTAAGGCTCGAATTTCTGTAGATTTGTCTCTTCAAACAACAGATATCTAGATGGTGTTGCAACTCAATTCTTCCGTCAGTACAAATCTCCTTCGCTGCACCTCAACGCAAACTTCCTTTGTTTCAACTCACCTTCAACTACAAAATTGACAGTTCTCAGCAGGCACAAAATCCAGCGCTTCCAGATGATAGACTCGCAGATCGTATTAAAAATTGATTTGAACCTAGAACACAGAAGAGGCGGTTCCAAACACAAAACCAGGAGAAAAATCGTTTCATTCAACGCGTATTCCCATTCCTCGTGTAAGTAAAGCAGTGCCTATTGCAAGAATGTGCAAATGTCAAAGATGTCAAGAACAGCTGTAAAACCCCTCTGTAATATTATAGATCCTGAACACGCGCTTTTGCAAGCCTCAAAACCAACATAATTACAAACATGGAAAATAATTCATAAATCTAAACCTATAAACAATACATACGCACAGAAATTCACATAAAACTTATTTCAATCATTTCTCTCACTTCTTCCTGGCTATCCCGTGAGGGATTTAAGCCAGTAGTGGCTCTGATACCATATTAACAATTGAATAGAGCAGAAACGCACAACAATTCACACACAAATAATTATTTTCTATATTGAAATAATTAGATACATTAAATATATAGGTGAACTCATACTAATCTTAGAGAGAGAAGCTGAGAGATTCTCTCAACTTCCTCAACAAACCCAATCCAAGATATACTAAAGTAAGCATAATCCTAACTAAATATAATACTTGAAGGTATCATTCCTCCCAACTTGTGTAAAATATTTGGCCTTGAATTACTAAACTTCTCAGAAAATGCATTAGTGGAAAATATTCCTGAGACTTGCGAGAATTTTAATGTCATTCCTTACCAACCCAGGACTATGTCGGAAACCAACTAGTATTTTGTGTCCCTCAGGATCCTTCTTGAGAAAAGGTGTTTTATGGGGCATAGTTATATCGAGTACGTTTTCATTACTTTTCTTGATATTGTACGTTATTAGGTGGAGTATGTTTACATAGGAGGCTTTGGTGAAAAATCCATAGAAAAAATGCTCACAATGCGTCTTGAACCCAGTGACTATCATTTTTTGAAAAAGATAAAGGAACCTCTTAGTATCAGTGTGGAAATGTTTGAAAGGCCTCTATTGTGCCTTAGTTCAACTGATATTATAACAAAAAATCATAACTTCAAGAAAACCAATATGATTGGAGTTGGCAGGTTTGAAACTGTCTACAAATTTGTTCTTCCAAAGGGTACAATTGTAGCTATCAAAAGGCTAATCCATGGCCTTGGACAAGGTAACGATGAGCTCCTATTGGAGATGGAAACTATTGGAAAGGTGAAGCATAGGAATCTGGTATCTTTACTTGGTTACCGCATTTTTGGGGAGGACAAGTTTATGATTTACAAGTATGTGGAGAATTGAAATATTGATATTTGGCTTTGTAATTGTGCAGATGCTATTGAGGTCGTTGCATTACCCACATTATTCGCAAGGATATGAAATTGAGCAATATCATTTTATATGGGTCATTTCCCTTCTCATAAATGCATATGACAATAATGTAAGAACAAATATTGCAGGAACCTTTAGTTATATTCCTCCTGAATATTGGCAATGTTGGAAGGCAACAACTAGAGGTGATGTGTACAGTTGTGTAGTGATTTTCCTGGAATTTTTAACCGGTAAGGAGTCTCTACGTATGAAATTAAAATAAGGGGAAGCTGGAAATCTTGTGGGTTGCATGACGCATATGTTGAATATGGACCAAGTAGAAGAGACCCTGGATACCTTCATCTCTCGTGGGCCGAGGAAGTCTTACATGCTGTAGTTGCTACATTTAGCATAATTTTTTACATCGAAAGATCCAAGGAAGCACCCCACAATGATAGATTTGGTCAAGATCTTAAAGGTAATTGACCAAGTCGAACAAAGAGTTAACCTTGATTCTTGATTATATCTATGCTTATCCTTTCACTATTTTCTAAGAAGAAATCAAGTGCCTTACAAACACTTATTTTATTTATAGAAATTGATTAAAAAAAAATTATAGCTAGGTAGTCTTCATGTTCAGTATCAAAGAAGTACGTAAATATTTTTTCCCTTTTAAGCTAGTTTGTCAACAATGTAATAAAGTATGTGCAAATAATTTTTTTTTTATAAATTTATAAATTTATTTCAGGGAAAATAGAATCATATCTACCCAATTTATAATTTTTCACCCTTATGGGTGTTCGTTCTTCCTAGCTTCTTACCGCAAGTAAGAAACAAAAACATAAATCTTTGTGGATTAGTAATTTGAGTTGCAATAAACTCTTATGTTCTTAAGAAAGATAATGGTTTTTAATCTACTTATCATAAGTAGTATTAGAGTTATGCCTATTGTCTAAGAATAAAATCATTTTTAAATGAATCAATAATTTTTATGAGAATTGATGGACTAAATCAAATTCTCAAAGAAATTTACAACAAAAAATATGAGATAAAGGAACATAAAACTGAGGTAATGACATTTTGTTACATGCTAATGTAAATATAATGTCAATAAGGATGGTCCTTCAATGAACGAAATAATATAAGAGTATACTGAATTTGTTTCGACATTTTACCCAACATGTGGGATCTTGTGAAAGTCTAATTGTGCTTCATAGAAGTCAAGAAAATATTACATCATTACAGGAAATCCATATGGGTGGGTATACAATTTTGGAAGAGATTCCTAACGATATGGATAAAATTTCATCCTTGAGGTTATTGGAATTATCTAGCTATGAAAACCTAAAAGATCTCCCTTACGGCTGGGGAAACCATTGCACAGTTGAAGTTGTTCGGCTCCTCAATGTACTTTATTCTTACAAGTTTAAAAGAAATACCCTATGGGTTTTTTAATATCTACTCTATAGAAAATATTGACATAGTCTAGAGAAGCTTCCAGATAGATTTGGAAAAGTAACAAGTTTAAGACTATCAAATAGTGTAAAGTTTTTATGTGAGTGACTAGCTTTATTGATCTATTTCAAAGCTCTACTATAAACTAGTTCATCTAATGGTAAATTTTGAATTTCATTTTGGAAAAAAGCCTTGAATAAACCTCCTATTTTACAAACCAATCAAAATTTCCGAAATGAGTTATGCAAGGACAAGAAAATGAAAATCCAATCACCGTAAAATAAAGTGGTAAAAGAATCTAAGATTTTGATCAAGTGAGATAGTTCAATATTCAAAAAGAACATATTTTTGATCAAATATTTTCTATTGGAACTTAAAAGAGCATCTTTGAAGATTGAGAGGAAATTTATGTTAGAAAGGTTATAGAATCTGTATTTTTTCCATAATTTAAGTTCTTCATATTTATCTTATAACTTTGAATGACATTTTGTTTGATAATTTTATATTTAGTGATCTTCTATATTTCAATATTCTTTTCAAATTTATGTGTTATGATGTTTCCTTTGCAAATGTGTTATTGATTCATTTCAGATGATTATTTCATTCAGTGTGTTATTGCTTGACACAAATTGATATTTCTCTCCTTTTGGTGGCACCGTGTATGGTTTATAAATCCATGCAATCTATCCATTTCCTGATTTTGAATTTTTTTGTATGTAGACTCTTGAGTTGCATTTAGAAGTCCATCAATAAATGTTGGGTTGTTGGATCCCGAACTGTATCAAATGTTAAGGTACTGTATACACCATTAATTATTTTCTCCAACTTGAAATTGAATTGAATAATTTTGTTGAATGCTTGAAGCAATAATATTCATATTTATGTTAACTAGATCCAGTCAATAGGTTGAGGAGTTTTCAATAACTAAATTATAATGCCAAAATATTCTGAAAATGATCTCCATTATGTTTCTTTGAAACAATACTGGTGCAACTACTGCTTATACTATGTGCATTAGTGGTAAAACTACCTAAGATGTTCTTGGAAGTGAAGTGTATTTTCACAACACCAATAAACCAACATCTAAGTAGGGTGTTTTTAGTGAACAAAAGATGGTGAAACAATCTTCAAAGAATTTTTGTTTTTGTAAAATCTCAAGGAACAAAATAAATATTGGAATTGAACCATTACATCAACAATTCAATTTCAAACATATCATGTAATTTTATTTGCAGTTAAAGAATATAAATTGGAATCATTATAGAAATCTTAGAAGTGTTATAAATCAAAGGTGTGATACTATGACCATAAAGAGATAATAAGACACAATGAGACGCAAGTATTTTTAAATGGAGTTAGAGGAGGAAGGTTTCAACTAAATTTAGAGGTGCACTAAAGCTCGTAGAGGACTCACAGGTGGGCTAAATGTGCAATTTTAACTTTTCTCATTATTTGTGTTGAATGGTGTTGTCATTGATGACAATGTTGATCCTTGAATGATTTTACTATATGTCTGTAAATCCTATTTATTGGAAGCATCAATGGATAGAATGTTTGGAAACCCCAATGATTGATCATATTTCGCCACAGTGAAAACATAGTAGACTACAGTGAGTATGACTTTGAAGCTGTAAAAGCTATGGGTAAGGGTGCCTCAGACAACAAGGAGCACGATGTTGAGGCAAAAAATAAGTGGCCTAGGAAGAAGACGCCAAATATTGAAAAAAATGATTCAATGGAAATTTCCACAAGAAAGAAACCCCATAAATCTGATATGGGAAATACTGAGGAAGAAGAATCAACTCACGATATTAATGTACCTCATGCTGATTTTCATGACCTTAACAAGGATTGAACTAAGAATTTTTTGAAGCAGATTAGGTTTCACCTATATATGATGCTGATGATGGAATGTTATGTTTTATTCTCATATTAATAAATTTATTTCATGAATCATGTTCAATATGAAGATTTTATGGCTTGAGGCCATCACCAACGAAGGGAAAACTGTCACTAATTTGATAGATGATGGATTTTACCAGTGTTGTGGACATTTTTGGCATGGTAAATCTACAAAAAAAATGTACTAGATATTTTTTCTCATATTTTTTCATGGGAGAAAAGTCCTAAAGGATCTATTAGGATATTTCCCTTAAAGGGTGATGTTTGGGCGCTGTATAGAGAGCAATTTTTCTTGGAATGAAGACAATCCTCCATAATTTAAATGTAAGAATGAAATGGTAGAAATTGCAAATGAAATGTGGAAGAGGTTAGAGTGAGTGTGGTTCCTCTTGTCAGGATTGATGGTTTCAAGTGTATGTATCAAAGGAAGTAGGCGGTTAATTTGGTTCCCAAGACGAAGCTTCTTAGGTTTTCTCATCAAGTTCCAAGAAAGAGACTTTTAGGCGAATAAGGCCCAAATTTACCCCAAAATTATTCATATGGACCCTATTGGAACTCCTGAAGATGAATTCAAGGCAACTTTATCACTTTTATTTCTAATTATGACTTCAACCTTCATGGTTTTGGGGATAATTTGGATATGTGGTAAAACAAAATATGCCAAACTCTTTTTGACTACCATGTAGTATGATTAATTAGAGCTTTAAAAGATATGCATGACTTCTTTGGAAGTATAACTTCATGGAAGGTTGTTAGAATTGGTTACATTGAATGGCCAAGAAAATGCTAGTTGTGCACTAACCTTCTCTCCTAGGGTGCAAGTTAAATATGAGGATATTTAACTCTCATTTTTTATCGTTACTAGAAGGTAATGATAACTTTGCTAGATTATCTCACTTGCTGCAAAACGTTTAGGGATAGATAGGAATATGGCTATGCTAATTTCTCTATAGTTTATCTTTAGTTGATCTGAAAATTTCCTTGAAATTTTTCATGTTGCTGGAATTGTGAAGAGTGGAAACATGCTAAAAATAAACCATTCAATAGTTGTGGAAAGATATTAAAGGCTTGTTATAATTATAGTTACTTTTTTTCTTAACCATGTTGTATTCAAACATCTTGTTCTGGATGAAGTGAAAGGTCATTTTCAAGTTATCACTCTCAATATTCCATGTAAGTTGAATATTCTTAGTAGGAAAGTGGTAAGATACTAGACCATTTCTTTTCATCTTTGATCCATGGTTGAGGCATTGGAAAAGCACTTGTTTTCATAAACTGTTTTGAAAAATCCTCTAATATGATATGCAGGTAAAGGAATTAATTGAACTCTATGAAAAATGGGAAAAAGGAAATGATGGAGAGATGATGATCATCAAGGTAAAATTGTCCACTATTTTGGATTACAATGTTTTATTGTCAAATTTTTAAAACTTTACAACTTTATAATCTTTATTCACATCTGTGTATATCCTTAAGGGGGTAAGGCGATCATTTTGTGCTCGGGGAGACTTGAAGGCATTGTATCATGGAAATGTAGGTTAGTGTCCAATCTTTTAGAAATTTATATCTTTACTTCTTGGGTATAGTTTGAGAATACATTCTTAGGTTCCAAGCTTAAGTATTAAAATATGTTCACTTATTTCTCATTATGGTCTTTTTGTTTGCTATTTTCCTATTCACTGTTTCAAATTCTAAAAATCTTAAATATATACTTCAAATAGGCAGCTAGTACAACCACATTACTAAATTTGGGTGATATATGTGAATTAGCACTGCATTGGTTACATTGAATGGCTAATCAGATGCTGACTGTGCACTAACCTTCTCTTCTAGGGTGCCAGTTAAATATGAGGATATTTAACTCATTTTTTATTGTTACCAATAGGTAATTATAAATGTGATGGATTATCCCACTTGCTGTAAAACATTTATCGATATATAGGAAGATGGTTATGGTAATTACGTCCGTTATATTTAGTTTATGTGAAACTTTTCTTCAAAAAATTCATATTGTTGGAATATGTGAAGAGTGGAAACATGTTGAAAATAAAAAATTCAACAGTTGTGGCAAGATATTAAAGACTTGTGATAATTCTAGTTAATTCATGTCACATATTTCTTTAAACGTTGCTAGTTCAATGGAAGAGCACCTGCTTTATAAGAAAGAGGTTGGTGGTTCGATTCCACTATGTCCTAATATGAATTAATCAATGATATTGTAGTTTATTTTTAATTAAATACTTTTAATATTCATTTATTTCAGTGGTGAGATATTTTTCTAGATTCACTATTTTATATGGTCTCTAAAGAGACAAAAGTGATGTTGTATTATCTTTGAATGTATTTTCTTATTGTCTCTAGAGAGACAATAATCAAGATAAAAGACATTGTATGTTTAACAATAATATGTCTTTAATCACAACTATTGTCTTTAGAGAAACAAAAATAAAACAATTCTCTCGAGAGACAAAAAATCTTGTGTTATATATTGTCTTTATAGAGACAATATTTTAAGAAAATTTAATTTGAGACACTCTCTTAAGGATAATACACAAGTTTTATTTTGTCTCAAGTTAAGAAAATTTACCCAAAAAATTTCTAAAATATTGTCTTAAAACCCCACTTTGCGTTTTAGTGTACAAAATTGTGTTTAACTCTTTTGTGAGGGTTATCCTAAAGATCCCATGAAAATTTTTTATCCCACGGAATATAGTATTCCACTTTTAGAATTTTTTGCAATTTGAATAAGTGGAGGCGGGTTCAAACATATTCCTTCTAATCTATGTTTACATGACATCTTTTCCCTTGAATTATGAGTAACCTAATGGAAAAATGACATGTTGTTGCTTAGAGAAACCATAGCACTGATGTTAACGGAAAAATACATGTTGTTGTGTAAAGAAAATGTTATCTCCCCGTAATTTTAGCAGATTTGTGAGACTAAAACTGCAGGGAGGACATTGGAACCACTTTGGGATTCTAGAATCCAGCCCTCCTAAATCCAAAGAGGGCTCTCTCTTATAAGTGCAAAAATTGATTTATATTTAAGGTTTTTATGTGTGATATTAGGCTACTTATTAAGAACAAGGGTTTTTGTTTTTTTTTGGATGGTTGAGCATGATTTTTAGTTGAGTGGAATGTCCTAAAATGAAAAAGATTCAAAGGGGTGAAGATATAAGCAATCAGAACAAGATTTGGCTGATAGGATAGATATGACACTGGTTTTTAGTCCATTGGTCTATGGAGTCATAAAAGGTTTTAATTATGCAACAGTTTCAAGAGTGGTCCAAGGGGCAAGTCATCTATATCACAAGATCTCTTTGATTAAATGATGGAATGGAACAATAAAAGTGTTGAACGGGTGGAAAAAGACAATAATTTCAACTAGGATTTATCAGTCTTTCCAAACGAGAAAATCCTTTTTAAGTAACTGTTTAAAGTTAACCAAAGGATAGGGCTAACCATAGAATTATTTGGTCAAGCTTCTATTGAAGCTAACTTATCAGACAAACAATCCAATAATCCACATAATTACTTTAGGAAGGGATGAAAAAAGATAAGAAAACAAAGTGCAGCCTAAGATCAGATAAGATACTTTTAAATCTAAACTGCTTTCAGCGTACTCTTAGGAAAACTTTTAGAGCTACCTTTGGAGAAAGAAACTAGAAGACACGGAAAACCATAAAATTTTCAAGTCTAACTTTACTGAGTATATAACAAAAATCTCATTCAAGAACTTCTTTTCAAGCTTTGCACATCAAGACAAGGGAAAACCAACATTATTTGATAATGTTTACACTTAACTTAAGACCTTCTTAAACATACAATTTGGAGGAAAACATTGAGATAAATTTTATCAGTCAGAGAAGGGTACTGTAAATAGTAAATCCTAACTCTATGATTTTTGTTCTTTATCAAAGAATAAGTGGACAAAATGGCATACATAAAAGGAAAACAATAACACAGAAAGAAGCACTTCACCAGTGATATAGACCAGGATCCCAAGAATCAGCTTGTATATTGATGTCAATCTAGTTACATTCTTCAAGTCCAATGTTTCAGTTCAGCAATCATATTCTCTTCTCAGCCTAACTTATTTGATTTCAAATAGAGCTTCAAGAGCCTCTGAACACTATTTACATGCATAAAGTTTCAAGCACAAGTATTATATCAAATTTCAGCAACCAACCCTTTACAATGTGCTCCTCAAGAGGATTTTATAGGGAAATGAGGAGGTGGGATAAGAGAAAAGATCTACAAGCTGAATTAATACAGTTTAATGCTTCTCGGCCTTTGAGGGGCTCAATGGAAAAGATTTCCTGATATTTCCTCTGTATTAATTGGTTTGTATTAAGTGGTCGATATTCTTAGCGAATTTTGTTGACTTTAGAACTCTTTCTCATCTTTGCAATAACTCTGCTGATAGTTTGTAATAAGTTCTTTGATCTGAAATAAATATTCAATTTCCTTAAGGCAAATATCTTCTGTTCTGGTAATAACTATGCTTCTTTTGAATGCTTTGAGGCTGCAGGTGGCTTTTAGTAGCTGGAGAGGATTAAATTAGCCTCTGATGTGGCAGTGGAGGCTTTCTCGGACTGATAGATATTATTGTTTTGACCTAAAACACAGCTAATTTGCTTCTGATCTATGTGTTAGGCATAATTAGGCCTAAATTCTATCTTATGTTCTTCGAACTATGTTTAATTGAGTGGATTAGGCTTTAGACACTCGATTTAGGCCATAATCCCTCAAAACTATGTCTAACAATCTTCAGACATGTTTCTGCTTTGATTTCATGCTGTCCAACTCATACTCTTTGTTTGACTAAGCTTTGCTATGTCTTGTTGATGTGCAGGCATTACAGAGGTTTTATATTGGCATCAGTGCTCATGAGGGATTGATAAAACATAATGGGAAAACCCTGCAGAATGATCTCTTTGATGAATAATGGCCAGAGGGATCTTCATCCCTAGCCTTCAATTTTATTTCAAAAATTTTGAAAAGAAAAGCATGAAAACATGCACAACAAAGAAAAATTAGAAAAAATCCCACGAGGAAGGGTTCTGACTTCTTTAGAGCTTTTGGTTAGATCGTGGCCATTGGATGAAAGCATCCAATGGTGAGGATTACTTTTCTGAGGTTAAAAGGAGAGGCGGTTAGAAGAATGGTGGAGAAATTAAGTTTGGGCCATCGATCTACAAAGATCAACGGTCGAGATCGATCAGGGAAATATAATGTAGAGGGGGCTAGATTATAGCAGAATGGGAGTAAATGCAAAGGGAAAGGGTGAAAACCTTTGGCGGAGTTAACAAAGGGTTAAATGAAATTTGGGGTTTCCAAATGATCCTTAGCCATTGGATTGGATTAGTCCACAGAGATCAACGGCAGAGTTTGATCCAAGAAGTCCTTTGCAGGATGGGTGGAGGGCGATGAACTAAAGGTGAGATTGAACGTGAGCCATTAGATCTTAGAGATCAATGGTGGAGATCTATTATGAGAAAATGAAATGGGAATGGGAATGGTGGTTTCGGCTAAAGAAACTACCGGTTTCGCGCGATGAGAAGGAGGGAAGGAGGTTTTGCATTTTTGAACGTGATATGTGTTTCTGGCCGACACATGGCCTTTTAAAACTACGCTTATTGCATAATTTTAAAACGTTAACCTTTGGGCATAAAATTACGCGAAATCGTGCACTAGCATCAGATCTAGGGTCTTATATCGGACGGTCGTGAGGAGAGCGCGATGGAGAATAGATGCACATGCGATAAAAGGTGGGGTGGGGTTAAGGTGGTTTTAATATGGACCGCCAGATCAGGGAATGGATGGTGGAGATTTGATCTGGGAAACGGTAGGACCCAAATGAGCTGGGCCTGTTGGGTTAAATATGTACCGTTGGATGAAACAGATCAACATCTCAGATTTAATTTTTAGGTCAACAGAATAAAATATGAGGCAAGGGTTAGGCGGAGTTTGGGTTAATGTGGGCCATTGATCTATAGATATCAACAGTGGAGATTCGCCAAAGAGGTTACACTATCGGGATTTGAGAAATAACAAAGGAAAGTGAGGATTGATCTAGATCGTCGGATCTTGGTGTATCGACGGCCCAGATGCAATAGGAAGATCAGGATCTGCGGGGGCGGGGGGAAAACAAAAAACGAAAAATTGTGATGTGATTGAACAAGGACCATTTATCTTTAGAGAGACCAACGGTTGGGAATAAATCTGTGGTTTTTAATGTCAGACGGTGTGGCGGAGGGTGATTCAACGTGGACCGTTAGATCTCAGGAGGAGATCAATGGTGGAAAATGAATCAGGAATCGGCAATCGTAGGGAACGGGGCATGGTGCTTAAAATATTTTTCTCGGTGCGCGATCTATGATTACGAACAAGTCGTCGGATCAAAATGGTAAATCAACGATGGAAAATGCAGCGGGATCCCATAGATCAAAGCTTCATTTCATCGGGGAAATGCAAGTTAAGAAATAAAATGCACCCATATGAACGCCCTGATTGCGATAAGTGCCCAGGGCCTTAACGCTTGGTTCCAGTGCCAGGTCGCATGGTGGGGAAGTGGTTTAGGGCTTAGCCAAAAGGGGCTTAGGCCTATAATGTGAAAGTGGGTTTTTTGTGATTTTTTTTTTTTTTAAATGGATTTTCAAAGTATTTTGGAGGTTTCGATAAGGTTTAAAAAGGAGTTGTAAACCTTATTAAAAGGATTTCATGAAGGGAAATGGAGAAAAAGAGGAAAAATGAGGATTTTTGTAAGAAAGAAGGGGATAAAAATGAAGGTTAATAATGAAATAAAGAGGGGTAAAATGAAAGGGTAGAATGGGTTTTTAGCAGTCTTTGTCTTCAGGAAAATAGCAGATTTTCAGAGTTTAAGAGGGAAACAACAGTGAAGATTAATCGAAGGATAAGATGTTTTCACAAGACTTCGAGAACTAAAAATTTGGAAATAAATTGTTTCTTGAAGGCTCAAAACATGATTTAGCCAGCATTTGATATGAAAGTTTTTATAGGTGGCTAACAGTGGCTCCACATAGGGATGGCACCTTCTTGAAGGTGTCAAGAACTTCAGACTTGTATTCTCTGGGGGGCTGATCAATGCCTCATCCATTGGGCTACAACTTTCTTTCCTTGGATGATCTTCTTATGTTCTCATAATGTTAGCAGCCATGAAAAAAAATGGAACTTTATCAAACAAGCTTTCTACCTATTCAATCCTACTGATCTAAAAGTTTTTCTTCTTTCAGTGTGCATTTGGATTGGAAACTCTTTTTTACAAACATTTTATTCTTTTGAAATCATAAAACTAATCTAAGTCTACTTCTTATTTCTCCATGAACTCATATTAAACAATTGAGTTCATAAGCTTCTCTACCTAACTAATATCTGTTAGGATTAGACTGTCTAACAAATTTTTTTTCTTTAAATTATGAAACAAGAAATTTAAAAGCATACAAGTCAAGTTTGAATAGTATAACTTGTTGCTGATCTATGGCATCAAAAAAAGCTGCACATAGATTATTATTTTGCAGAAAATTAAATCAAAATGTTGAAGGCTTAAGATCTGGAAGTTTTAGGAACATCCTTCTATTTTCTTCAGCTCTGTTTTTGAGTTTTTTTGACCTGTTTTATCTTTGTTCTCTGGTTCAAGTTTTGAGTTTATTAGAACCAGTTTAATTTTTTTTTTGACTCAAAATTTAAACAGTTAGAGTCATTCTTCTTTTGGAAACTCATAGGTTCATATTTTTGGCTTGTTTGAACATTTTTTCTTCTATCCTAATCTACCTAACTGATAAGCCAAGATTAAGTTGTTTGGAAAATCTAATTTCACTAACCTATCAGCAGTAAATTTAAAAATAATTAGTCATGATTAGGCTATATGACTAACTAGGAGTGTGTTTTTTAGGAGTGGCATTTGAGCTTGCACACTTTCAGATTTTGTTTCTCTTTTTTGGTACGGGGTTGTACCTTTCTTGTTTTTACAATCTGCCCTCTCTTCTCTTTTTATTGTTTTTGTATTTTTTATTTTTCTAACTTTGAATGCAATGATGGATGAAATATTTATAATGAGAAAATATAAAAAGGCTTCCAATTATGATAGGATCAAGAGAAATAATGTTTGAGCATGCTGCCATTGATAGGACCCCCAAACAGTTCAACTCCATTCAACTCCTGCAAGAAATAAGCATTGTTACCAGAAGTAGAATGAATGAGATAAGGGCCAAGCCATAAGTTATCAAATTTCCCATGCTTTCCCTTGTCTTCTCTCCTTGAATCCCACTTTAACACTTTGTCACCAATATTAAAATTATTGGCTTTTGTCCTTCTATCAAAAATCTTCTTGATGCTCTCTTACTTTTGTAATGCTCTGTTGTAAACCTCTTCTCTGGTTTGCTGAATATGTATAGTCTGATTAATCCTTCTGATCATGTCATTATCTTTATACTGCACTTCTTGGATCAGTTTCATAACTGGCACAACTAGGCCGGTTGGAAAAATTGCATCTATTCCATACACATGTTCGTAGCGTGACATTCCAATAGATTTCTTAAGTGTTAATTTGTCAGCCCATAGTGCATGTACTAGCTTTGTGTGCCAAGACTTCTTGTTTTCCACCAAAAAATTCTTGATTATATTTACCAAACTCTTGTTTCAGGATTCTTCCAGACCATTACCTTGAGGGTAATAAGCAATAGAATGACCCAATGTTATTTGATATTTGTGATGGAATTCAACCATATTATTGGATCCAAATGCAGCTGCATTATCAGTGATGATCTTCCTAGGATAGCCAAATCTAGAGAGGATATCAGTCTTAATGAATTTTATGATGAAAAAGTCATTGGCTTGCCTAGAAAGGATGGCTTCTATCCATTTGGTGAAGTATTTTGTTTCAGTGAGAATCCATCTATGCTGGGCAGATGATGGTGGATGGATTTCTCCTATGAAATCAAGTCCCCACTGTTGAAAAAGGGCTTCAACAGTGATTGGATGCAGAGGTAAGGGAAGCAATTTACTTTTCCCTTCAAAAAGTTGGCATTTATGACTGGAAATTATCATCTTGTGTACATCTAGAAAGGGGGTGGGCCAATAGTAACCACCTCTAAGGATTTTGTTGGTTGTAGTCTTCTAGTAGAGGTGGCCTCCACATTCTCGTTCATGGAAATCGTGCTTAACCTTCTCTGCATCATTCTGAGGAAAACATTTAAGAAATAACCCACTTGCATTTTTCCAATAAAGACATTTATCTATAATGCAGTAGCTTACAACTTTTAACTTTAAAAACCTTGCCTTTGTTTTTGATAAACTAGGAGGTGTATTCAATTTAAGAAAATCATATATAATATCAGCATACCAAGAGGAATTCATAAAATGGTTTTCAACAATGGGAGTTGACAATACCTCTTGTTCATCTAAAGCATTTATCATATTAATATCAAAAACTTCAAAATTTGATTCAGCCATTAATCTAGCTAGTCCTTGGCCTTTAATGAGTTTAGTGTGCTTGATCTCTAAATCATATTCAAGTATCACAGCTATGCACTTACCTCTCTTTCCATTTCAGTCCTGTGTTATAATGTCTTTCACCATTGAATTGGGCACAAAGGCTATGATGTGGGAATGAAGAACATAAACTTTGAAGTCTTTTAAGGCTTTCACTAAGGAAAAGGATTTTTTTTACATAATGTTTTACTTCAGAGGAGCATCTCTCAATGACTTTCTAAAGAATGCAATGAGATTCTCTTGTCCCTGTGGATTTTTCTGCAATAGGACAACAACTATTGTATGTTTTGATGCAAATGAAAAAATGTAAAAATATTTTGAAAAATCAGGACTTATTAGAAATGGTGTTTTGGTTAATGCTTGTTTTACCAGCTCAAAAGATTTCTTTGCTTCCAAGGTCCATTTAACTCCTTGTTCCTTCTTCAGCATGTTTGTAATGTTTCAAAGGAGCTCAGCTAAGTTGGGTATGAAAATTCTCAACAAATTAATCTTTCCAATGAAATATTGAAGTTCCTTGATGTTTCTAGGATGAGTGATTTGCAATAAAGCCTCAATCCTTTTTGGGTCTATATTTATCCCTTCCTTTGATATGATGTGTCCAAGAAGTTTACCTTCTTTGATACCAAACAACGTTTTCTTTGGATTTAAAGATATCCCAAAATTTCTGCATTTCTTGAATACTTTTTTCAAGTTTTCTAAGTGCTCTTCATCTGTCTTGGAAAAAAAAGTGACATCATCAAGGTAAATAATGATGAACTAGCCTAATTCTTCTGAGAATGCAATATCCATGGCTCTCTGGAATGTAGCACCAGCATTCATTAAACCAAAGAGCATTTTCACATACATGAAAGTGCCCCAAGGTGTAGTAAAGGTTGTCTTTAATTGATCATGAAGATGTACTAAAATCTTATTGTACCCTGAGAAGCCATCAAGCAAAGAAATTCTTTTAGACCCTACCACCCTTTGTAAAATGTGGTCCATCTTGGGTAAAGGGTAGTTATCTTTCAATGAGGCTTTTTTTAAGTTTCTAAAGTCTATACAAAGCCTTATCTCTCCTGTTTTCTTCCTAACTGACACTAAATTAGACACTTATTATGAATATCTAATAGGAACAATAATACGAGCTTCATACTTTTTCTTGATTTCATTCTCGATCAAAGGTAACTGAACATGGTTTATTCTACGTATTTTTTATTTAAATGGCTTTTGATTTTCCTTGAGAGGTATCTTGTGCTGAATTATTTCAATGTCATAGGATTTCGGATCCTCATAACTCTATGCAAAAACATTAGAAAATTCTTTAAACAGCTCTATGTATTTTAGTTTGATGTGAGCTAGTAAAGATTTAGAAAGTTTGATCATCTTTGGTTCTATTTCACTGCCTATATTACACTCTTCAACTTCAGATTCAACAGGCTCCAGTATTGGCTTTTTGGCCACATCATTGAAATCAAACAAATCTTCTAAGGGGACTAGAACTTTTGGAAAACTTTGATTGTTAGACTGCAGAGTTTCTAAGTCTTCTGTTTCTAACTCTGCAACAATTTCTGTTGTGTTTTCAAATTTTCTAGACAACATATTTACATCAGCCATCTCTAGAGACTCTTCTTCTTCATGAAGTAAACTTTCTTCACTTGGACAGTCTGTTTCATAGTCTGAATTTGAACTTGGTAGTTCAAATTCATTTCTGGACTGCAGGAAGTATTCTATTTGTTTGTCTCCATCGAACACTTGCTAATATTTCTTGTTATCAGGGATAGCTGGTCTAAATTTAATTTGAGTTGCGCATTGTTTGGTTTTGAATGGTGTTAAACATGTTCTAGCAATGAAAGCTAAACTAGGGGCGAGGATATTCTTTTCTCTTGGGACAAAAATAAGTTGGGATTCCTCAAAAGTTTTCAATAAATCCATGAAATCATTCCTATAGGCTCTAAGTCTGGGGTGTTTGGCATTGTATTCCCCATTTACTTGCTTAATGATTAAATCTGAATCCCCATGAACTTTTATTCTCTTGGCTCCTAATTTCTTCAACAAGTGTAAGCCTAAAAGAATGGATTCATATTCTGCTATGTTAGTCAAACACTGGAAATTTAGTCTATAGGAATGGCCTTCGGTGTGATTTTTCTCAGTGTTATGTGTCTAGATTCCTGCACCAACATTGCTCTTAGTGCAAGACCCATCAAAGTTCATACTCCAAAGAGGACTAGTTTCGGGTTCATTAGTTTGGTTACTATCCTCTTCAACTAACGTGCTTTCGGATTGTTCTTGTAGATCAGCACTTCGTTGAATATGTTTTAATTCCTCAGGTTTTTCATTGTGTTGAGGACTGCTTTCTTGACTCTCAAGGCTTAAAAGCAATGGATGAATGATTTGTAGCTCTAGACCTTTGTTTTGTTTGCTGTAGTTTTCGAGTTTAGCAAAATTTTTTGACACTTCTATCTCGTCTTCCTTCTCCTCTCTATCTACCATTAATTTTGTTAAGGTCACTTCTTCGTTGAATCTTTCATCATTGAAAAGGATAAATGAGTCAAGGCCTATATTTACATAATAAAGGGGAGATTTTTGCGGTCTCTCCTGGCTGGTAACCATGTATTGCATATGAGACTCCCTGTAAAGTCTTCTAGTTTAATTAAATACAGGGATAGTTGCATATGTCATATCCATCTACATAGTTCCTTGTAACTTAGCTCCCCAAGATCTTGATAACAACATACCATACTTTGGGGGTACATCAGCCACAACAATATCCATGACTAAACACTTGGCTAGAATTTGTGCTAAGTTTACACAGAGGTCTTTGATTAAGCCTAAACATTTCACTCTGCTTGAGTCAAAGTAGTAAAGATCTTTGTAAGGTCTGGTGATTTCAAGGCCTAGGCTCTCCATTACAGCTTTGGGTATTAAATTATGAAAGGCCCCTGAATCATGCATAGCATTATGTAAAATTTTATCATGAATATTTAAACTAACATAAAAAGGAGGAATCGGTCCTTCTTGATATCTACCCTCAATCTTAGGACCAAATATGAGCTCTGGTTAGTCATCATTAGGATTGACAGTGTCATTATTATCTTCTATGTTAAAAGCCTTCAAAATTTGGGATCTATACACATTTTGGGTGGATAATTCAGTAAGGGGAACAAAGATCTTTATCTTGGCAATTCCTTGCTCCAAACTGAAAGGTAGCTGACTTCTTACAAGGTTTGTTTCAGCTTTGTTAACCACCATTTTATCAGCAAGATCAGTTCGCTGATTTTCTCTATTTACATTGGTTATAACTGTTTTAATAGGAGCACTAGATGAGGTACTAGTGCTGCTAAGATCTGCACTCTATTTTTCATTGTTTTGAGTGCTTTTCTCTTTGTTTTTATTAGAATTTCCAACCACTGTTTTGTCCTTCTGTTTTACAATTTTGGGTTTATTTACAGGGTCATTTTTTGCAGAATTGTCATAGGTTTTGTTGTTGGGAGTTTCCAAATTGTTTTTACTTCTGAGTTCATACTCTTTTGGAGTTTGTATGATGACATTTTCCATTTCTTGATAGTAATATTCATCTTCAGCTCTTTTGTCATCATGGGGTGTGTATAGACCTTGTTTCCTATTGTAATGAACTTCAAAATCATCATTATCTACTTCCAACATGTTTATGTCACCTTCCTCTGTTTGTTCTATTGTGTCTTCAACCTCACTTACATAGTTTTGATGAAAAGGAGGAGTAATATGTTGATCATCCTCCCTTGGTCTGTTTTGGGGTTGATTTCTTCTAAAATTCTGATTTTGGTTTTGATTTCTGTTTTGAGGAGCTGATTGGTTTTGACTAGCTTGTGCTCTCTCAAGTATGCTCATCTTTTTCATCATCTCCTCCATCATTCTTTCCATCTTAGAGCTGGACGTGGAAGGTGTAGATTCCTCTCTAAAGGACACTTCCTTCTCCTTTCTCATTCTTGCTCTTTTCTCCATTAAATTAACTTCCACAACAAGAGCTCCTTTTTTCATATCTTCTAGAGTCAAAGGGTCTCTTTCTCTAGGTTGATAAGACATTTCAGGATCGAATCCTTGAGGAAATTTTTTTAAAGCTGAGCCTTGTGGGGGTTTTAAATGAAGGGGAAGGGCATTATAGACACTGTTAAACCTAGTGCAATAATATTGTACACTTTCCCCAGAGTTTCTGTGGAGATTCTTGTAGTCTGAAAGTATTTGGAGAGGGTTTTTCCTTACTTCCCATTTGTTTAGGAATAACTGATGGAAGGCTTGGAGATCGTTAATACTATGAGGGGTTAAGCCTTTGAACCATTTTCTTACTTCTCCCCCTAAACTCTAAGAAAATAATCTAAGTTTGACAGTTTCATCATGAATCTCATTTCTATCAAAGTAGTTGTTCATCTTGTCCACGTGTTGTGAAGCAGTAGTAGCATTACTTGCATCATACAATGGTATCTTGGACTGATAGTCCTGTGGAAGATTGACTAGAGTTAAAGGAAGGACTAAGGGAGCATACCATGTTGCCATGATAGGAGGTTGTGGAAAAAGTGGGGGGTTTACAAGTGGAGGAGGTTGATGGAATGGTGTAGTTTGGACAGTGGATGTATGGATAACAGATGTGGATGGACCAGAAAGAGTTTTTTGAGCAGATCTAGGATGAGAGGAACCAAAATTATGAAGGAAATGTAAATCAGGTGGTGTAGTTTCTCTGCTACTAGGATGCTCACTTCTGTCTTGGGATGGAAGTGGATATTCAGAGTCTATCTGAATTATATCATCAAATGCCCCAGTTCTAAATGGATTTCTTAAGTCAACTTGTGATTATTTTAGAGCTGTAAGATTATCAAGGACAAAATGAGCTCTATGGGGTGATCTAAAACAGTTGAAGATTTAACCTTAGGAGGCTTCCTACGGATTCTTTTAGGGTTATCAACTATCTCAGAAGGGTTTGGGTCAGGATAGGCTCTAGTATAAATATTTCTAGGAGCCACTATGCTATGTTTTTAGACCCAATCTTGATAAGAAATGTTTAACCAAATATAACAATCTTTAAGAGGCTAACTTCTCTTTTAAATGAGAAAGCTTTAATCCCAAAGTCCTCTTAACTGATTTTATATGATGTTATGATGATAATGGGTTTTCCCAGTGGAGTCTTAAGGTCTGCTTAGGAATTTGGAGTCACCAGGTGGAAATTTTTAGCTCTTTTGGAGGTAAAAGGTTTTATGGTCCACCATCATGTTTATTTGAATACGAATTTGAAATATTTTTGGGTTTTCTGAGTTATTTTAGTACTATGGTTTCTAAGAGTGTCCTAAATCAGTTTCAACACTTAGCTACAGTGATGAGACAGAGAAAGTATACTCTTATGGCTAAGCTAGCTGATCCTTCAAGGTTTGATAAGATTTTATGGGAATCCTAAGGTTTCCTTAGTTTGTCACTGATTCAAATAAGTTTTATCATGATTACCATTTTCTTGGTAGTGCTTGAAGAGGGCTACTTGTACTCACTGAACAATTTTCTTGAATCAAGGGTTTTCCTGAGGTCCTTAAGAATCTATAGGTGTAATTTCACTAAGAAATTCCCAGCAGAGTCGCCAGAAATGTTAAGCCTAGTGCCTCAGCTGGCCAATATACCAAATGTTCTTGAATCAAGGGGCTTTCTCAAGTCTTAAGGTGTACTTATATTCTCACTAACTCAGAAATCCCCAGCGGAGTCGCCAGAAATGTTATCTCCCCATAATTTCAGCAGATTGGTGAGACTAAAACTATGGGAAGGACATTGGAACCACTTTGGGATTCTAGGATCTAGCCCTCATGAATCCAGAGAGGGATCTCTCTTATAAGTGCAAATATTGATTTATCTTTAAGGTTTTAATGTGTGATATTAGGCTACTTATTAAGAACAAGGGTTTTTGTTTGGTTTTGGATGGTTGAGCATGATTTTTAGTTGAGTGGAAAGACCTAAAATGAAAAAGTTTCATAGGGGTGACGATATAAGAAATCAGAACAAGATTTGGCTGATAGGATAGATATGACGCTGGTTTTTAGTCCATTGGACTATGGAGTCATAAAACGTTTTAATTGTGCAACAATTTCAAGAGTGGTCCAAGGGGCAAGTCATCTATATCAGAAGATCTCTTAGATTAAATGATGGAATGGAACAATAAAAGTGTTGAAGGGGTGGAAAAATACAATAATTTCAACTAGGATTTATCAGTCTTTCCAAATGAGAAAAGCCTTTTTAAGTAACTATTTAAAACCAACCAAAGGACAAGGCTAACCATAGACTTCTTTGGAAAAGCTTGTATTAAAGCTAACTTATCAGACAAACAATCCAGTAATCCACATAATTACTTTTGAAAGGGATGAAAACAGATAAGAAAACAAAGTGCAGCCTAAGATCAGATAAGATACTTTTAAATATAAACTGATTTTAGCATACTCTTAGGGAAACTTTCAGAACTACCTTTGGCGAAAGAAACTAGAAGACAGGGAAAGCCATAAAATTTTCTAGTCTAACTTTACGAAGTATATAATGAAAATATCACTCAGGAACTTCTTTTAAAGATTTGCACATCAAGACAAGGAAAAACCAACATTCCTTGATAATGTTTACAGTTAACTTAAGACCTTCCTAAACATACAATTTGGAGGAAAACATTGAGATAAAGCTTATCGGTCAAAGAAGGGTACTGTAAGTAGTAAATCCTAACTCTATGCTTGTTTTTCTTTATCAGAGAATAAGTGGAAAAAATGTCATATATAAAAGGAAAACAATAACAAAGAAAGAAGCACTTCACCAATGATATAGACTAGTATCCCAAGAATCAGCTTGTATATTGATGTCAATCCAGTTACATTATTCAAGTCTAATGTTTCAGTTCAGCAATCATATTCTCTTCTCAGCCTAACTTATTTTATTACAAACAGAGCTTCAAGAGCCTCTGAACACTATTTACATGTAGAAAGTTTCGAGCACAAGTATTATATCAAAGTTCAGAAACCAACCCTTTACAATGTGCTCCTCAAGAATATTTTATAGGGAAATGAGGAGGTGGGATGAGAGAAAATATCAACAAGCTTAAGTAATACAGTTTAATGCTTCTCAGCCTTTGAGGGGCTCAATGGAGAAGATTTCGTAATATTTCCTCTGTATTAATTGGTTTGTGTTAAGTGTTCGATCTTCTTAGAAGAGTTTGTTGACTTTAGAAATCTTTCTCATCTTTGTAATAACTCTGCTGACAATTTGTAATAAGTTCTTTGATATGAAATAAATATTCAGTTTCCTTAAGGAAAATATCTTATTTTCTGGTAATAACTATGCCTCTTTTGAATGCTTTGAGGCTGGAGGTGGCTTTTGGTAGCTGGAGAGGATTAAATTAGCCTCTGATGTGGCAGTGGAGGCTTTCTTGGACTAATATATATTATTTTTTTGACCTAAAACATGGCTAATTTGATTTTGATATGTGTGTTAGGCATAATTAGGCCTAAATTCTATCTTCTGTTCTTCTAACTGCGTTTAATTGAGTGGATTAGGTTTTAGATAGTCGATTTAGGCTGTAATCCCTCAAAATTGTGTCTAACAATCTTCAAACATGTTTCTTCTTTTATTTCATGTTGTCCAATTGATACTCCTTGTTTGATTAAGCTTTGTTATGTCTTATTGATGTGCAGGAATTACAGAGGTTTTATATTGGCATTAGTGCTCATGAGGGACTGATAAAACATAAAGGGAAAACCCTGCAGAATGATCTCTTTGATAAATAATGGCCTGAGGGATCGTCATCCCTGGCCTTCAATTTTCTTTTCAAATTTTTGAAAAAAAAACCATTAAAACTTGCACAACAAAGAAAAATTAGAAAAAATCCTGCAGGGAAGGGTTCAGACTACTTCAGAGGTTTTGGTTAGATCGTGGCTATTAGATGAAAGCATCCAACGATGAGGATTACTTTTCTGAGGTTAAAAGGAGAGGCGGTTGGACGAATGGTGGGGAAATTAAGTTAGGGCCATCGATTTGCAAAGATCAATGGTCGAGATCGACCGGGGAAATATAATGTAGAGGGGGCCACATTATAGCGTAATTTGAGAAAATGCAAAGGGAAAGGGTGAAAACCTTTGGCGGAGTAAAGAAAGGGTTAAATGAAATTTGGGGTTTTCAAATGATCCTGGGCTATTAGATTAGATTAGTCCACAAAGATCAATGGTCGAGGTTGATCTAAGAATTCCTTTGCAGGATGGGTGGAGCACGATGAACTAAAGGTGAGATTGAATGTGAGCCGTTAGATCTGAGAGATCAGCGGTGGAGATTTATTACGAGAAAATTAAATGGGAATGGGAATGGTGGTTTCGGTTGAGAAAATTGTCGATTTCGCACGATGAGAAGGAGGGAAGGCGGTTTTTCCTTTTTGAATGCGATATGCATTTCTGGCCAACAAGTGGCCTTTTAAAACCACCCTCATCGTGTAATTTTAAAATGTTAACCTTCGGGCATAAAATTACGTGAAATTACACGCTGGCCATCAGATCTGGGGTCTTAGATTGGACGGTCGTGAGGAGAGCACAATGGAGAATAGATGCATGGGCGATAAAAGGTGGGGTGGGGTCAAGGTGGTTTTAATCTGGACAGTCAGATCAGGGAATGGACGGTGGAGATTTGATCTGGGAAACGGTGGGACCTAAATGAGTTGCGCCTGTCGGGTTAAATATGGACTTTTGGATGAAATAGATCAACAGCTCAGATTTGATTATGGGGTCAACGAAATAAAATATGAGGTGAGGGTCGGGCAGAGTTTGGGTTAATACAGGCCATTGATCTACAGAGATCAACGACGGAGATTCATCAAAGACGTTACACTGTCAGGATTTGAGAAATAACAAAGGGAAGTGAGGATCGATCTAGACCATCAGATCTTGGTGTATGGATGGCCCAGATGCAATCGGAAGATCGCGATTGGCGGGGGCAAGGGGAAAACAACAAATGAAATTTTTTTATGCAATTGAACAGGGACCGTTGATATTTAGAGAGATCAACGGTTGGGAATAACTCTATGGTTTTTAATGTCGGAAGCTATCACTACAAGAAAAAATCACATTGGTGAGGGGCGAAAATGGTCACCATAAGCTCATTGGTGAGGGTCAAAAGAGCCTTCGTCACCAAAAACTGAACGTCACCAAAGGTGGCATCGTTGAAAGTATAGGTGTTGTCGTGACATTCAAAGTCCGTCACCAATAATGATTTATAGTGATGAATAGTGACTGTAACCATTTCATATGAGCATTGGTGATGGAAAATAGCCTCCGTCACCAAAAAATTGAACGTCACCAAAGGTGGAGTCACCGAAAGTATAGGTGTTGTGGTGACATTCAAGGTCTGTCACCAATAATGATTTATAGTGATGGATAGTGACCGTCACCATTTCATATGAGCAATGGGGACGGACAATAGCCTCTGTCACCAAAAAACTGAATGTCACCAAAGGTGGTGTCGCCGAAAGTATGTGCTGTGGTGACATTCAAGGTTCGTCACGAATATTGATTATAATGACGGATAGTGACCATCAAAATTTCATAGGAACAACAACGATTTTTTGTGATGGACCTTTCATGGGCGTCACTATTAGTGCATATATATGGTGACATTCATTGACCATCACCATAAACTCATTGGTGATATCAAGGTCCGTCACGAATAATGACTATAATGACAAACAGTGACCCTCACCATTTCATATCAACAACAACAATTTATGGTGATGGAACTTTAATGGTCGTCACTATTGATGCGTATGTATGGTGGCGTTCATTGACCGTCATCATTTCATATTCTGGTGAGGGTCAAAAAATTTCACCATAAGCTCATTGGTGATGGTCAAAAGAGCATCCGTCACCAAAAACTGATCTTCGTCATTCCCTATATATTAATATCAGGGCATGATGGAATCAAACCACCAACCTCCTGCTTGTAGAGAAGGTGCTCTTCCATTGAGCTAGAACCCTTTAAAGAATTAGACTTTAAACTAGCAATTTCCCCTAAAAGTGCAGAGATACACCAAAGGAATAAGAACTAGGAAAACTTAAAGAACTTAGTGTCTTTACTCCTATTTTTACTCTACGACACTATACAAAGTATGATCTTGATCTATGACATTTTTGTGCCAAGTGGTTCTAATATAATAGTAAATGTTATATTCAGATAAAATAAATGAATAACTGAGAGGCCTTACGGGCTAATTTTCAATCCTTACACCAAAATCTCTTAATATTCAAGTCTATGGAACAACTCGTTCAAAGTTCAAAATGAAGTAGATTTTAAATGGAAAGCCTAAAACCAGCTAAGTAGTTTACAATTGAGCATTTTGGATATAACTTTTGTTCAATTTATATGACAAGTTATGCCATAACCTTGAAATTAGTTTCCTAGATAAAAGACTTTCTTAAGTCAACAATGATAAAGAGAGATAGTCATGGCAAGAAAAATTCTCTTGTTTTTTCTAATGAGGGTGCATGTAACTTGATAAAGGTTGTATGAGAGTATCAAACCATATAAAATGCATCTCCTAAGCTAAAATTCATCTCTTAGGTCATGTGTCTCCTCAAAGGACAATGCATATATCCAAGGTAATGTGTCACCTTAAGGACTCTGACACCTACATATCCAGTCCCTCAACCCAAGAGTTCACATGTCAAGGGATTTTGTGTGCTCATGCTGATTTCGAGATGTTTTTTTCATGGTGAAATACCCAACTCTACTCCACACACACAAACTCCCTTCATGCATGAACAACATATTGAAGTCACCAAGCTCCATATTAATCCAACACTTCGAGGAAGAATGTCTTTCAAACATCCAAACAAGGTCTAGCAGCAAACGGTAAACCACCTCCAATGTCCAAGTCCACCATGGAAGAGCATGGGCCAACCATTCACTATGAACCCCACATCTCATGAAGCACCCACAAGGCCTAAACATGGTGAAACATTTTCAAAGTGATCGAAAGGCTAAAAATTATGTCCCTCTCATCATAAAATCCTTTTTAACTCCATGCATATTCAGTTGCAACTCTCACTCATAAGTGTTGAAGAGTGTAACTAGGTAGGTATTCATTATGACTATGTAATTATGTACTTATGTAAAGATGAAGTCAGTAATAATAAAATGAATTTTTGGTTTACTTGCTTCATGGATTTCATGAGAAAGATTCTTAGTATAGGTCTATAGACTTCTTCTTGATGTCTATTAGATAAATTAGTGTAATTAAGAGTCATGTAAAAGGCGTGAAGAATACCCTCCAGGATGTTGCAGAAGAATGGCTTACAAATGCTGAAGTTATGCCTATGAAGTCAGCCTACAAACAAGTGTTAAAGTCGGCCTACTTAATGGCTATAAGGTCGACTTAATTACTTGGCTAGAACTACTATATACACCCTACATATGCTGTGGTTAAGAGAACATATCTGCGGATGATACTGAGGTTATATAATGTGAAAAAGGAACAAGTTTTGTGGATTGCACTCAGGTTAATATAGCGTGGAAAAAGGAGCAAGTATTACGATAAAGTATACAACATTAAAAGAGAAGAACATATTTGTGGATTTTGGGTCTGAGTCAATGCAGATATATCAAGGTAAAGTCTGAAGCAAACAACATGGAAAGAAGGGTAACCAAATGTGGATCTGAGGCATCCGGCTCTAAAATGGAATTCTGATGTAAATTAAAAGGTACAAGAATATAATCTGTGGAAGCTACAGGAGCTGGACTGCGGATGGATGCAAAAATATACAGTGCAGATATATCTATTGAAGGAATTTTCCAATGTCAAGACAACATTGTAATAAGACATGCTGATCTTAAAGGAGTTGTAAGTTAGGAAGGTAAATTAGAGATTTACCTTCCTAGCTACATTATAAGATATTCAGTTACGAGTGTAAATAATTCTGTTTAAACATTTTGACTAAGTACTTTGATAACTAACTTGATGATAGAGTAACTAAGTTAAAGAAGAACACATAAGCAATCTCAGAAGTAGTTATTAGGAATAGAAATTTGTATTACACACAAGCTCTACAAATTCTCAACATGGTTTCAGAGCTATGGTTATCATCAAAGGAAATTTGAAAGGACTCGAAACATTCTAAAAGTACCTATGTCAAAAGCGCTCAAATCATATTAAGATAGTCTAATAATTAAGCTAGGTGCAAGTTCACAAGAAAGTTCAATCTATGTCACTATGAAGACAAGGATATCAGTAACATATCAGTCTCAATGACATAATACTGTTGAAATCACCTCTGCCTCAATTCAGTACTACCCTTATAAGATTATTTCGATACCACAATAGTGAGGAGAATGAGTTATATAGGTGTATTTACAGTTAAGGCTCGGTGTGACAAAAAGATATCAGTATAATCCATATTATAGTGAATATCTTTAGTGTTCTAATCACAGCTCAACTATAGTCTCGGTATAATCAATCACATGATAAGTATGACACTACAATTTGGAACTACCAATGTGAAAAATCTATCACTGTTTCATGCTACCACAGTGAGAAAGGTCTCACTAGTTCAGTGCCATGATAGCTTGATGAGAAGTATGCCATTTCAGTTTGATGGTATCATATAGGGTCTCACAAAAATTGTCAACAGAAGTCAGAGACATGTACAATGAAGTATTTACAATCGAAGCACAAAATAAGGTCAAAAAAGTAATATGTATACACAGGGAAATAGTACATTCGAGGATCTCGGAAGAAGATAACATAAGTAACAAGAAGCCAACAAACATTCACAATTAATTATCAAGTTAAGAGAAATCTACCCTAATCTACAAGCATCTTGATTTCTCAACATGGTATCATAGCTAGGTTGAAGGAAAGGAATATTGAAGATAACAGCTTGTTGGCTTATTTGCTTATCCCTGTGGCACCTTAAGCAAAGTATCATACAAATTTTGTGACATCCTTTCCTTAAAATACGAATTGAAAGACGCACAGTACCTCTGTGATTCATGTTGAAGAAAGACATCAATATTCCTGTGAACCGAGCTCATCAATAAAGGAAGGACCAAAATACTTAAGGGATAGAAAAAGAGACCTATAATACATGCAAAGACTCTATGGAATTATCTTTGTAAATTAAGGATGAAATTCATATCTCTGCAAAGACTCTATCACATTATCTCTGTAAATCAAGGATGAAATTCATATCTTTGTTGTCGAAAAAATATTTCACATAGGTACAAATATTTGGGTCTCTATGTTGATTTATGAAGTAAGTTTCGTATACTAATGTCAACTTCAGAGGCGCCTTCTCCTATGATAAGCATACAAGTCATTATCTTTATAATCTACAAAGTACTCAAAGAAAAATAAAATGGCTTATATGAAATCCGTTAAAAGAAGACAACCTACTTTGACAATACTTTCAGAGGCAATTTAAGCATGAATGTGCACTCCTTTCTGAATCAAAAAGACCAAGTGTATTCATGATAATTGTATAGTTTGAGTAACCAAACTACTGTAGCTGACATCTATTACTGCCGAGTTCAAGGGCTAGTCTAACAGTATGAGCAAGTCCAAAATTGTCATAATGATTGAAGCAAGTTTGTTTGGGAAAAAAAAAATATCTGAGGTACTGTTCTTCGATCAATACAAAAAGGTTCTGTGACACTTCTATGAGGTATCTGAAGCTTACTATAGCAACAAATATTTGAAGATTCAAGGCATCAATGATGACACCAACGTGAAATGATATAAGTTCTATCTAACACTATATAAGGCGGCTTGACATCTAAAAAGACCATCATCTTCGTAATCAATGCAAATATGTGGTACTCTGAGACAAAGGATAGAGTGTATTGTGATCTAAAGTTAAAAGAAACCAAAACAATGTGGATCGTCTCTGAGGCATTTAAATGTAGAAATGATGAACTTAAAGACATGCAAACCAAGTCTTATCTGTGACATAAAGGACTAAGCATCTCTATACCTTTGTGCAAAATGAATCAAATTTTTGTGATCTACTCTATGCTACAGGACCAAAAGACTAAGGTACATAGTCTATAGAAGGGACCAAAATCATCAATATGAATAAAAGCCAAGATTCTGATCAATTCCAAGTCTGAAGCTACACTTAATGACATAATTTACATTTGCAAAAAGTCTAAGCATCTCTATGACAAGTAGAACATGTATATATGTGATCTGAACTATACAAAGACATACAAAACTTTTTGAATCGTCAAGAATCAGAGTTTAGTGGCATCCTGTGTGAAAACCTGAGGGGATGCTACTTCGTGATAGAATTTATTAGGATGATATAAGGCCTATGTGACACTAGAATATGTAGCAACATTATATCTCTTCATAAGGACTGTGAGGGTATAGGGAATCCATGACACAAGTTTGTGAAAATAGCACCCTTCTCATACATAAAAGAAAGACGAATTCAATTCTTGAAGCTGACCAATTTGATATTGAAAGATAAAGGACACTGAAAGTAGCTCAAAGAAATCTCTATGACTTATAGCTAAGCTTGAAGGACCAATTAGTGAGATCAATGTGAGGACCAAGTTGCAGAACTATATGGACAGAGATGTTTGAATTTAGTGTAAGCATATCTTTTGAAGCAACCCCAAGAAGTTACAACTTACAATATAGTAGTACCATACTCAAAGGCAATAATGGAGAACAGGGGAAGTTAAGAGAGTTACATGTAAACTATGCTCAATGATAATATTAGTGGAAATCTGAGCATGAATGTGCGCTCCTTTCTGAATCAAAAAGACCAAGTGCATTCATGATATTTGTATAGTTTGAGTACCCAAAATACTGTACCTGACATCTATTACTGCTGAGTTCAAAGGCTAGTATGAGAGTATGAACAAGTCCAAAATTTCCATAATGATTGAAGAAATTTTGTTTGGGAAAACAGGAATATCTGAGGTCTTGTTCTTCGATCAATACAAAAATGTTCTATGACACTTCTATGAGGTATCTGAAGCTTACTATAGCAACAAATATTTGAACATTCAAGGCATCAATGATGACACCAACATGAAACGATAAAAATTCTATTTAACACTATATAAGGCATCGCGACTCATTTGGAAGACTATCTATCTTTGACATCTAAAAATACCATCATCTTTGTAATCCATGCACATCTCTGGCACTATTAAACTAAGGATAGAACTGTATTGTGATATGAAGTTAAAATAAACCAAAACCATGTGGATCATATTTGAGGCATTTAAATGTACAAATGATGAACTTAAAGACATGCAAAACAAGTCTTATATGTGACATAAAGGACTGAGCATCTCTATACCTTTTTGAAAAATGAATCAAAATTCTGTGATCTACTCTGTGCTACAGGACCAAAAGACTAAGGTACATAGTCTATAGAAGGGACCAAAATCATCACTATGAATAAAAGCCAAGATTCTGATCAATTCCAAGTCTAAAGCTACACTTAATGACATAATTTACATTTGTGAAAAGTCTGAGCATCTTTATGACAAGTAGAACATGTATATTTGTGATCTGAACTATAGAAAGACTTACAAAATTTTTTGAATCATCAAGAATCATATTTTAGTGGCATCCTATGCGAAAACTTGAGGGATGATACTTCATGACATAATTTATCATGATGATATAAGGCCCATCTCTGTGACACTAGAATATGTAGCAGCATTATATCTCTTCATAAGGACTGTGAGGGTATAGGGGATCCGTGACACAAGTTTGTAAAAATAGCACCCTTCTCATACATAAAAGAAAAATGAATTCAATTCTTGAAGCCTACCTATTTTATATTGAAAGATAAAGGACACTGAAATTAGTTCAAAGATATATCTATGGCTTATAGCGGAGCTTGAAGGACCAATTAGTGAGATCAATGTGAAGACCAAGTTGCAGAATTGTATCGACAACGAAGTTTGAATTTAGCATAATAATATCTTTTGAAGCAGCCCCAAGAAGTTACAACTTACAATATAGTAGTACCATACTCGAAGGAAATAATGGAGATCAGGGAAGTTAAAAGAGGTACATGTAAACTATGCTCAATGTCAATATTAGTAATGCTAAGATAATAACCTCTTGAAAGATAGTAATAAGAGTTTGTGTAGATATATTTTATAAATCACTGTTATTATAAAATTTTAAGTCTTTCTTTGCTAATTTATTTATGATCAAGGAATGAAAATCTCATGTATAGAGGGATTCTCAATAAAGACTCTAGGGCTTTGCAGCTAACTCACTAGTTTGGACTAAGATGAACCCTAGGAACAAAACCCTATCTAATCATTTCCGTTGTAAAAATTAGATCTAACTCTTGCTAATAATGACACCATGCTAATGTAAGAACTAGGTTGGTGAACAGGTCCAAGATTAAGAGGGATCTAACCCTTCTTCAAAAGATAAGCATTTTACATCTCCTTGATTACATCTGTTACTATTATCTTTATACTTTGCCTTTTTTTTTTTCTTTCATAGTCTTCTAAGTTTTAACAAAGCCTGCAAGTCAAGACAAGATTTATCTAAGATTCATTAGCAATTGGAAGAACTACAAGAACATGGAAAAGCATGAAGATTAAGGAGGAAAAAATAAGCCGATTAAATGAAAAACAAAAGGAAGGACAAGTTAGATCTTAATGGATACTATACTACTTGAAGTTTGAAGAAACACCAAAGAATCTTGTGATCAAGAATAAAAGTTGACCAATATAGAGCAATATCCTATAGCAAGCTTTTGAAGAGTTCGGATATCGTAGTACTTGCAGCTGATTGGTTCGATCCAGGAACACATTGATTGAAAATAGTGATGCTAATAGAGATACTACTGACGATTGGAAGAAAATATTATTTCTTGGAAAAGAATATAACCTCTAAGGCCCATCAGATGAGAAGTAATGTACTCTATCTATAAATGTCATCTACAATAATCATATTGAATTCATGCTTAGATGATAAGAGGTAATGGAATGGTACAAAATTCCAGGGACTAATGATGGAATAATACAACCAAGCCAACTAGTACAAAGGAAGTTTCAAGATTATAAATCATAATATTTAGTTTGTCAAAAAAAGGAATTTGTCGAGAAAGGAATGTGTCTAAGAATGGAACTAGGGTTTAAAATGTGCATCAATTATTTATACTCTGTATCAATTCATTGGTCGATGATTGTTATCCTACAGTTCTTGCAAATAGCTAAATTGTTTTGGAAAATTCTCCTGATATAGACAGATTTTGTGTAGAGATGCTATTTCATTTTTTATAAGTCATTGTGGCATGAAACTAGTTGAGGTTCAAAGGGTTTAACTTTGTATATAAATATGTTGAATAAATTATAATCTAGCATATGTTTGTTGCGCAAATAATAGGGAGAAACTATAAACCACTTGTTCCTTAAATGACATTTTTCCAAAACAGTCTGGGATGATGTGAGTTTATAACAAAGGAAAAAGGGAATTGGACAAGTGAAAATGTTGAGGATGCATTGCATGTGGGTAGATTATAGAGAGGTGAGTGAATGCCTAGCCCTTCCTATAGTAGTTCTTTGGTCAATATGGATTTCCATGAACAAATTTATATTCCAAGATATTGTTGTTTCCCCCTCACAGATGCTACAGGAGATCAAATATAGTTATGGTAGCCTACCATAATATGTTTCTTCACACTTTTTTTCAGGTAGAGCGGCTCCAGAACTAATGAACTGGAAAAAAGGAGATGGGGTCTTCTCTCTTACCCACAGGCATATTGACATCTAATCATGTTATATTCTGTATATTTCATGTTGGTAACTCCATAAAATTTTATATATCAATATAGTTCTTGAAGTAATGTTCAAAAGGAAATTTTCTATGATAATAATGGGTAAATTCCCAGCCTATCAGTAGACTCTTTTATAGTATTTCCTGGGGAAAAGAGCATCCTATATATTTCAGTCCAAAGTCAACTATGACTATTACAAAATGTACCATTACCTCTTTCTAGTGAAATTCAAAAAAATTCAGAAGGAAAAAAAAAACTACATACTCAATCCAAAATATTTCAATAATTGGTTTCCCCTTGGATTCATGAAATAGTGGAACAAACTCATTAGAATCATTACACATTGAGTAATATTTCAGGAAATAATGTACTAACCTGTAAAGCATCTAGAGAAACAACTAGTTGACTTTCTACTGAGTTGTCCATTTCTTTTTCTGGTTTTATAGCTTGACCACTACCATGCTCGCCATTATCTATATGTAAATAATTCTCTTCTGGACTGTTTATGCTACTCAATAAATGATTTTCACCAAAGATATGGGCAGTAGTCTCACGAGAAAATTTTGTCACCATGGAGAATTTTTCCAAACCATGAATGAAAATATCATGAGCAGGATCCCTCAAGCGCTCATTTTGAACCCCACCATGTTTCAAACCACCATAAATTTTATCTTGGTATTTTTGATTGGAAGTATCCGTTGTGTTCTGAATAGAAGGAGCTGGTCCTTCTATATGAAGAGAAGATCTGATGTTTGCAACTGGAAGTACTCCAGGTAGTTCCAAAGATGTTAGACTTATTTGCAGCTAAACAACAATCCAGACATTGTAAAATTCAACTTATGACATGAAATTTCCTTTTAGTAAAAATGAATCTCAAGACAAACCAGGGATTAAAACTATAGACACAAAATGAACTTTAAGGTATAGCCTCAGAAGGTAATTATCTGAAGTGGATCTTGAATGTCATTTACAAGAAATACAATGGCATCATCAGCAGACCTAAAAAGACAAATATTGCAGTGACATTTGCTTGGGTTATACCATTGTACTGGATACATTACTATATCAATTTCCATGATCGAACTATGAAGTTAATAAGAGAATATAATCAGAAAAAGTTCCATACATGATCAACCTCCTAGGATACTTAATTTACAACCATATTCAAACAGTGCTAACATATTTCTGCATTTTTCATTGATCTAGAACATTGAACAACATATTCATGATTTTGTGCATACCAAGTTTGCTTGGGATCAAGAGCAGGAGTGGGAAGCACGAGCAAGAAGTGGGAGCAGAAGCGGGAGTGGGGAGAAATATTTTCAAAAGCTCCTAGGTTGGTAGCGAATTTTTATATATTTTGATGCATATATGTCAACAAAAGCATTTAGAATGATGAATTAGATATAAAAATCATAAAAACATGAGGAAGAGAGCTAGCACTTGTCTTTTGGAGAACTTTCTAATCATGAATACATTTGGCAAATGAACAAGAAGGGATACTTCATACATGACACTAATTCTTTTGACTCTAAATGACCAATCCTAATGCTCTCAAGTGAGACCCAACTAAAAATAAAATCACTTTCTCATGAAACCCATGAGGCAACGCTTTATAATAATTTTATTATTATTATTTTTAAAAATTGTCAAAAAACTAAATTACACCATTACAATCATAAATATATACATGCCAAACACTTATGCTGCAAAGCAAGATTGTTGGAAGTCCCTACAAGATCTCAAGCACACAGAGTATGGCACGAATTGCATTCTAGGGGGAGATTTCACTACAGTTCTAAAATAAGACAAAAAGAGAAGAGGGACAGTGGTAAGAGAAATTCACCAGAAAGACTTAGAAGACCTGCTAATGCAGTCAAATCTCTTTGATGTGAAGCCAAGCAAATTTAAATACACATGGAACAATAAGAGGGTGGGATCGGGGCACATAGCAGCAAGGTTAGATAGGTTTTTATCTTCAAATATTCTGTTATCGACATCCTTCACTATAAATTCAGAGATCCAACCATGGTGTGGATCGGACCACTGACCGATTATGATTCTTGTTTCTCCTCCAGTAAACTATGTGCCAATCCCATTCAAATTCTCCCCATTATGGATCGAATCAATTGGATTTTCTGAAATGGTCGCTACATCCTGGGCTCAGTGGGTAAATGGCAGCCCTATAACTATATTCGAAACGAAAGTTAAAAGGTGAAAATATGACATCAAAGAATGGCTCAAAACATACAATGCAAATCTATCCCTAAATGTCAAACCAGCAGAAGGCAATCTTGCAAAAAAGCAGGCTCAAATAGAAAAAAATGAAGTGGAGAAAGTGGACTTCCAAGAAGAAATAAAAATGTTCCAAACATACCACGCAAGCCTAAGACAAGAGGAAGATATGTGGCGGCTCAAATCTCGCAATAGATGGCTCAGATCTGGAGACAGGAATACAAAATAATTTCACAAGAAAGCAAAATTTTGACAGATCAAAAATGGCACTACCCAAATTTAGCATGGATCTCAAACTTTCGATTCTTTTCATGAGATTAAGGCTGATGCAATAGATCACTTCTCTACCCTATAACATGATGACCAACTGTTGGCCCCCATGACTTGATGCCTTCTTTGGTGACTACTAAAGCCAATGAAATCCTTGTTGCTTTGCCTGATCCTCAAGAAATTCAAAACGCAGTCTTTTCCTTTTCTCCAGATAAGGCCCCTAGGCTTGATGGCTTCACTGGTAGGTTTTATCAAACCTATTGGCATCTAATAAAAAGAGATTTATGCTGAATGATTGGGTATTCCATAAATATATCATACATCGGTGGTGGAATAAATTCAGCCTTTTTAGCCTTGATACCAAAAGAAAAAAATCCATTCTCTTTCTTGATATTTAGGCCAATTTTCCTCTGTAACTTCTCTTATAAAATTACTGCGAAAATCCTAGCCCTTAGACTGAAAGTCCTCCTACCTCTCCTCATCTCTCTTAATAAAGTCATCTTCATCCCGGGAAGAGAAATCTATGACACAATACAATCTTAATCCAGGAAGCCATTGACTCAAGTTGGAGATGTGAGGAGCAAGGAATGGTTATGAAACTGGATATGGACAATGCATTTGACAGGGTTTGGCATAAATTCCTCCTCGACATAATGAAGATGGGATTTAAAGAGACCTCCATCAGATGGATAGAGAAATGCATTTCCAGGCCCTGGATCTCTCCTCTGATTAATGGTAGGGGGGATGGGTTCTTCCAAGATTCAAGAGGTCTCCGACAAGGGTGCCCCCTCACACCCTTTTTATATATATTGGTCGGAGAGGCTCTTAGTCACAATCTTTAACTAGGAAGGATCTCTCATCACGTCTCGGGAATCAGATTAAAAGAAGGAATCAAAATAATAAATCACAGGAATTTTGCTGATGATACAGATCTTCTAGGAGGGGCCTCTTTGGTCATAACTAGAAGATTCAAGTCTTACTTGCACAGATTCCAAGAAGCATATAGAGGGGAAAAAAGTGATGCAAAATGTAGAATATATGCATGGAATATCTCCATTAGAAAGGCCAATAAAATAGAAGAAATATTGGGATTTAAGGTAGAGATAGACTGGAAGGAATTTAAATACTTAGGAGTCCCAATTTTATTGAAAAGGACCAGTCCTAAGGCCTGGCAAGACATGATTGAAAAAATGAAACAAAAAATAACCAATTAGGGAGGGATTTGGTTAAATCCAGCAGGTCGTCTCATTCTTATCAAATCAGTGTTGTCTTCTCTCCCTTTATATCAGTTCGCGATCCTCCAGGCTCCGAGGTATGTCCTGCAGCAGCTTGGCAGTTTTATAAGGAAGTTCTTATGGGAAGGAGAGAAACAAACAAAAAGAAAATATCACATGGCAAAATGGAATACTGTTACAACACCTAGGAAACATTGAGGACTAGGAATTCGAGACCCAAGATTAACTAACGCAGAAATTGGGGCCAAATTATGGTGGGGGCTAGTCATAAAACCCGAAGAATGGTGGGCCCAAGTAATAAGAGGAAAGTATTTTAAGCAACAAGAACAGGAAAAAAGGTATATTCTAACCACTCAGGGCTCCCCAATTTGGCATATTCTTCTATCCTCATCTCCTTTAATTACTCAAAACATCAGTAGAATTCCTCGAAATGGTCTGATAGTTAAAATTTGGGAAGAAAAAATAATGAATAACGGTCCACTAGCAGATTTGGAATAGTTGAAACCCCTATGAGATCACTTCAATTCGATCAGAATTACAACCTTGTCACAAATCTCAGTGTGGGATGAAAAGAGGAAATGAGAATGGTGGCTTCTGTTGGATCTCCCCAAAGAGCTAAATGAGCAAAAAAAGAACTCCTAAATCTTCTCGAGGGATTTTCTCCAATAGCGAGAGATAAACCAGAGAAATGGTGTTGGAAGAACACAATATAATCAGTCAAAGAAGGCTACACACATCTCCTCTTTGAGGAATAGGTTCCCCCGAAAAGTGGGATATGGAATTTGATCTGGATGCCAAATGCTATACCCAAAGTAAATTACTTCATCTAGCAGCTAAACCACAAGAAAATTCTTTCACAGAACAAAATAAGGAAAAGAGGTATACGCGGGCCAACCAAATGCCCTCTTTCTGAACCAAGTTTTCGATTGCAAATCCGACAGTACTCTGACCTGGTTACCCTAGCCAAGTTTTCAACAGTGGTCCCGATAAATATTTTCAAATATATAAAACTATTTATAGGGTTTCGATAAATGTAAAAGACGGATTTCCTTGGTGAAATGTTTGGTGAAAAGCTTAAAGCGATTTTGACAATATTACACTCGCCACAGGTGTACTATATACTTTCTTCCGACACATCCGCCCATGAGGATCTGATTGCCACCACCTTACGTGATGAAAAGGAATGGCTGCGAAAGACTCTCTAGGATGGAAAAAGGGTGGACTTTGATCATAACCCGAATCATGTACCGGAACATACTTCCAACGAGCTCCAGAATGAGAAGAGGCAGGGTTTTTCTTCACACAGGAATGAGGCACACTCTGAATCACAGTCGGGTTTATACAAAAGGAAGATTCATTACAAGTACCATTGCTATAAACCTACATCTAATGTCAAACAAGTAATTTCGGAACATAACGACCTCTGGGACAAAGTTGCAAGCTTGCAAAAGTGGGCGCTAATAGGAAGATGAATATACCCAGAGGATTTAATTTTTGATCTCTCAAAGTGGGTAAAAACCTTCTGTTGTCCAATTCTAGGATACATTCCTAGAGTAAGTAAAATGATGTGGAACTGGTTCAACATGTATTTTTTGCATGAGGAAGATTGTAGGAAGATTATGACTCAAACTTGGGTCCGGGGCAGGAGTTTCATGTAGCTCCTCCCATGGTTTTTGGGTTTCAATCCTATAATTGATGCCCCGAAGAGTAAACTGATTTCAATCAAATTACCAAGCTTACCCCTAGAGTTCTGGACCTTGAAAACACTTCGAGCTATTGGAAATTTGATTGGAACGACCAAATATTTGGATCCTAGATGTATTGGTACTACAGAAAAGCGAATTTCTTGGATTTTAGTTGAAGTTTCATTCCAAGGTGGGTTTCCGAGTGATGTTAATTTAATTTGGGGACAACGAATACACTAACAGAGACTATACTACTGGGGTGTGCCATTCTGCTGTCTCATATGTCACCACAATAGTCACTTGCAAAGAATCTATCCTATGCAACAGTGGAGGAGAGGATGCCGCAAAGACATGTCTTTTGGTCGCCAAAATGGAAATAAGTTAGCTCATGCATCTGGGTTTGACTCGGGTAAGTCAACTCCCCCCTCTTATAACAGTGTCAGATCTTACTCTTCAGATTTACCTTTGTTTATTATACATACTGCAAAAGCTCCATATTTACCTGAAAACATGGGTTGCCCTCACTACAATCTAGAATTCTCTCCAATTTCCCACGAGTCAACCTCACTGCACTCTAATAAACCAATAGATGAACCCCAAGGAATTGTCTATATTGGCAATCCTACCTTATCACCATGTCCACATCCCTCTGAACCATAGTGGTTTCACCATCGATGCCCCCCCCGGAATGGGCTTCTCCATTATCTTCTCATGAACCTGATCCCCCACAACGCCCAGATTCCCTGCGGAATACTATGGGTAGTGATTTAGATGCGCTTCTAGGAAACCCGATGCTAGATATGGATGCACTTACTGTCTTTGATAAAGGATTTTCAAAACCATTTCCTCATATATCTCCTGAGTCACCTTCAAACATCACTGATAGGGAGACTAATAAAAAGGGATCAATGCATTTTCATGGTCGGCTCAGGACAAAATCATTATTTGAAGGGGATCTGAATGATTTGCATGATGTTCCTATTACTAAAATTGGTGATATTCGAGGCCTTAGAGAAGGAAGCCACAATGAAGTACCTAAATGATGACTACAGTATCTATGAATGTAAGAGGGTTGGGTGAACCCTCTAAAAATTTTCACCTTTGCCAGATGTTCTCAGAAATAAATCCATCAATGGTATTTCTCTAGGAAACTCTTTGTAATCGGATTTTTTCTATTGAGATCATTTTAAGTATACGCTCGAGTTGGCATGCAGTGGGATTGGATGCAGTGGGTTGGGTGGGTGGAATGTTAGCCACTTGGGTCCCTTTATTGTATAGTCTAAAGGCCTATAAATTCTTTGGAGGTATTTTTCTATACGGTAATATAAGAGGGGTCTTGGAGCTGAGAGACATCGATAGTAATATTGCTCAGATTTATATGGACATGACGATCGCTCGACCTAACTCTCTATCCTATGCCACTCTTGAGAAGCTGGAGCCTCGCAAGCTTGATATTTCAAAAATACAGGAAACTACATGGAAATTAAAAAGAAAAGTTAAATGATTGCAGGAAGGTGATCTGAATACAAGATTTTTCTATAACTGTGCAAATCTCCGCAGGAACATGAATTCAATTTGGAGAATAAAGGCTGTGGATGGCTCTATGAAAAATAAAATGTAGGACATACAGGTTGAAGCGCTCAATTATTTTACTGATTTTTATAAAGTTGACCATGAAATTGATCATCAAAGCCAAGCTTGGGTACTACAACATATTCCCTCCATGTTAGACCTATATGCAAACAATGTTATGGAGGTGGAGATATCTAAGGAGTTAGAAGCTGCATTAAAATATTTTGCACATGACAGAAGTCCTGAGCCGGATGGATGGCCGGCTAAATTTTATTTACACTTCTATGATATGTTGGAGTACAAGCTACTTATGGTTGTGGAACATATTAGAATTCAAGGTTTTGTTCATGGCGATATGAATTTGACCTTCTTGAAAATCATTCCTAAGTCATCGGATCCTGAACAGTTATTTGATTTTAGGCCTATTGCACTATGTAATGTTGTGTACAAAATGACCTCTAAAACTATTGCAAATAGGATTCGGGGGATCATATCAACATACATTTCTAAGTAAAAATTAAGGTTTTTAAGTGGTGGGTCTATACACAATTCCATTGCTATAACAAAGGAGGGTTTACACTCCATTCATGAAAACAAAACTGAGGCTCTAATTATGAAGATCGACATCCATAAGGCATATGATTCTACAGATTGGTCTTTCATTAGGCTAATTCTCCTAAATATTGGGCTATCTATTCATTCTATTATATGGATAATGGCGTGCATAACTTTAGTAAGATATGATGTTCTCATTAATGCACTACCGACTAAATTTTTCTTTGCCAAAAGAGGGCTTCGATAGGGCTGTGCTTTATCCCCGGTCATATTCATCCTTATTATGGATTGCTTCAGGAACCTCATGAAGATGGCAAAGGAAAAGGATTACTTTGATGGAATGGATTTCTCTCCTAAGATATGTGTCACACACTCATTATTTGTTTATGATTTTCTGGTCTTTGGTAAACTTATTAGGAACCAATGGTTTTATCTGCACTACATTCTCAATCACTTTGGAGCTGCTTCTGGTTTATGCATTAAAAAAGGTAAATCTCTTCTTCTGTATGATTTGGGAGATGTGGAGGAAATTAAGTTTATTTTTGAGTTTATAGGGACTGGCATAAGTCATATAATGTTGGGCATAACATATCTCGGATTTAGACTCAAACCTTGTTCATACAATATCAATGATTGAACTTGGCTGATCGATAAATTTAAAAACAAGATACACAAATGGACAAGTAGGTTCCTTTGGCTGGATGGTAGATATATCTTCATACAAGTTGTCTTATCTCAATATGTGGTGTATTGGTCTAACTTGTACTTTCTCCCAACAATCACTGTTAACAAAATTAATTCCATTATTGGAAATTTTCTATGGGGAGGTTCCTCGGATCACACTAAAATCCATATCTATAAATTGGAGGCAATCGCTGTTATGTAACCACCTCCAAAAATAGAAGAAAAGAGATATCAATTCCTTATAAATAAGCCACTTCGAGGGGACAACCTCCAATACATTACATAAATGAACAATTCTTGGATGATTCAATTTACAAAACCTCCTTTCTATATATAGGAGTCCATGGGGCCATAATGTAATCCTAGTGGGCCACAATGGAATCCTAGTCGACCTAACAATAATAATTTAAGGGCACAGTAATAACAAAATGGGGGTTACAAGGGCACAATAATAACAATAAGGGGGTTACACTAACAACAATAAGGGACTATACTAGTAATATAGGGACCTAACATGCCCCTATCCTTCAAAAAAAGTGGTGTCCTCAACGCTTGAGTAGCTCTGGGTGCTTTTGTATAAAATTCTCATCCTCCCATGTAGAATCTTTAGTGGGTAAATTCTTCCACTTGATGAGATACTCTAAAATTGATCGATTCCGTAGCTGTCGCGTTCTTGTTTCCGTGACCGCTTCAGGTTCCAATATGATTTTTCCTTCCTCATCAAGTTCTGGCAATATTGTTTGAACTGGAAGATTTTCACCTATAACCTTCATTAAGCATGAAACATGGAAAACTGGATGCACTCGCGAAGAAGCAGGAAGCTCGAATTTGTATGCCATAGTACCAATATTTTGCAACACCTTGTAAGGACCATAGTACCTTGGTGATAATTTATTATCCTTCTTAGCTTTCTTGAGGGACATTTGTTTTTATGGTTGTAGCCTTAAAAATACACAATATCCTACATCAAAACTTATCTCGCTACGATGTTGATCTGCCTATTGTTTTATTCGATTTTGTGCCAAATTCAGGTTATCCTTTAAGATTTGGAGAACTTCTTGCTGGTGCTCGATGTGATCTTCCACTGCTTGAACCTTCGAATTTTCCCTTAAAGATGATGTGATGGATGGTGGATGATATCCATAAAGTTCCATAAATGGGATCATTTTTGCTGCAATATGGAAGGAAGTGTTATACCACCATTTAGCGAGAGGTAACCATTTGACCCATTGTATTTGTTTATCAGATACAAAACAAAGAAGATATCCTTCCAAAGATTTATTTACTATCTCAGTTTGACCATCAGATTGAGGATGATAAGATGAGCTATGAGCTAATTGAGTACCCAAACAAGAAAATAACTCCGTCCAAAAATTTCCAGTAAAAATGGGATCTCTGTCGCTCACAATAACCCTTCGAATTCCATGTAGCTTTTGAATTCTGTCCATAAATGTGGTAGCAACTGTACTTGCTTTAAATGGATGAGATAATACACAAAAGTGTGCGTACTTGGTAAGTCTATCAACTAGCACCATGATGACACTCTTTCCTTCTGAATTAGGTAAACCTGTGATAAAATCCATTGAAATCTCCTCCCAACGTTGACTTGGAATGAATAAAGGTTGTAGAAGTCCTGGGGTCTTAATTGTCTCAACTTTGTTCTGTTGGAAAACCAAACATTCCACCACAAACTTTTGAATATCAGATTTAAGGCCGTCCAAAAAAAATTCTTTCTTTACCCCATGGTAAGTTTTTAAAAATACTGAGTGTCCTCCTAAAGGAGAAGTGTGCAATTCCAGAAGAATATTTTGTTTTAGTTGGGAATTCTTACAAAGATATAAGCGATCTTTGTACCATAAGGAATCATTTTTCCAACTAAATGTATCAGATGTACTAGGATCTTGCTGAAAATTTTGAATGAGTGTCCATACATCTTTTTCATTCTTCCATTCATCTCTTGCTTTAGTTATCCAATCAGGTTGGATAGTAGAAATGGCACAAAGAAATGCTTCCACCTTTTCATTCATTCTTGAGAGTGTATCTGCAACAACATTAAGCTTTCATTTTTTGTAGATTATTTCAAAGTCATAACCCAACATCTTTGTCACCCATTTTTGCTGCTCTTTTGAAGATAGTATTTGTTCCAAAAAGTGTTTAAGAGTATCATGATCAGTTTTTACCTTGAAGTGTCTTCCCATTAGGTAAGTTCACCATTTCTTTAGTGCATGCAGTATTGCTAACCTTTCCTTCTCATAAATAGGTTTATGTAAATACTTTCCTTTGATTGGACGACTTTCAAAAGTAATGGGTCTTCCTTCCTACATTAAAATAGCACCAATTCCATTTCTTAAGGCATCACATTCCACAATAAAGGTTTTTGTGAAGTCTGGCGTAGCTAAGACTGGTGCTCAACACATTGCCTCTTTAAGATGTTCAAAGGCCTTAGTTGCTTTAGGAGTCCATGAAAATGCATCTTTCTTCAATAATGTTGTTAGAGGTTCTATTATTCTCCCATAATTCTTAACAAACTTGTGATAATACCCTGTTAACCCAAGAAATCCTCACAACTTCTTTATGGTTGTGGGGAATTTCCATTCCTTAATGGCTTTAATTTTCTTAGGGTCTACCTTAACACCCTCGTGAGATACGATATGACCCAGATATTCCACCTCTTGTACTCCAAAGAAACATTTGGATGTTTTTGCATATAATTGTTTCTCCTGCAATACTTTGAGCACCCTGTCAACATGTTCAACATGATCCTTCCAAGACCTGCTATAGATTAGTATATCATCAAAAAGTACTAGCACAAATTTTCTAAGGAAGGGTTTGAAAATGGAATTCATCAACCCTTGAAATGTAGAAGGTGCATTTGTAAGGCCAAAAGGCATGACCAAAAATTCATAATGACCCTCATGAGTTCGAAATGTTGTTTTTGGAATATCTTCAGTCTTCATTCTAATTTGATGATATCCTGAACGAATATCCAACTTGGTAAAATAAATTGCTCCATGTAAGTCATCCAATAATTCATTAATCACAGGAATGGGAAATTTATCATTAATGGTGAGCTTATTGAGCTCCCTATAATCCAGACACATTCTAAGAACTTTGACTAGGTTGAATTATACCTGCCTCTAATATTTCTGCAATCATATGTTCAATTTTGCTCTTTTGGAAATAAGGATATCTATAAGGCCTGATGTTTGGAGGAACACTTCCTGGAATCAAATGAATAGCATGATCATGATCACGAATAGGTGCGAGTCCTTTGGGAGTTTCAAACACCTTGGAATGATTGTCCAAGACTTGTTGGAGATCTGCAGAAATAGATAATTTTGATGTTGGAACTTCTAGTGAGCATAATTGTGCAATTACGCCTCGTTGTTATTTATTTAGAAGATTTGTCATGACATTAGAGCTTATTATCTTTCCCGGATTCCCCGCAATACCCCGTAATTCAACCTCCTTTCCTTCTAAAAAAAAATTCAAGAAAAGTTCTTGAAAATTAAAAGCTACCGTCCCCAAAGATTGTAACCATTGTACTCCTAGTACAACATCAGCACCTCCCATAGGAATGGAAAGAATTGGACGAGTCAATACATATTCCCCCATGGTTAGCTTGATATTATGGCATTTTCCAAAGTAATTTATAGTTCCTCCATTTGCAACCATCACTTGACATTCTGGTGCTAGGTATAGGAAACAATTTAATTCCTTGGCTACCTTACAATGAATAAAATTATGGGTGCTACCTGAATCAATCAACACTATTACCTTTTTCTTATTGATATGTCCTTCTATATTGAGAGTTTGAGGAGTGGTAATTCCTGCCAATGCATTACATGATATGGTCGGATTCATTTCTTCCCCTTCTATGGCTGGTTCTTGGTGTATATCTTCTTCTTGTTCATTTTCTTCTTCCTCTTCACAATCTATGTAAAATAATTTCTTTTCATCACACTTATGACCTTTAGTGTATTCGCTATCACAACTGTAGCAAAGCCCTTTTGCTCTTTTTTCTTCCAATTTTTGTGGTGTCAACCTTGTAGGTTGTGGAAATCTGGGCGTAGCAAAACTTCCTTCTTTATAGAAGTGAGTGGTAGGCTTCCTTGTTGCCATAATTTTACATTCAGTTTTTCTTTCCAACCTGAATGCCTTCTCCAATGAATCAGGTTCCAAAATGCGAACTTCATGTTAGATGTTATCCTTTAAAGTTCCTATGAAGGGATCAATCCTGTGTTCCTCTGGAATATCACTTACCGTTATATTCAATTTTTGGAAGTCCTCAATGTGCTCCCCCACTAAGCCCTTTTGTTTGAGATTTATCAATTGGCTAAAGAAGGTGTTTCTCTTTGTATCCTCATAATGTGCTATCATTTCCTCCATAAAAATTGACCAAGTGACATTTTTTTATGGAATCAAAGCCATTGATACCATACAAATGTATTTTGTTCTAAATGTAAAGTTGCAATGCGTACCTTTTGTGTGTTTTACATTTTATGGAGATAAACATATTGCTCCATCTGTAGTATCCACATTACAGGATCCTTTCCATCAAATTTACTCATCTCAATTTTTGGAATATGGTGGTTCCTCCCGCCAACATTAGAGTTTATGAAATCACAATTAACATTTATTTTTTTCTCATCATGGGTTTCTTCTGCTATCTTTTCACAATTATGAAACATTTCTTGTATCAACTTTCTCAAACCTTATATGTCTGATTTTAGATCATTCTTCATGTTTTCCATATTTTCTTTCATGTCATCCATCTTAGCTTCCATGCCATCCATCTTAGCTTCCACGCCTTTCTTCAAAACTTCCACTTCATTTTCTGTTGCTCTTTGTGAGAGTGAAATTTGGTGTACTTGCTCTTGTAATTTTGATAGATCATGTTGCAATTCTTCATCTTCATGAGTCATAGTAGATCCTTATGAAGGCTTAATGGGTGTTGAATTATTTTTATGAGGCATATTTTAGAACCCAATACTAATATCTATTCTACAATATACTCTTGGAATCAATTCAAATTAATTCTTCAAACAAGACTTATGCAATTCGGAAAAAAAAATACACCCCTTTTTCTTGCTTTTGAGGAGCTCGATATTTAAATTGGATTATCTCTATGATTGTAGCACTTCAATATTTGAATTTAGGTACTGACGTAGCCCTCCAAATTATCCTTTGAATACCACAGGTCTGACCTGATTTGGATTCTCCAAGGCAAAGTTGTGTCCAATCTCCCACAATGACCTAATTATGGACTAGTTCAGTAGAGCGAACTTGTACGACTTGCCATGTGTCACTGTTTCGTCCTTTGGCTCTGAAATTTATAGCCAAGAAACTAAATTCAATTTAATTGTGACCACATTTTACGGCACTCCAATCCGATGCTCAGAGAGAGAGTTATGAATCTTTTCCCACGATCACCTCTTTGAGATGAAATTCGGGAGCCTGAAAAAGAACTACCTTCCACAGATCATATCTCCGAAAATATTGAGAACCAAGCTCTGAAATTTTTTGAAGAGTTTCCTCAGGCTTTCAGCTTCGCACCCTAAAAATTTCAGATTCTGAACCTTCATAGAAACAACGTTATAGTGCAAATTCCATAATGACCTATTTAGGAGCCTGAAAAAAGATCTAACTTCTAAGATCATATCTCCGAAAATATGGCAAACCAAGCTCTGAAATTTTAGACGATCTTCCTCAAGATTTCGGCTTTGCACCATAACAATTTTAGCTTCTGAAACTTCTATAAAAACATTTATAGCAAAAATTCCACGATGACCTATTTGGAGCAGTGAAACCCTAGAATCCAAAGCTCTGATACCAAATGTTGTGTAACCAGCTCCAAAAATAGCAGAAAAGAGATATCAACGCCTTATAAATAAGCCACTTCGAGGGGGAAACCTCTAATACATTACATAAATGAAAATTTCTTGGATGATTCAATTTACAAAACCTCTTTTCTATATATAGGAGTCCATGGGGCCATAATGTAATCCTAGTGGGCCACAATGTAATCCTAGCCGACCTAACAATAATAATTTCAAGGCACAATAATAACAAAATGGGGGTTACAAGGGTACAATAATAACAATAAGGGGGTTACACTAACAACAATAAGGGACTATACTAGTAATATAGGGACCTAACAATCTCTATCCCAAAAAGATCTGGCAGTTCGGGTCTATTAAATCTTAGACTTTTCTCAAATGTGCTGCTGGTAAAATCTTTATGGAGTGCTCTGAAGGGCGACGGATTATGGTCTAAAATAATTACACACAAATATTTTGAGGGTGATTCTATTCGATCTATATACTTGGGATGTGTAAGGTCTATACAAAAGGCTTTAGCCATCTGGCGCAGATTCCAAAGAGTGATGCACATCTTGGGACAAAGACTGGTTTGGGAGTTCGAAAATGGTAAAAATATTCTAATTGGAGTCGACCAAATGCTCACGTCTGAAAATGAAATTGTCTTTGATTCACACCTACTTCACAGACCTCGTCATAGTGGCATTCTCTCTCTCTTTGATCTTATATATTGCTGGAACCTCGGGGCTCCCATATGGAAATCTGCAGAGATACTAGGTTTATGGGGGAATGAAGAACACAGCTGGGAATGCCATAAAGCTCTTCTACAGGCGATGGGATTATATTTCAAAGGGGAAGGTGACATTTTGGTTTGTAATGGAAAATTCAAGGGTGTGGGATTACTCGGTAAGGATGAGTATGAAAATAAAATTGCTAAAAGGACTCCCGACCCTACGTTGTCTCCTTTTTATATTGCATGGAATCTTAAAATCCCTACAAAGATAATACTATTTTCATGGTTATTGTGGAAAAATAGAGTACTAACTTGGGAGGTATTATGAAAACGGGGATTTTATGATCCTGGAAGATGTCCATTTTGTCTGCAACATGAAGAGATTGCATCTCATATTTTCTTCACATGTACCTTCTCTCTTTCTATTTGGCAACATCTTGCTAGGCTTATAGGTGACCCTTCTTGGCATCCTTCTGACTATATTCAAGTTATCAAATCTTGGGTTGTTGTAAGTTTCTCTTACAAATATTTACCCTTTATGTGTTTTTGGAAATCTGGAATGCTCAGAATCGTTGGATTTTCAAAGGGGTTCCCCCACAACACTCCAAGATTACAGGGAATATTGCTTTATGGATTAATGATCATCCTTGTATCCCACTTGCTATTAAGGATCTTTCTAAGAGAATCCGACTTGACCATATTGAGCTTCCGACATTATATTTTAATGGTGAAAATAAGGATGGCCTATGTGGTTGTGGGGCCTGGAAAAAGCTTGAAAACAAGAACCGATATCACATGTTTTTGAATGGAGGTGTTGGCTCAAACAATAAGGCGGAAATTATGGAGTTATGGAGTGGGATACTAATTCCTTATCATCTAAATCTCCCTTCAATTCACATATATGGAGACTAGAAGTACACCATTGATGGGATCAGCGGCAAATGTGAAATGCAATGCAACAATAGTGTTGGTTGGGTACAATGGATCAAGTATATATTAGTAAAGTTTCAAGCCTACACTATTCAGCACATACATTTGGAGAAAAATACATGTGTTGACCTTCTCTCCAAAAGAGGGCTAGAGTCAACATACGGTGCTATTAAAATAATTCATTACAGGGCTTCCACTTTGTTGGACTCTCAATCTTTTCCTATGCCATAATCTACATCAAGCGAGCTTAATCTTCTCAAGCGAGCCAGAATACATTTGCAAGCAAGAGGGATATCCTTTTTCCTTACGCTACTTTTATAGGCTATATCTTCATTGTAAATACCAGATCCTTTTCTGTTTTTTGCCTTTCTCCATATTCTCCTTTATGTTGTTTTCAATCAGATGATGTTCCCATTGACCCTCGGTATGTATCTAGGCTCAGTGATGTTCTATTCAGTTACGTATTTGCTGGTTTTTCTGTGGTTGGTATGCATAGTTTTTATGTGTCTTTATGGCCTTTGTACTATTCTTATGATGGATTTGGTTTTCCTCTTCATGGGGTTCATATATTGCCTGCTATCTGGCATATGCTAGAATGGTATGTCTAATGCACTGAAAAATGATATTTGATCAATGAATATGAACTGTTATATATAACAGCGTTTTTTTCGCCGTGAAAAAAAAGGTCGAACCAAAATATTTAGCACGCAGAGGTTTCAATCAATGCTACGGAATTGTGAATTTTTCCTTCTAGGATTATAACCACGATATAATACCTTCAATTCTGCTTAGGGTTTTAGATATATTTATGTCTTTGCTGTGATTTATGCTTTGAATTCACTCAAGTCCTCCACTTCCATGTTAAGCTACAAAGTATTTCTGGTTACATGATATACACAACTCTTTCACCATTGCGGCAAGGCTTCGAATCTTATAGAGAAGAGTAAGAAGCATACTAAGTTTGCCATTACCCTAAATTTCGAAAGCTTTGGCACTTACATGGATAGCTTCAAAAAATTTCATTTAAAAATAATTTTACATGCGATGTTCATATAAAATAAAACGGTTTCACTAAAATGGGTTGAATACAAACTTTCACCTGATTCATGGAGGTAACGAAAAACCAGGTAGTTCATCTCATAGGAAGTGATTGTGATCGTGACCATCCACGCATCTTCTGATTAGCCCACTTGAACCCCTTGGTGTAATGGAGCTAATGGGGCTTTCCGTGGTAGTCTCGGGATATAAATCACCGTGATTGGATTCACCGGGATTCCAATTTCTTGATCTCAACCAAGTGTACCAAATCATAGTGTTGTGGAGGTAAATCCACTCTGCAGATAGAGGCGATCCCTACTAGCCTAGACCGGGTCTAGCAACAATCGTCACATGCTATAGTGCAGGTTCCTAATTGCAAATAAACCAACTAGCGATGAAGGCTTACCTGGAGTCCAACGCTGTCGCTTGTAGGGAATGTAGCGCTCCCGTTCCTTAGCTCCGATAGATCACAATCCTCACGATCTCCGTGATCGGACACCTTCACACGCAAGAAATAAAACAAACAGAAGTGTAAAATCCAGTATATACAACTACATGTCAGTCAGAGAAGACATAACTCATGATCATCGTCAAGAACAAGAGTGGAACCATAACTAATAGTTGCGTTATCATTAATTCATCAAAAGAAGAATACAACCATCGCTCTGACACTGAATTCTCCTTCGGAGGGTCATCAGCAGAACGTGTCTCGATAAAGCCGGTCAGGGATGGGACAAGCCTCTCTCTCTGGATGTCTCGACAATAATCTCCTCGCTTGGATTTGGCCTTAAGGGAATGAATCAAGGCTCTTGCAGCATTAGGCTCTTAGGAACTTGGAGATTAGCTTGCAAAGGAGATGAGCAAGCTTTTAAAGATGGAGGAAGGGGAGTTGGGATCCCTATCATCATGGGATTGGCCCTATTCTCAAGGAAGCTTCCATGAGAGGTGGAAAACCACTTCCTCTACATGGAGATTCCGGAGCCAAACCTTCTAACTCAAGATAGATATCAGTTTAGGAATTGGTTAGGAAGAAACTTCCGCCATTTATTTTAGAAAACACTCCTTAAAATGGCTAGTGTGAGTGCGACTCTGAGACAGAGCACCAATTGGCGTGCCCTCTTTGAAGGATTTCCCCCATTGCTGCAGGTACTGAACTGGCTTCCCGTGCCAATGCAAAAAGGGGTGTTTTCAGGGTTTTTCACAAGGAGTTGTATTTAGGGCAATGAAAGTACATGTTCAGGTGAATTCCATGAAGGTGTTTTCAATTTATGTCACTGCTCACAGGTCACGGAATGAGCCCTCCAATGTGTGGGACGGGGGATTGCAGGGACGGTGACAAATTGCTGTGTAACAGATGCCCCCTAAAGCATGAGGCCCGAAAGAGAGAGAGGGGTGAAATGCTTTATGAGAATGTGTCCAACTGAAAACACTGTCATCGAAAAACCTGCGTATAGAAGTACAATTGATATCTCAAATACATGATATATATGTGGTATGGGCACAACCATCCATAATAGAGTATGTAGTGAACTAGATCTGAGGCATGGATGCAGCCATCCAGTGAGGATCGATAAATAGACTCAGGTATGATCGCAACCATCCAATCAGTGAGTCATGTAACTAATCATAATAATCCACAAAATCGCATCTTGGATTATAACAGACAGGAACCCAGGGTCTTGCGCTCCATATCGACCTGAAAAAAGTACAAGTTCAGGCATGTGAATGAGTGAGTTGAAGTCGAACATGAAAGAACATCATCTGATTACCAGCCAGTGATGAAAGTTGTTAACAGACGTGAGAGGAACCACCAATAATGACAATGGCCCTCAAGGTACTATAGGTACAATCTACGGCATGTGAATCAATGAGCTAGCGTCGAACACTCGTAGAATCACTCGATCAGAGGCCAATGATGAAAACCTCACATCGAACGTGAAGAACCTGCCATTGAGGCATGCAGGCTCCAAGGTACCAGAAGGGAATCTCTAGATCAACTTCTTGGATAATGAGCTGAAGTCGACAAGAAGTGACCTTGATCGAAGGTGGGCCATAGTGTTTCCCACATCATCGACACGAGACAGAGGAACATAATGTCTTTGTGAATCAAAATCAAATGAGAATTAGAGGAAGGTTGATATTTGTAGACGTCAACTTCTCTTGAGCATATAAATGGCACGACAGTGGATTTGGCAGTATTTGACGTTAAAAGATCATAGGTCATGATGACGAGGCAACGAGAAGATGAGAGGTCAAAAGGGATCACCAAAACCCACTGAGGAAAGTGAAAAAATGAGATGAGATGTCCCAAACCCGACAGGAATGCAGACAAGTGCCATGTTCAAGAGCGACATACTGCCGACACGACAATGATGTTGGTTCCATTTTCCCCACCATTTCTGGCGAGTACCTCTTTATTTTTACACAAGCTTGAAGAGGATACCATATGCTTGCTATATAAGCCCGTCCTAGTACATTTAACGAGCCCTAGGAGGAACTCGAATACTATCATTATGACTGAATCCAATGTCATCAGGGTTTAACGAGTCTGACAAAGGAAGAACTCAACGTCTTTTCATATTTAGAGAGTTTGAAAAGATAGTGGAAAAGTAAACTCCAACGGTTCCTTTTTGTAAATTGTTCCTCACATCCAAAAAGGTAGAAAACAATATCTGAGAAAACCTCCTAGTCACAATAGGCTAGGGTATTCCTTTTTCGTAAATAATCCATCCCAGCCCGAAAAAGGGGTAAACATATACTGGGTAGATGTCGTTTTGTGGCCACTTTAACGAGATCGAAACGACAAGGGCCTCAGAAATCTTTTCAAGTTTAGAGAGTCAGAAAAGAGCTGAAAGATGACTCCAAAATGACTTTTTTGTGTATTTTCCGAGTCCGAAAAAGTATAAAATACAACTCGTGTCACCATTTAAGTTGCATTAAAACCTGTTGCTACACATAAAGGCAAGTGTAAAATCCATTTTCGACAAAATATATTAAAATATTAATAAAAAATGACTTTTAAAACCTATTTAGATTTCAAAAAGTTATTAATAAGTCTCAAATGGTAAAAACAAAATTACTTTTACTATTTACCTCATTGGAGAGAAACAATGGTCCATTGGTGTGCAAACTTCTGACGACGACTGCGACTGATCCGAGCTACCATTCAGATCCTTGTTTGTTCTAGGTAAGAGGCGCTTCCCTGAACTCCATTTAGATCTATTTTTAGGATACTTTTATTATGTATTAGACTTCTGGGTGAACCATTTTGAAATTTTAGGGCTCGCTCCATTGGCGCGAGTATCAGGCACGGACCCGCGCCAATGGACATTTCTTCACAAAGAGGTCGCACCAATGGCGCAACGTAATTTTCCGCTCAAAATTTTGAAAATGTGAGCTATCTATGTGGATTTTCAAATGTTCCAGAGATATAACAATGTATTTTTGATTATGTTGATGCAGATATAAAGACAAAAATGGTTATCAAATGGAACGAGAGGGAACATGAAGAGGAAGATGAAATGGCTATCGAGAATGAAGCCTACATGACTGCACTTAAGAACTGTGGACTTAAGAAATTCTTCCTCACACCCTGCTTACGAGCTCAGCCAGAGCTGCTACAGTACTTGGTCAGCATATGGGACAAAAACGAAGAAGTATTTAAGCTTCGGGACCAAGTATTGGAACTTGAGGTTTCCGACATATATTTCATTACCAGACTGTCGCGCAGAGGTCCGGTGCCCATCTTGACAGGCAGCAGACCATCTGGGGAAAATATGGAGCAATTAATGGTGAGGGTGTGCCCAAGGGCATGGACCGGATCAGGAAGTGGGAAGGTGGACATCCACACTATCAAGAATATAGCACTCAGAGTAGTGCTACACACCATTACATGAGCTGCGGGATCACAGGTTCCACACGAGGCAACCAAACCCCAACTCCTATTAGCCTCAAATTGTATGAATCCTACACTATTTGATTGGGCTACAATGGTGACAGCCAATATCAAGAGGCAGCTTACAAAGTGCAAGCAAGCCAAACTGAAACATTTTGGCTACGGTTCCATTTTGGTATCGTTCATCCTGGAACGAATACCTATTTTCCAGGGCCAAGGGGCCATTTTTTTTGAGCCGATACCAAGAGAGCCAAGGATGGCTCGCTAGGCAACACTTATGCCCAGGTCAGGAGGAGGGCAATAGATGTCCTAGAAGCCCAATTTTTTTGGATGGTTACGGCATCAGTTGATCGTGGTTGAGGATTGGCCTTATGTTGGGACCAATTTCACCAGAGACCCAGACCTTCCACTCCCAGAGGGGGATGACTTGGACGAGGAGTTGGGTATGGCTCTCTTTTTTATTTTTATGTTTTATGATTTTTGGTAATACATGTCCGTTCTAATAAAAAATTTTATGTGTATGCAGATGTTGGCCCAGAGAGACCCACGGGCATGTCGCCCATTGCGTGGAGAACCCATGTTGATCATGACCCTTAGGCTGAGGGTGGTGAGGGAGGTGAACTGATTCATAATCTGGAGGGCATTGCCTAGGGGATCCCCGACTATGCACGGCTAGAAGATGTTCCGCTAGCATACCAACGACACACTGTCGAGGTGCCCAGTCAGCTCCACCGACTACTGAGACGCTTAGTGCATGCGGTAGCATGTTACCACGAGCACCATGTGGATTAGACACCTAGGGCTTCTTTCATGCATATTTTTTGAGAGACATTTCATCTCCGACTGTATTAAGACGAACATGTATATTTTTTATTTTATGTGATGCACACTATGTAAACATTTCGGCACATATATATATACATAAATATTTCTAGATGGATCTTCTACATGTGATGATGTTTTTGTTTATAAATTGCACAAATGTAAATCTAAAACCAAATTAGCTACTGCATCTGTTAATGTATTCATATGTCTGGGTATGTGTTGATATTTAATATAGTCAAAATTTCTTTCCAGCAGACGAATACACAGATACAGATGTAAAATGGATGGGTTTCTTACCGAATAATGTCCGTTAAGCTGTAACACTACAAGTTGCGAGTCTAGATACACAAGTAATTCATGAATGCCGAGGTCTATAGCCTCGGTTAATAATTCCAGTACAACACTATATTCCGCGATATTATTTGTAGCAAGACCTAGACATACACCTTGCAGGCTGCCGAGGATAGATTCTTGGTACTACGGGAGGCACCATCCGCGAAACCCACAAACAGAGTAATGGACATCTGCACAATCAGGAAGACCCGATCAGCCAAAAGACGCTTACATCGCACACCACACCACACAAGCACACAAATTAATATACACACCTATGTACACACAACACACTAAAAATAACTTCAAGCGTAGTATTTCTTAAGGTACAACCTATTTCTAGGCTGCACCAACGGAACTCCTTCATAATCCATGAGATGATAAGCCCCATTTTTCAATACTCGTTTTACTATATAGGGCCCATGCCACATGGGTTGGGGCTTACCTGCCCCGAGTTTGTCGTGCGCTTGGTCGTATAGGAGGACAAGGTCCCCTTCGACAAAGGAATGTGGAGAGACTGATTGATCAAATTGTGCTTTGACTCGCTTTTTTTGTGCCTCAATAACTAAATCAGCCAAGCGGCGGATTTCATCCAACCATTCCAAATACAAGAGACACTCTTCTTCAGGAGAAGTATCGGGCAAAAGTTCCACATCCAACTTTAAGGAAGGAATTTCTCACTCAGCCGAAAGAGTTGCTTCCAACCATACACTAATTGGAATGGTGTGAATCCAGTTGCACTCTTTGGTGACGTCCGGTATGCCCATAGAGCTGAGAACAGTTGGAGGTGCCAATTGGACTTATGAATTCCAACTGTTCGTTTAAGCATTGTGACCAAAACTTTGTTCACAGCCTCAACCTGCCCATTTTCCTACGGGTAATATGGCATTGAGCTATCGTGTCGTAATCCCAATCTTGATGTCAGCTCGGCCATCATGTAATCTCGAAAGTGAGTACCATGACCGGTAACAATGGCCTAAGGGACCCCGAAATGTGCAATGATATGGTTGAAAATAAATTGGGCAGCTGTCTTACCATCGGCGGCTAGTGTAGGCATCGCTTCGGCCCACTTAGTAAAGTAGTCGACAGCGATGATTATATATGCATGCCCCCCGGTCGAATGAGGGTTACGTGTCATGAAATCTACGCCCCATTTTGCAAAAGGGCTGACAGTAATGACAGGATGTAGAGAGAGGGGTGGCATGCGCATCTTCCGCTGAAAAACATGGCACATGTGACATTTGCAGACTGCAACAATACAATCTTTGAAGATTGACGGCCAGAAGTAACCCGCACGCAAAATCTTTTGGGCGGTGGCATATCCAGACATGTGACCGCCATAGGTGCCATTGCGACAGTCATTTAAGAATTTTTTGGCCTCTTCCAGAGTCAAGCACTGACGGAGCACCGAATCTACTCCAACCCAGGATAATGTATCTCCTACAATGCAGTAGGGTTGATATTAATGCCGAATCCCACATCGGGCATCTTTGGTCAACTTAGAGCGAAAAGTTGACGTCTGAAGATACACAATAATATCACCATACCATGGGTCATGGGTGCTGATAAGGAAGATGGTTTCATCTGGAATATGTTCTTCAAGATGAGATGGGGGGGAGTCTATCAGGAGGGAGCAAATAAGATCGGCGAAAACCAGTGATTTGGTCAACTTAGCAGTAGTAAAATCTAGGTCGAACTCCTAAAGTATAACGATCCATTTGGAGTATTTTCTCCCCAGTAATTTTTGAAAAAGAATATATGTCATGGGGTTGCAATCCGAAACCACGGTTACGGTACGCAGCAGGATGTAGTGGTGGAAATGTTGCACAGCGTGTACAGCTGCTAAAGCTAGCTTCTCGACATGAGCGTAACGCGTTTCTGTGTCGAGAAGATTTCGTGATAGATAGTAAACAACGTGTTCATTACCATTATCGTCATCCTGCACCAGAACCATAGCTATGGTGTTAAAGGCAGCGGCCAAGTATAGAGTGAAATCATGGTGATAGTTTGGAGGCCGAAGCAACGGAGCATTAACGAGTAATGTCTTAAGCTTCTCAAAGGATTGTTGAGCAATGTCATCCCAATGAAAGGGAATGTTCTGCTTTAAAAGACGCGTGAATCCTTTGCTCACTTCCACGTAGTTCGGTATAAAGAGCCGTAGGAAGTTAGATTTTCCCTGCAGACTCTGCAATTGATATAATGAAGAGGGTGATGGGAGATAGACAATGGCCTCGACCTTTAGGGGATCGAGGCGAATCCCGTCCTTGGAGACTATGAACCCCAAAAGATGGCCAGAATCCACGCAAAAGACGCATTTATGAGTATTGAGCCGGATATTATAGCGTCGACAGTGAAGGAAAATCTGGCAGAGGTGCTCTGGGTGGTCCTCTCGCCGAGCTGAGTGAGCTGGCAAATCGTCCAGATAAGGCTGAATGATATGGTGTATGTCATGAAACGCGTAAGACATAGCACGCTGGAAAGTAGCTCTAGCATTCTTCAAGCCGAACGGGAGCTTTTTATAGGCAAAGGTATCCCATGGACAGATGAATGCAGTCTTATGTTGATCAACAGGTAAAATATTTATCTGATTGTACCCAGAAAAGCCGTCCATCAGGGAATAGATCTCACTCCCAGCACATTCATCAATAATTTGATCTATGAAGGGAGTAGGATAGTTGTCCTTAGGACAGGCGTGATTAATATCACGATAATCAACACAGACCCTTATAGTACCCTATTTCTTATCTACAGGGACAATATTTGAAACCCATTCTGTGAGGGGAATCGGGTAAATGAAGCCCACGTTCAGAAGTTTTTCAACTTCTACTTTAATAGCAGTGGCTTTGCGTGGATGCACCGGGCGTAGGCATTGGCGCATAAGTTTCACACCAAGATAGGTAGGATTCTCATGCACTACTATGCTAGGATCAATCCTGGGCATTTCCTAATAGGACCAAGCGAACACGTCTCTGAATTCTCGAAAAAGATCATTATAAACTCGTATCTCATCAGGAGAACAAGTCACTCCCACGTGTATGTTCTCAACTATCCCCGGTTTAACGGAGATTTCGATCGGAATAGTTTGAGTGATGTTTCTTAGGTTTCCCTTCAAAAGCACCTCATGTGTCAATATGGGCGTCTAGAGAGGTGGAGTAGGAACCTGAGATGCAAAATGCTCTAGACAGTCTGACATTCCCCCCAAGCTGGGTATAAAGGAGGAACGATGATGAGTATCGGTCCAAGGTAGCTCCTCAAGAGACATCATCTCTACAATGGCTTCATCAAAAGGAAAAATCTATTTAAGAGGATCAGGCGAGTCGGCCTCACCGAGCTAGGGGGATTGAGAGTAGACATCTAAAGGCATGCTCAAAGGAGCATGCTGAGGAGGAGGAGGATCAGATGCAACAAAAATTTCGTAGTAACTAATCTCTACTGGAGTTAAGGGCATCGATTCTCCAAAATCAGTCACCTTCTCAGGCGAAGAGATGAGCCATGGGTCATCAGACCTAGATATCTTATTAACTTGAGTGGTGTACTGTGGCGGTGCAGAAAAAATACCCATGAGGACGGGGTCTTTGAAGAGACCAGGTCCTACACTGTTAGGGGGATTTGAGATCTGATCCATGTACAAAATGTTGCTCTTGGAGGTGGAGGTGAAGAAAGACAACTGATCCACCATAACGATTTTGCCTTCGTGAGGGAACTTAAGAAGTTGAAAGAGGGTGGATGGCACGCATAGCATGGCGTGAGTCCAGCTGTGGCCGAGAAGTATATTGTAGTTAAGCTTGGCGTCAACCACTTCTACTTCTACATTGACTATATTCCCCTATAACGTAATCAATAAACTCTCAAGAACACCGAGGGATTCTCGACCATTGAATGCCTTTAGGGCATTGGGAGATGATGAAAGAGCCAGAGAGCCAATGGCCTTCTAGCAGGCGGACGACATGACACAGGTGGAGGCACCTTCATCCCCAACGGCCCTATGGATGTTAAGACCATTGATCCCGACTTGAATAACAAGAGCGATCTGATGTGGAAGTCGGGGGGTGAAATTTTCTAAGTCGAAGGTGAGAAGACTAGAATCGGCAGGATCGATTCCACCGATTGCAGACAACAGAGCTTTCCATTGTGAAGGACAACTTTGAAGAACTTCCAATGCAGACATGGTAGAAGGGGCCTGTGCCAAATCCTCAACAATATCGTAGTGCTGAGCAGCACGGGCATTCGGATTGTAGGAAAACCTTCGTAGAACACCTTTAGGAGGTGGCCTCACAACAGGTTCAGCAGTAGGCTTCTCAATTTCTAAAGAACAGGAAATAGGTGGGGGAGGTGGGCCATCCACAACTTCCTTTCCAACTGCCTGACGCGATCCAGAATAATCCTTCGAACGCATAGCAATGGATACAGGTGCAGCACCGTTCATCATAAAGACCTGGGACCCAAATGGTGCAGATGGTGAAGGTTGTTCAACCATCTGGGTCTGCTCAGACGTGAACGATTCTTTAAGAATTGCCAGAGTCCCTTTGGAGCCTTTGAGAAGTTGACTAACTTCAGATCATCGTGAACAATCCTTGGTATAATGATCTCCTTCACAAATAAGGCAGGGGTACTTCGGTTTACGTTGGAAACCGTCCTCGGTACGAGGTTCGGACTCTGGCTTTGGGGCGTCGGATTTAGATTTTCCTTTGCCTTTCTTTTTCCCTTTCGAGGTTTTTTCCATAGGATTAGCCTTAATGGTGTTAACCTCTGCCGTTTTTCCAGAATCGGGAGGGGCGGGAGGAGCAGAATTATTGGATGAGTTCGACTTCTACTTCCCATTCGAAGATTTTTTCGAATTCTGAGACATGGAACCAATAACACCATCCACCGTTGGGGTAGGTGGAGCTTTAGAGGTTCTAGACCATGGAGCATCAGGAAATATATCATAAAGTGTGCCGGACTGAGAATATACTAGATCCATATATTGGGCACGTGCTATGGCTTGTTCTTCAGTCACACATGCTCCCATAGCAATATCTTGGGCGATTTTGTTAACGAAGGACGTGGTGAGCCAATGAGTTAGTATCTAATCAGGTATATGAAACTTGATCAGTCTACGACGACGTTGCCACTCATGAATGTGATCAGAAATGTGGGTGGCTTTGTCCTGCTTCAAAGAAGTCAGGAGGTGTGTCCCGGCTTCGTAGCGAACCGGTAACTGAAAGTGAGTTAGAAAATCCATGGCTAACGTATTGAAATCTTGAAAGATGCCACGGGATAATTCAATATACCACTTAGCAGCAGCACCAGTCAAAGTGCGTTGGAAGAGGCGTAGACGAATTGAATCATCCACCCAAGAGTTGGATGAACACCAAAGATGGTAAGTCATCACATGAGCTTGGGGGTCCTCCCCAGCTTTACCCTCAAACTTGGGGCAATCATCGGGCACCTTTGTAGGAACCAGAGGCTAATAAGGATTTTGAAAAATCGGATCATTGGTTAATTTTGAAACATCCAGTAATTACAAGGTAGCCAGGAATGACAATGGCGGATTGGATGGCATGCCTGGCCTTTGATAAGGACCAGTACCTGCACTCCATGCTGGTTGAGAATATCCTTGCCCCCATGGGTTCTGTCCAGTAGGATTCTGACTATAGGGGGTATAGGATGTATAACCAGCCTGATTCGGTTGCTGGTAACTAGCGTACGGGGCTTGATAACCAGAGTATGGACCATGATTGTATGTCGGCCCTATGTAAGCAGCGTTTGGATTTGGCTGTTGAGTATAGGTGTAGCTGAGTTGTTGAGAGTAATAGTTAGAACCTTAGGGCTGGCTATAATTTGGTCGGTATTGACCATGAGAATAGTAACCGCCTTGAGGTTGAGTGGGCTGCTGATAGGTGGGACCTTGCTGAGCCTGATAATTAGGGTGCAGTGGTTGATTTAGCTACGGCATCGAATAAGTCAGCTGTTGGGCAGGGTTGACAGGATGTGCAGGCTGGCCTGGTTGAGCAAGCTGACCTGGCTGAGCGGGATGCCCTGGTTGAATAGGGTGACCCAGATAAACAGGTTGTGCCAGTTTTGCAGGTTGACTTGGCTGTCGAGGAGCACCAGGTTATGCTGGATGGGTCGGTTGGCCTGGTGACGGGACACCGGGTTGTACCGGATGGACCGGTTGACTTGGTGGGGGAACACCGGGTTGTGTTGGATAGACCGATTGACCTGGTGGAGGAACACCAAGTTGTGCAGGATTGGCCAGTTCGCATAGTGGAAGAATGGAGCCAGGTGGTGGCTCATAACCGGTTTGACCCAGAATAGGACCATAATATGGTCCTGGCTGATGTGCAACATTGGGATCAAGAGGATACTGAGGTTTCATGGATTGAGAAGGTTGGACTTGCCCCCCAGGACCATATACCGGCCCTGGTTGGTACCCTGGTTGACCTGTGAGTCCTTGAGGTTGCCCAGGTGGGACTCCGGGGAGAGGTTGCACGAGTTAATGGCCCTTGCTTCACGATGAGCATGGGAACCCTTTACATCTAGCTTCATTAGTCCCAGCTTCGTAGCAAACTGGTAACTGAAAGTGGGAACCCTTTGTGGACCATATAGTGGCCCTTTCTGGCCTAGAGGGTAGCCCTGTACGGGCTATCCCTGCGGGTCATACGGATAGCCAGGCTGGCCCGAAGGTTGGCCTTGAAAAGGTTGTCCTTGCGGGTTATAAGGATGTCCAGCTTGGTTATACGGTAAAACCTGAGCATGAAGTTGAGCCTCATGAGCAGGTAGACGTAAAGGGTTCCCACGCTCATCATACTGATATGGAAAGACGTACACGGGTGTACCATCCTGTGCATAATGCTAAAAATATGAGCGGTTGGGATCTTGAGAGGACTGTCCGACCTCGGGGTTCGATTGTTGCAAGGACAATCGATACTCCTCTGGAGAGATCTTCTCCGGCATGGCAGATGCTATATAGACGTCTTCGGGAAGCGATGTGGTCCTTATGGACTGGGTAGTAACAGCGGGTGCAGAGGCGGCCACACAGATAGTGGGCCTAGAGGGTACAGAAGTAACCTGAGGGGACGACGTAATGGGTGTTTTAGGAGACATCCCCAATGAAGGAACAACCAGCCCCGTAGAACGAGTTGATACCCCCATAGAGGCAGTTGCGGCAATAATCTGACCCAAGGATCTATACCCTGGTGGTAATGAGGGACCGGGTGATGACATAACAGAAGGTTCAGGGTTGTCTCCTGGAAATAATCTCTGACGAAATAACTAGTAATATTCACCAGACGTGGGATTTCCTCGTTGGATTCACTCAAGTTTGAGCCTTCCCCTAGATCTCGTAATAGACAACAAGGACTAGGAGGAATAACAACAGTTATAAAAGGCGAACCCGATGTAAGAGAAGGGAAGCGCTCCCCTACTCCCAATCTGAACCAAGGGTCGGAAAAGGGCCAATGGAACTCAACTGGTCCTCCAAAGGGTTTCTCGGAGAGAACCAGTCCCCTGTTGGGAAACTCAGAAATGATGGGCTGTTGTGGTTCAACAGAGGATTGAGAAACCTCTGATGAATCGTCCTTATATGGACTGCCAGTAGATGAAACCGAGGGTTTCGCCACTGTGGTAATAACGACAAAAGAAAAAGATCAAACACACACACGGGATAAAAAAGAGTTAAGGCACACAATCAGACAGCCAAAAAGCAAAATATAACAGGGCGTGTGATCGTGGGTGTTTTATTTTACCACATTGAAAATTAGAAACTTCACCGTTTCATGTTTTAAGAGTCGAGAAACGGATAAAAGGTGTCTCTATCTCTTTCAGTTTTGAAGCAAGCGTGAAAGGACAAGCGCTTGATGATCCTTTCAAATTTAAAGAGTCAGAAAAGATCAAATGAATACTCAGGAGTACTAGGCAAAGGGTGTACCAAATAACCGTGAACTGCAATATACACCTTGGTTTCAAAATGAAAGAGAAATCAACCAAGGACTTAACGTACATCAAGGCAATCTCCCCGAATGATGTGTCCAGTGTATCACGGGTATAGGGCGGCAGACTCGGCTTCCTATGGATAAAGGGTAGAAACCTAGTGAGGTCTCCCTTTATATACGCAATGGTACAGGGAGCACAAGTCCGTACTAGTGCTGTTTAAAGCCAAGAGGCGAACGATAGCTGCTAGGTTTTAAGACGCCGGAACACGTCTCTAGCTTAGACCTCTAAATGTGTTTCGTTAGATTTCAATGCTGCCTTAGTGTAAATTGAGTAAATTTTAATGTTTATCTTCAATTACGTTTCAGTTTTCAGGCCCTAGTGAATGTAATGTCTCAAAATCTCCTAAATGAAAACTACATGCCATAGTATATCATTTCATTCAATGAAAGTTAGTTACAAGAGAGTTAAGAGATTTTCACACAACAATAAAATGATCAGAAAACAACCAATGATACCTCTAATGTAGCTAATGGAAACCAAAAATTTTTCTCTCAAAGTCACTAATCACTAATAACATCGAAAAGATTTTAATTTGCACTAATTAGTCTAAAGCAAAAGAGATTTTTTGTATTTTCAATGTTTAATAGCAAAGTGCACTAAACAAAATGAAAACTAATGAAAAGAGAAATTTGAGAAGTGATGAGGAAAGAGAAAAACACACAAATTTCACTCAATGCAAACATACAATCAGATCTCCAAATTGACAAAACAGTCCCTCAAAATCAAGAGAATCCCAAAGACTCAAATGGACCATATAATCTAGGCCCAAAATGAGACAAAGAAAAATTCGAATTAACAAGAGAACAAACACTCAAATAACGCAATAAAATGATAAACAACTGCCAAATGAATGCAGAGGAGCAATCAAAAGGTTGATTGAGCAAATAGAAACCCAAAACTCCCAAGGGAGGCTCGACACACAAGAGCACCTATATGCCCTAGGGCTAGAAAGTGAAATCAATGGAAACGGGAAAACAACCAAAGGACGAAGGTCACAACCAGTCAAACAAGGCTCCAGAACACTCAAGCAGTCGAAAAAACAAGGCCAAAATCACAGATCAGTCTCAGAAGGCTCAAAACACAAAAAACCATAATACCTAATAGGATTGGCGCAACTGTGAGGCTGCAATTAGTGCGAGAATGGAATTGGTTCGGGTGGTACACAAGCAACCTGCACCAATGGGCGTGACTTTCAAGCTTAAAAGCACGCTAGTCGAGTTAACTATGCAAAAAAAAAAAAGAGCAGTCCCAGACATAGACCAGTGATGACAAGGCTAAAAAAAAGCCAAACAAACAGAAAAACAAACCCAAAGAGTTGATCAAGCAAGAAAGGCCAAGAATCAACCGAAAAGACAAGACAACACTTCAAGTCATGTAGTTCATAAATTAAACTGGAGATTGACTGAAGCAGTGTTGATCTACTTCGCTAATGCAAAGCAAAAGCATTTCGAAGGCTATCTGGCTAACTTCAGGCTCTGTCTGTAGTTTACAAAGCAGAACAACAACAAGCCAGATGATCCCTAGTGGAGTCGCCAATTTGTTGTGGAGATAAATCCCCTCTGCGGACAGAGGCGATCCCCACTAGCCCAGACCGGGTCTAGCAACAATCGTCACACGCTATAGTGAAAATTCCTAATTGCAAATAAACCAACTAGCGATGAGGGCTTACCTAGAATCCAACGCTGTCGCTTGTAGGGAAAGTAGCGCTCCTGTTCCTTAGCTCCAGTAGATCACAATCCTCATTATATCCGTGATCGGAGACATGCACACGCAAGAAAAAAAACAAACGCAAGCGTAAAATCCAGTATATACAACTATATGTCAGTCAGAGAAGACATAACTCATGATCATCATCAAGAACAAGAGTGGAACCATAACCAATAGTTGCTTTATCATTAATTCATCAAAAGAAGAATACAACCATCGCTCTGACACTGAATTCTCCTTCGGAGGGTCGTCAGCAGAACGTGTCTCGATAAAGCCTGTCAGGGATGGGACAAGCCTCTCTCTCCAGATGTCTCGACAATAATCTCCTCACTTGGATTTGGCCTTAAGGGAATGAATCAAGGCTCTTGCAACATTAGGCTCTTGGGAACTTGGAGATTAGCTTGCAAAGGAGATGAGCAAGCTTTTATAGATGGAGGAAGGGGAGTTGGGACCCCTATCATCATGGGATTGGCCCTATCCTCAAGGAAGCTTCCATGAGAGGTGGCAAACCACTTCCTCTACATGGAGATTCCAAAGCCAAACCTCCCAACTCAAGATAGATACCAGTTTCGGAATTGGCTAAGATGAAACTTTCGCCATTTATTTTAAAAAACACTCCTTAAAATGGCTGGCGTGAGTGCGACTTTGAGACAGAGTGCCAATTGGCACACCCTCTTTGAAGGATTTCCCCCATTGGCATGGGTACTGAACTGGCTTCCCGCGCCAATGCAAAAGGGGGTGTTTTCAGGGTTTTTTACAAGGAGTTGTCTTCAGGGCAATGAAATTACATGTTTAGGGGAATGCCATGAAAGTGTTTTCAAGTTATGTCACTGCTCACAGGTCACGAAATGAGCCCTCCAATGTGCGGGACGGGGGATTGTAGGACAAATTGCTGTGTAACACATAGTTGTATAGAATGGACGTGCCCTTCCTCCTTCGTTGGAAAAACCCCACAACGTGAGGGAAATAGACTAGCGAAACTAAAAGTTTTGATATTTGAAAAACAAAAATTGATATTAGGAAAAGTTGTTTCCTACTACTAACTTTTTGATTATGGTATGATGGTTGATTATGGTATGGTGGTTTAAAAATTTGGATTACGTAATAAAGTAATGGATTACAATGGGGTTGAAAAAGATCACAGTTCAAAAGAATAAATGGTTATGAAGGAAATAAAAGTCAAAAAGTAAGTTGAATAAGTTTTGAGGAAGTAGATATAATTAATGAGTGGTGGTTGAACTTGATGTGAGAAAATGAAGAAGGCAATGAGGAATTGCAAAAGTAGATTAACTAGGAAGACAGTAGTGAAGTGAGGATGAGAGAGTTGGAGAATTTCAATGAGAAAGGTGAGTTGGTGAATGGATGGTTGTGAAACAAAGGGTTGACGATAAAATATAGCTCAATAAAGAGTGGTAGTCAATGCACCTCAATGAGGTATAATGAACACACTGGAGTGAGGTTACGAGAGATATGTGATTACAAAGTAGCAGGTTGGATGCAATGTAGGATGAGATTGCGAATGAGAAAGAATCAAATGAACTAATGGGAAACCATATCCTAAGGCCAACAGAGGATGAGAACCTAGTAGTCGGCATGGTGCTAAAAAATATAAAAGCTGTGCTTATACCAACCCCGCCCCTTATGCTTCTTAAATACAAATAGGTAACACTACACTAGCGTGTTAATAATGGTTCAAGTCCACCTTGTAGTCAGCTTACTTATGGAGGAAAAATAACAATTAGAGGAAGTAGTATTAACAATAGTGTGAGTTTTAATATTAAGAGTAGCTGAAAAAACAAGAGTTTTGTGAATTTTAGTACCTATGATGCTTTGCATTATAACCTAGGAGCATGTAAGAGAAATAATATTAGAGTGATGTACTACTTAAAAAATTTAGTCATATGTAAATACTTTGGAGAAAAAACATAATGATCCACGTACCTTGATATAAAAAAAACCTTAAAAATGTCACTTTTAAAATCTCTTATGTAGTTACCTCATGTCATTTGGGTAGATATCACAATTACTTATGTAAGTAATCATGTGATCATATTTTTCATTATCTTAAAGGAACTCTTTCTAGACATGCACCCCACCAAGCATAAATCATCCTAACATATACATTTGAAGTAATATAAATCATCTTATGACTATCCTCGAAATAATTCTCACCCATAGCCTTGGTGATGGTGTAAGGCTCGTATCAAAATAGTATGAGCTTCTTCTAGGAGTTTGTCAATTGCTCTTTATGCAAGTCCAACCATAACTCGTCATCAACCTGAAACTTATGTGGATCCGAATGGATTTTGTATCTACTTGTACTTGGAGTTCGCAACTTTCTATAAAATATCATGAGCTTGTTATCCTCAACTAGTGTGCCATACTTGGTGGGTGTGACCCAACAACTAAGTCATCTATCCTCGAAGGTGTCATTATAAGCCTCTAGTTGTATTTAAGAAAATTTTTGACTGGTGTACCACAATCTAGCTTTGCAATCCTGGTGCTGCTCAAATTCTCAAGGCTGAGGTGAGACCAACTCGGACCAACTAGGTAATCTAACACTCTTGAGAATTTTTATTCTTCCAATAACCCAAGATTCTCCCCCAACTTGTCAAACTTCCCCTTTTTTAGGAGCTTTGTCAAACTATTAACCATATGCAACTTTGTTAGAATGTGGTCCAACACTACCAACTCCCTAATGAACTTGGAACCTTTTGAAATTGTATTTCATATCAATGTGTTTGAAGTGGTCATGACACATTGGATTTTCATAGAGCTTGATGTAACTTTGATTCTGACAAGAGACAATATTGGGCTTCAACAACTGATTGGTTGAATCTACAATCAAGTTGCAAATCTAGATAGCTTCATAATAAGTATATGAAACTGCCATATACTTTGCTTCAGTGGAATTGAATGCAATTGTTGCTTGCTTCTTGTTGATTCAATAAAAATGATTTATAAAATGATAATAATGATGTTTAAAATGAGTTGTATGATGGTCTATTTATACACATTGATTGTTCACGAGGAGTAGGGGTATGTTTATAACATCACTTCCCTTGAAAGATTTGTCTTGAAAGCACAGTAATTAGAATTTTCTTTAGGTAAGCACATTTTTGTGGTGCAATGAATTTTATTAGATATCTATTTATACTTTGTAGAGGTTTGACTTTGTTTGGCCTTTGAGTGTTGGTGAGGTTTCTTTGTATTTTTTGCATCATATTCTAGTATTTTGACCTGATTGTTTAACATGAAATCTTTATGCTTATTGGCAATATATTTAAAATACCTGCATGATCAAGAAACTGTTATGGTTAATTAAATTACTAATTATGTACTACAGAAATAGGATGATGTTGAGAGGGCTTGCCTGGGTGACTCTGGGAGTAACCCGGAGGTTGTCAGACAAAGTTCTTCTAAGCTACAAATCTGAAGAGAAAAAACCTGTGATGTATACGTGGTTTCTCAACCTGGTCTATATGGAAAATCTTGGCAAAGTGTTTACCTTTCCGTGTCTTCACGAAAGTAGGTTGTCTGGTCACAAAATAAGATCACTACATGTAGGTGATGGTTCTGTAGTAAGTTCTCAGCCTTATCTTGAGAATGGCTAACAGAGAGGATTAGGTTTGAATACAAGATATAATTTGATGAATTTGGAGATTTAGAGTTAAAGAAACAATTGTGGTGATGTTTGGATGGGTGTTAATTTGTAGGGTTTTCCATTTTTATAATTTTCTTTGTTGTGCTTTCTACCATGCTACCTAGTTGCTTTCCTATTGCCCTAGCATTTTAACTTTTTTGATGTCTATCTCTCTATTATTTCTTGCCCCATTTGAAATGTCATCCTTATTTGGTAGGTGTTTTCTTCAATATAGTGTGAATATTTTTCCATCACACAACTTCTGTGGGGTTTGTCTACGCAAATAGCTTGTTAGGCCCATTCATCAGGGTATTTGATGAAATGAAATGGTTATCGATGATCACCAACTAATGGTACCTACAGAGATTTACTCTAACAATTCTACAGTTTTCCTGTGCCAACAATTATACAACATTTTAACCTCATGAACTGGTCTCCTCTATTCTCTTAGATGATTCTATAAGCACTTATTGTTGTTGTCAAATATTTTACTCTCTAGTCGCATTGAGCTATTTCAGTTATTTGTGGACATTGATCTATTTTCACTTCATTTCTTAAATTTTTTTGGCTGTTATGTGTTACGTTTGGCAAGTGCCTTCTTTCTTACCTATGTTTTTTCTGCTTAAGCATTCCATCCATCCAGAGCAACAGGGGTAGCAGGAGCCATGCAGTCTAGCCAGAGCCCAACAGGGGCAGCGCAAAGGCAGCAGGAGCCGCGCAGGGCTGACGCAGGCCCAGTCAGGGAAACGTAGGGGTAGTGTAAGCCCTTTAGGTGTGACGCAATCCCTTACTGAGAAGCGCAGAGGCCGACTTAGGCCAATTAGGCCCACGTAGAGGGATTCAGAGTAGCATATTACTACCGTTTTTATTTCTCTGTTGGGTGAACTAGTTTTGGTGCCCAATATTTTTGTACTTAGATTCCACATAATAATGAAAACCCTCCAGAGCTAGCTACACTGGTTTTCCCACATTGGGGTTTTTCTGGGGATAATTGTCTAGAAAATTTGTGTGTCACTTTGTCTATGAGCATGTTATTTAGTATTTGATATATATGTTTATGTTGCTAGTTGTATTTACTATTTACTTCACTAATTTATTGAATATTTCATAAATTAACTTGTAACTTAATTGAAGTAGGAGAAATAAATCAAGATACTACAATACGGTTTCTTATATTAAGAAATTTTCACATTCCCTAGGTCTAGCCCCATTAGGTCCCCTAGGGCAACAATTTCCTAGGAATATAGCTAGAGGAAAACTTCTAACTCCTACAGGTAGCTATGTTGATGGGTTCCCTCACTCTCCTCATAACTTGGGCCAATTCTGACAGTGAAATCTCTGGATACCTCAAGCCCTAGCTCTAGGATAAAGTTTTTCCTAGGTGTTCCCAAGGATAGAACCTACTACGATCAATTTGACCAATCGAAGTAAAAACACATTTCTAATCCTTTCCCATATTCACCTTGTCTAGTATGGGAACATCATTGGTTGTTAAATTCCATCCCCGAACCTGGGCTGGGTCCACTTGGCCCCATGTGGTCCCATTTCGTGTCAAAAGCCTTTCATTAAGGATCATTTGGGAATCCAAGTTCCCAAATGATTTTAGGGATTGATAACTTCCCTCATAAGTCTTATTCTTCTCCCTCGACCCTTTAATCCCCCTCCTCTCTCCCTAGAAGATAATTCCCTTGCTTAAAAGGAAATCAAGTCCCAATCTTTATTTTATCTTAGGGAAAGGGTTTCGAGGGTCACTTCCCACCTATTCATTGACCTATACTCTACAAGTGACTTCCTAAACTACCGAGACTCCACCCATCAGTAAAGTCCGTGAAGAGCAAGGATCCTTAGCTATGGTGACAATGGGCTAAGCCTCCATCTTTTCCCTTATCCTAGCAGTTTCCCTCTTAGGAACCCCTTTTAGATCCACTACTAGTTTGAGTGGTAACAAGTTGTTCATAATTCCATTTGTGAACAGATCTTTGGTATGCCCACTTTTTCCATACTACGGGTCCAAGATGAGAATTCCAGGGCTATGGAGGCTACGCTTCTTCTCACTGAGTCAATCCTCTACAATATAGTGAACTAGGGCTAGTTGGTTCACCCACTTGACTGTTACTTTAGTCCTTCAAAGTTTGCACATCCTTAGGCCCTATACACCTGCTCTTCTATCAATTTTGTTTTCCTTCACCAGAACAAGAGTCAGGGCTCTTCTTTGACAGTAACCTAACAACCCTCCAACTGTACTTGGCCTACCATCAATCTGCCCAACGACAGTCAATTCTTTTTACTAATCTAGGGCCCACAATATTTTCTTCATCTAGGGCTCTTCAAATATTCCACTTAAAAATGGTTTGAGTCCTCTCAAGATCATTGTTCTTATGTATAGAAAATTTGATCTTTGTTGTCCAATATATGAAAAAATATGAACTACTCCTCTTATCATACTTCTAACAATCTGTAGATTACTGAACTAGGGTAAAAAATCAGCCACTAATAGTCCATTTACTAATTTTTTATAGGTTTCTTTAGATATTTGTCTAAAACATTATGGAAATTCCACCAAAATCAACTCCTTTACATGTCAATCCATTCTTCATATGGCACATTTCTTCTACATGCTCAATCTTCTACTCAGGCTCCACCCTCCTTTGGATCTATTGTCTCCACACATACTGAATTTGCAAACCATCTTCCAAATCTGCGTTCTTTATTGCAGAAATAAACCTCACTCTAAGGGTCACAACCCATCTTCTTCTACGAAAATTTGTCACAGTCTTAAGGTCATACCTTATCAACTAAACATGCTAGGAAACTATCCTAATTGGGCATTATACTTATGCACTTCTAATTGTTGTAGAACAAACCCTATCCACACATAGAAAAAATAGGACTCTTGCCTCCATAAGGGACTCGACCTAGCTCATATGGATCCATATATTCTGGGCATTTCTTTGAATGAATCTTGACATGAACTTCAGATCTGAATGTCGACCCTCAAACTAGGGCTAACCTCAAACTAGGGTTAACTTAGTCAATATTATGCCTACATCGAATTTTGTTATGTCTCTAAATTACAGTGGAGGCCCTCCTTCATTTATGTTGGTCTTTATCACAGACCTTGTAGCCTACTAACCACCACAAGGCAAGATGGTATCAACACTCTCTTCTATTTCATGTAAAAATCTAACCAACGAGATTCAATCTAATCTTTTAATCATGTACTAAAACAAGATACCGAATCCTTCCTACAATTTGTGGAAACAAAACATAATCACACAATCACATATAAGTAAGAGAAACAATCTATCAATCTCACAACACAAGATGTATCTGGGGAAGCAACTGCTCAGAACCCTCTATCTCTATTTTTTATTAAGTCAAGGAATCATGAAACAATACAATGCTTAATCTCTCTTGAGATTCTCCAGCACTCTACCAATTGTCTCCTACTGATCTAGGAAAAATCGGTCTAGTACTTAGCCAATTCTCAACCTTCCCTCAGCATGCCTTTCTCATGCAATTCCAATGGAATTATCTCCATATTAATTAGGAAAATCAACCTTCCTTGATTGCGTAATCCATCATGGCATCCCAATGACTTTATAATTGCACATGGGAAATTTTCTATAAATACAACTGATAGTTATGTTCCTCTGAACTGTGTTACAATAAGGATAAAGGGTATTTTTATTATTTAAAATAAGATAAAACCCTAAACAACCAAAACCCTAACCTGAGGAGATGTAACACCAAGAGTTTATGGGCACTGTTGGGGTTAGTTGGGCAGCCAACTTCCCGGGGTCGTAACTTGGTCATATGATCTTCGTTTGACGCACATGATACCTCGTTAGAAAGACCTCTCCCAGGACTACAATTGATAATATGATTCATATGAAATTTCCAAACCTTTCATGCCCAAAAAACATCGTTTGGGGCCTCAAAATGGCTCCGAAAGTTCAGAACCCGAAAAAATAACAAAAATAGTAAATTGTGCTATAATTAAGGAAACTGAAAGAGACAATGGTGAGGGCTCAAGTGGAATATGTAGGTGGCCACCAATATCCACATCGATCACCTTAAATAAAATTTCTTGAGCTAACTCAATCATCATGACTTATTTAATTGACTCAATTTGTTATGAGATGAAATTATAATTTATTGTCCAAATTATTTAAGGGAAAAATAAATTAGACGCCTCACATTCCTCACTCCTAGTACATCAAAATTCCTCACGAGTGTGGGTGCATTTTTTTTTGTCCTTTATATTTTCCAATTTCACTGTTTATTGTTGCAAATTTCAACACTCCCTCTCAATAAGAAAGGAATTCAATCTATCCCCATCCGGTACCTTTGGAATGTTCTGCATGCTACACTTCTCTAGTTTTGTTTGCACCTGTAAATCCTGAAACTGAATAGCCTTTGAACAAATGAATCAATATAATGCATCTGTCATTAGAGTCTTATTATTGCTGCTAGCTACTACACCTATCTAGTACTGGATTCTTTGCACTGCTGCTGACATCTGCATCCGTGCCCTTTGAACTATTGCTAACTCTATTTGTGCTCCAATATTTGACATATTTCACTCTGATTTATGTCTTGCTGACATATGACTACATCAATCTAACTGATCCTTCCTACTATTGATATACTGTGGGCTCCTTGTAGCCAGGTTCGATCCATGAGACACGCCACCTCAATGGACCTTGCCCAAATTTCCTATCTTGGGACTATGTCTACACATAACCCCACCTTACACCTTGAGGTATGGCTGCTCCCTCTTCCCATCTGGCTCGAAATTCCCCCCTCATAGAGGTCTCTGCTTGAGTGGACGCTTCCACTCGGTCTCCTCTCTTCTTCTCCAATTGTGGCAGCTACTCCACAACCTTTTGAGACTGCTTGTCATGAGGATGCATGTTGAGAGGTATTTTATGATCCCTCTAGACCACCAAGTCTCTAACTTCTTCCTTTCTCCTCAAATATTTTCATGCATTTGGTACCTCAAGTGCATATAGGTTCTTTACTGACGCACAGTGTAATTGTCCCGAAGTTACAAAAATTTTCTAAAAAAGAGTTGATTTTAAATCGATGATATCTCCCTCATCCGACCTCCAATTTGACCGATTTTTTTTCTTCCATTTGGGTAGATTTTCGCAACGAATCCAAATATTCTATTTGTTTTTGAAAATTTTACACCAAAATGTTCAAATATTCTCTACAAACTCACCACCCAAAAAAATCTTGCTCTGATACCATGTAGAAAATCTAACCAACGAGATTCAATCTGATCTTGTAATCTAGTAAAATAAGATACTGAATCCTTCCTACAATTTACGGAAACAAAACACGATCGCACAATCAAATATAAGTAAGAGAAATAAATTATCAATCGGACAAAAACATGATGTGTTTGGGGAAAGCAACTAATAAAAACCTCTCTATCTCTATTGTGTATTAAGTCAAGGAATCATGAAACAATACAATGCTTAATCTCTCATGAGATTCTCCAACACTCTGTCAAATATTGTCTCCCGTTGATCTAGGCAAACTCAGTCTAATACTTAGCCAAATGTCATCCTTACTTCAGCCTGTCTTGCTCATGCAATTCCTAGGGAATTAACTCCTTATTAATTAGGAAAATCAGTCTTCCTTGATTGCGTAATCCATCATGGTATCCCAATGACTTTATAATTGCACATAGGAAATTTTCTCTGAATACAACTAATAGTTATGTTCCATTTAAACTCTGTCTCAACTGTGTAATCCTCGAAACTAACATGCATGAAAATATTAATAGCGAATTATCAATTATCTAATTGATCACTCATTGTGAATTAAATCTAATTTAATTCACCACACTTCTCACTAGCTCATCACTCAATTAGAACTAGTTAAAATGATTTTAACTCATTTAATTGAGTTAATTACACTTGCACCCCACTAATGCATCAACTTCGACTGGACACCAAAAATATTAGAATCCCTATAAATGCCTGATATTAGACCCTCAACTTGAATTTCTTAAGCTAACTCGGTCAACATGACTTAATTAACTGACAAAAGTTATTATGAGATGAAATTAAAATTTATTGTCCAATTTATTTAAGGGAAAAATAAATTAGACACCCCACATTCCTCACTCCTGGAGCATCAAAATTCCTCACCAGTGTGGGTGAATATTTTTTTGTCCTTTCTAGCTTGTAAACTCACTATTTCTTGTTGCAAATTTCAACATTTCAGAATTTGATATGACCTTCACACAAATGCACCATTGAAATCACATGCCCAGATTCTCATGAGAAACCTCTCTTAAGCTTGATCTTCTAGAAGAGAACCAAAAATATGCCATCCTACTTCCTAGCACAAACCGACCATTAAGGTATGCAAAATTCTTCTGAACCCTTACATGATGATCTTGCTCTTGGAGGATGATCATGACCTCCCTTTAGCAACCCTTACTCAGCCCTCGTACTCAACCTACTTTAGGACTACATCTCTCTTCACCCCCTTGATGTACCAGATAGTGGGAATACATGTCAAACATGCTAATATGTGCCAAGTGATAAGGCATGCCAAGATGTGCAAGGGTGTGTCAAGGCGTGTCAGGGACTATCAAGACAACAAAAAGGAGAAAAAAGTTAAACTACAAGGAAATGAACACATAAGAGGGTTAATAAGTCATCAATTTACCTTTTCCAAGAGGGGCATGCTAGGCACACCAACACTGTGCAGAAATAGGTTCCAAGTGCAAAGTCTTAGTGCATTCTAAGTGCCAAGTATTCCTTTGTTGCTTCTCATCTACTTTCCAACAATTGATCTTCACAAATAAATTTAATATTAAACCATGCTAAATCATCCCAAGGAATCTCAACGTATTCCATACATGCTAAGACTTTCCAAGTTCCAACACGTGCCAAGTGCCAATATGTGTCAGGGACTAGTGTTATGCATGTGATGAAGTAGAAGGGAATGTTGAAGAGTGCTAAGGTGTGCTAGAGAGTGATAATGCATGTTGCTGAGTGTGAAGGAGTACTAGGAAAAAACATTTAGAGAGCACTAGGTAAAAATTCATGGAAGTTAATGAATATGAGGAACGTGTACTACCAGAGACTAGTGCTAATGGTCATTGTTAGTTGTCATGCCAAGGAGGGAGTGACAAGGTATGCTAAGCATTGGTAAGGCATGCTAGGGAACATCAAGGCATGTTAAGAATTCCCAAAGTGTGCTTGGGAGTTCCAGGGTGTGCTAATTATATCATGTGCCAATTAATAGTTCCAAGATATGCAAATACATGTTGGGTTCTAAGGATGTGGCGGAAGGTGTCGGGGTATGTCAATATGTGTCAAGGCAACAAAAGGAAGAACCAGTAAGAGGGTTAATAAGTTAGGAATTTATCTTCTTGAAAATGGGCATGCTAGCACTCTAATAATAGGTCCCAATAAATGCCAAGTGGCATTGTGTGCCATGTGCTATGTATGTCAATGCATTCAACCAAGGTGTTCCAGGGCATGCTAGGGACTATATGGAGCATGCCAACACATGCTAGGAGAGTTCCATGTTGTTCTAGCACATGCCACCATGTGCTTGGGCGTCAGTGTCATCACAAGATGTTCTAGGTACAAAGATGTTCCAAGACATGTGGGGTTCTAAGAAATGTTAGTGTGTGCCAAAGCATTAATTTAAGGTGTGCCTAGATTGTTGAGGATTGTTAGGTCTTTCTCATTAATAGAATTGTCAGAGCTCGATTATGTATTAAATAATATATTTCCTACACACAATAGTGGGACTTTATCTAAATGGAATTTTCTAGATAATCAACTTAATAGATATGAATCATGTGTTGACTCATAGGAAATCTCTATTCGACTAGTCATTACTTGAGGGAAATGATACACACTTATTACTTCTTAAAAATTGACTGACCCTAAACACTATGGCCTTGGACATATTATAAAAAATTCTCCACAATAATGGTATTAAATCGTTATATTTTGATAAAAAATATACTAATAGGCACATAGCGTCATCAAAAACTCATTGGAATGATTAATGATGACGGACATTTTTTGATCGTCACCAAAAGTAACAAAAAGAGCATTGGTGAGGGTCATTAAAAGTTCGCCACTCGAAGTGTCACCAAAGAGAGAATTAGTGATGGGCATTTAACGACCCTCACCAAAAATGAAATTTCTTTGGTGATGGACCATAAAGGACCATCACTATATATAGTTACAGTGATGGTTTTTAGTGATCAATGATGATGGACATTTTTTGACTGTCACCAAAAATAAAAAAAAGAGCATTGGTGAGGGTCATTAAAAGTTCGTCACTAGAAGTTTCACCAAAGAGAGAATTAGTGATGGGCCTTTAACGACCCTCACCAAAAGTGTCATTGAAAATGTCTTTGGTGACGGAACATAAAGGACCATCACAATATACACTTACAGTGACGGTTTTTTAATGACCGTCACCATATGTGACATTGGTGACGGACCTTAAAGGTCTGTCACAAGCATGACCCTCACCAATGTCATTTTTTCTTGTCATGTGTGGCAGACAGAGATTCAACATGGACTGTTAGATATCACGAGGAGATCAACGGCAGAAAATGAATCGGGAATCGGCAATCGGAGGGAATGGGGCATGGTGCTTAAAATATTTTTCCTAATGCACAATCTGTGAATATGCGCCAGTCATCGGATCAAAATGGTAAACCAACGGTAGAAAATTCCACAGGAGCCCACAGACCAAAGCTTCATCGCATCAGGGAAATGCAAGTTAACAAAGAAAATGCTCCCATATGAACGCCCTAATTGCGATAACCACCCAGGGCCTTAACACATGGTTTTGGCGCTAGGTCTCATGGTGGGGAAGTGTTTTAGGGCTTAGCCAAAAGGGGCTTAGGCCTATAATGTGAAAGTGGGTCTTTTATGATTTTTTTTTTTTTTAAAAGGATTTTCAAAGGATTTTGGGGGTTTCAATAAGGTTTAAAAAGGAGTTTTAAACCTTATTAAAATGATTTCATGAAGGGAAATGGAGAAAAAGAGGAAAAAGGAGGATTTTTATAAGAAAAAGGGGGATAAAAATGAAGGTTAATAATGAAAGAAAGAGTTGTAAAATGAAAGGGAAGAATGAGTTTTTAGCAGTCTTTGTCTTCCGAAAAATAGAAAATTTCAGAGTTTAAGAGGGAAACAATAGTGAAGATTAATCAAAGGATAAGATATCTTCACAAGACTTCAAGAACTAACAATTTGGCAATAAAATTGTTTCTTGAAGACTCAGAACATGATTTAGCCACCATTTGATATGAAAATTTTTATAGGTGGCTAACAGAAAACATAACACTGACATTTAAAGAAAGCATGCAGATATCCAGAAGTGGAGCTTCTCCTCGTATTTTGTAGGCGAGGTGTGTGGGTAGTCATTTCTCCCGCTTTCATTGATAGCACAACATTCCCAATTTTAGCACCTTCTCCATCTCGCCCACATCATATCCATCCTTCCCTATATTTGGATACTATGCCTCCAGTGGCATGTCCACACTATAGAGCTCCCTTGCCCACTCAACTAAAATCATTTTCTCGACATCCCTCGACACATACACGAGCCTACTCCCACATGCCACTTCCAATAGCATAACCCTGAAACTGAATACATCCAAGCTCGGAGTTGCCTTCCTCGTGTATATGAGCTCTGACGCTATGTACACCAATGTTCCGACTACATGATTCGTCATAGGATTCTCGCTCTCATCAAACATTGATCATGCAACCGAGTGAGGAAAAAGCCTCCTAGTCGCCCATTGAGTTGGAATCTATAACATTTAGAACGCATAGAACCTTTATTAGCAACGTATTGAAGACAATCTATGAATTGAATTGTCCACTATATAAATTTAATAAACATTAGTCTAACGATTTAAGTGTCCACTCTATTATGTGACTACATTTATTTCTCATTACTTGGATTGTTGTAAATGGCCATCAATGTACAAAAAGGAGAAATCTCATGCGGGCATGCTGGATTAACCACAGAACCATGTTCCCTACTTAGGATTGACCATATTTTCTACTTCAGAGGATGGACCATCTTGAGAGGTCATAAGAGATTTTCCCTACTGCTCCATGTTCAAGAAGATAGGAAAAACACTCCTCTCACCCTCATAAACAATTGTGATGACCTTGCTTACTAGGAAATGCTCCCCAGTCACAATTTGAAATGTTGGGCGCATGAATAGCATTTGAATTTCATAAACAACTGGGACGACATTGCTTACTAGAAAAATATTTGATGTCACAATTTGAAATGTTGGGCCTGCATAGAATTTCAATTTTGAAATTATTTTTACCTAGGTTGCATTGAATGAGTATGGTGGACTGTCCTATCTGTCCTATCACAAGTTGTGAGCTGAGTGGTTCTACCGAAAATTGACGTGGAACACAATACCATGGAGCTGTCTGAAGTCGAAGTATGATAATCCATGACCATCATATTTCTTTGTATATCAATGTATGCCCATACCTCTTATGCTTACACTAAGCCCATCACACAATGATTGGCTTAGTGTCAAGTTTTTAATAATTTCCTGGAAAAAAGGCTATAGAACCATACCATAGACATTTAGGTGTTGGAATTTCTGAACAATTCCAAACACACAGAGGAAAATAAAATTCTTGTTGGACAACACAGAGATTAAAATAAAATGCGGGTAGAGATATGTGATGCAGAACATATATTTCATAAATAATAAAAAAAAACTACACTGTTACAAACTAAAATGCTTCTTCAGAACTACTATGTTCTATATTTTACAAAATGTGATGCTTCTCTCGACTGCTACAACAACACAATTCTTCAACACGAGTTTTTTTTTGCTCTCTCCCTATCTTTGTTTCTACCTTCAGGAAATAGATTACAATACAAAGTCTTTTTCAACCTTCGGGCTCTCTCTCTCTTACATTACACAATGCGCATGAAATATGCATATATATAAAGTCAATATTACAATATTCATATATATTTTAAATATAAAATATTTACAACATATATTATGAAATATATATAATCTAAGTTTAAAACATAAAATCGGTCACGGAAAATAAAAACATTAGAAAATAAAACAAAATTATGCATTCACTCCTTGTTCTATGGGATTATAATACTTTTCGAACCAGTTTCTTTACCCCCTCAAAAATTATTTGATTGGTCTGGAGGAAGGTGACGTCACCTCCTCCGGTGGGTCATCACTCCTCTTTGTAGCTAAGGCTTGCTGCCCCCCAGAATGGTGTTGGCTGTGCATTAATTCAAATCAAATGGTTGGTGGAGGATTCATTGGAATGCGTGAATGTTTTAAGTGTGAAGGTTTTGTGGACATGAAGCCATGATTTGAAAATCTGGAAGTTTCTGTCCCTAGATCCCATAAAAATTAATTTTTTCGTCTTTCTGCTTCTGCCTGCGTCCTTCTCCATTAGATTTTAATTCTTCCATCCTTTTGTTGTCTGCGGGCGGTTGGAATTAAAATCCAATACTCCCCCTTAATTACAACTGTTGTCCTCTTTCATGCCAAGAAGTTTTCTGAGATAGTTAAAACTTTTATGCGTTAATGGCTTTGTCAATAGATTAGCAAATTGCTCCTCTCTCCTGCAATGCTGCAAAACAATCTCACCATTATTAACCAGTTCTCTTATAAAATGAAATTTTGCATCAATATGTTTTGGTCTCTTATGGAAGACAAAATTCTTTGATAAAGCTATCGTTGAGCTATTATCACGATAAATTGTTGTTCCTTTTTCTTGTTCATGACATCAATCTCTGAGCATTCTTCTCATCCATATTGCTTGCCATGTTGTTTTTGTTGCTACCACATATTCTGCCTCTACTATTGATAAAGAAACTATTGGTTGGTTCTTGGAAGCCCATGAAATGGCCCACGATACAAAATGAAACACATATTGAGATGTGCTCTTCCTGTCATCTACATTTCCAGCCCAATCACTATCAGTATAACCAATCAATTTAAAATTTTTAGATGGGGAGTATGAAATACCATACCGCTTCATTCCGTTCACATACCATAGAATCCTCTTGGCTGCCTGCTAATGAGTCTCTTTTGGTCTTTCCATAAATCTATAAATTAAACTCACAACATGCATAATATCTAGCCTAGTTGCAATCAAATACATGAGGCTGGCAACTATGCTTTTATACAATTTCGGATCGACATTCTTGTTGTCATCTTATTTGTTTAATTTTAACCCCATGATAGTTGGAGTTACAACTGCCTTGTTGTTCTGCACATTAAATCTTTTCAACACTTCTTCAACATATTTTTCTTGGGAAATAAAAACCCCATTTTCATTTTCTCTACTTCTATTCCAAGAAAATATCTCAAAAAACCAAAATCAGTCATTTTAAATTCACTCTTCATGACTACTTTAAAATCATCAATGAGAGAAACTTCATTGCCAGTAAAGATTAAATCATCTACATATAAAAAAAAATAAGAATCTTACCATCATTTTATTTTATGTAGAGTGTGAGTTCTCCATTGAATTTCTCAAATCCATTTTCAATCAGGTAAGCATCTATCCTCCTGTACCATGCTCTCGGTTCTTGCTTCAACCCATAAAGAGCTTTCTTCAACTTTCATACTTTGTGCTCTTAGCCTTCAATCTCATAGCCCGGAGGTTGTTCAACATATACCTCTTCTTTCAGAACTCCATTCAGGAATGCAGATTTCACATTCATTTGGTAAACCTTACATTTTCGTTGTGCTGCTATGGACAACACTTCCCTTACTATTTCCATCCTCACAACCAGTGCAAAGGTTTCTTCATAATATTTTCCTTGTTGCTACTTGTAGCCTTTGACAACAAGTCTTTCTTTGTACCTTTGAAATCTTGCCTTCAGTATTTCTCTTGGTCTTATAGACCCATTTTACTCCAATGAATTCTTTACCTTTAGGGAGGTCCACTAACTCCCATGTATTACTCTTTTCTATTGCACCAATCTCTTTGTTCATTGCTTCAATCAATTTTTCTTCTTTTACATCTTCTTCAAAATTAATTGTGTCATCAACATGACAATACAAAGCAAATAAAAAGTTTATACCAACATTATCATTTACCTCTGCTTGTTCATAAATCTCACTCAGATTTTTGAATCTCGGTCTTCTTGGTGTACCTAGAGTTCCACTTGAACTCGAGGGAGTTCCAGTTCCCTGTGGTTTTCTTGAAGAAGCACTTCCTTGATTTCTCAAGGCTGTTCTGTTTCCAACTTGTGGTGTGGGTTGTTGTGCTTATGGTGGTGGAGGAGGAGCCACCAAGGAGGGATTATTTGCTGCTGCCCCTTCCTCTTGTTCTTCGTGAGACACACATGTCTTTACACTCATTGTTTTCTCTAAGCTTCGATCCCAAGCTTCTTCTTCAATAAAATGCACATCTCTGATTATTATTACTTTCTTGGTGGATGGATTATAGAGTTTGTATGCCTTGGAATCATCATGGTATCCAACAAACATACACTTCTGCCCCTTGCTGTCAAACTTCTTTCCCAATTGATCTGGGACATGTGCGTAAGCCACACATCCAAAAACTTTCATGTGAGTGACAAACTGCTTTGTTCCACTCCATGCTTCTTCTAGAACTTTGTTCATGACAACTTTGGTTGGGCATCTATTCAAGATATACGCTGCACAATTGACAGCTTCAGCCTAATACTCATTTGGCAATTTTTTTGCCTTCAACATACTTCTGACCATGTCCATGATGGTCCTATTCCTCCCTTGTGCAACTCCATTTTTCTGTGGTGTATTCCTTGCTGTAAATTGTTTATTGATCCCATTTTCTCTGCAAAAATGAAAAAATTATTTTGAGATGTATTCTCCTGCTCTGTTAGTTCTTAGCACTTTCCTGTAGTGCCCACTCTGCTTCTCAACAAGAGATTTGAAATGGTAGAACTATTCAAAAACTTCACTCTTCTATTTCAAGAAATACACCCATGTCTTTCTGGTGTAATCATCTATGAATGTCAAAACATATTTGTTGCCAGCTAAATATGGCATTTGCATTGTCCCACACAAATCTGAGTGGAAAATATCTAAAGGTGTATTTTCCCTTATACTCTTCCCTGCTGGAAAGATTTCTATGTGTTGTTTGCGAAAGAAGCAGCCTTCACAAAGGCTATCTGGTTTCTCAATCAGTGGTAATCCTTTTACTGTTCCCTTCCTCTGCAACAAGTTTATGCCTTCAAAATTGAGATGTCCAAACCTCAGGTACCATAACAAGTTTTCATCTTTCACTTCCTCTTGAAAGACCTGTTGTGTTACAACTGCTATATTTCTTCTTTCCTTCAAGTCTATTCTGAGCTTGAGAGGAAACATCTTATTGCTTGTCATCTGCACCTCTGCAATGAGTTTTTTTCTTAGAGGTATATCCATGATTGTGCACACATCATATTTAAAGAATACAATGTAGCCCTTGTTTATGAGTTGTCCAATGCTCAAAAGATTACATTTCAAGCCAGGCACATAATATACATCTAGCACAACATTTTGTTCTCCTTTTCTTATCAAGATACTTACTCTTCCTTTTCCCATGAGAGAAACCTTACTATCAGTCCCTGTTGTTACTTCAGATTTAGAATTTTCATCTATATTGGAAAACATTGCTATGTTTCCAGACATGTGGTTACTACAACTTGAGTCTCTGAACCATACATCAGCTTGTCTATCTTGTGCTACATTACATGTTAACAACACCTTCTTTTGGTTCTTTTCTTCTTTTGTAAAATTAGCATTCTGCCTATTATTCATGTCATTGACATAGTGCTCATATTTCTTGCAATAATGACACTAGACGTGGATTTATCATAACTTTGTCCATGAGCTTGATGTTCGCTTGAGCCTTCATTCTGGTTCTAATTTCTGCCCCTTCCACTCAAACTTGCGGGTTGTTTCTTCCACCTCTATGTGGGATTCTTCCTCTTCCTCTGTTGTTTTCTCTACATTGAGCTCTACCTCAGCCAAAGGAAATTTGAGTCTTTAAAGCTTGTTCCAATGAGGAATATGTTTCTCTGTTCAGTCTGTGTTCATGAGACATCAGGGATGCTCTAAGCTTATCCACTGTAAATAGTGAGAGATGTTTTGTATCTTCTATTGCCACTACTATGGCATCAAATCTTGAGGGTAGACTTATCAAGATTTTCTCCACTATTCTTATTTCTTCAAGTGTCTCTCCATGAAGCCTTATCTGGGTAACAAACCCAATAACATGAGTGAAGAATGAGTCTATAGTGTTAGAATCTTTCATACAAAGAGTTTCAAAATCTCTCCTTAGCATTTGCAACTTTGTTGTCATCACCTTCTCCATGCCTTGATAGGATGTTTTGAGAATATCCCATGCCTCCTTAGACTTTTTTGTTGCTGCAATCCTTGGGAAAATACTCTCGTGCACTAATTGAAAGATATAGAACAGGGCTTTGGAGACCTTCTTCCTATTGTCTCTTAACAAGTCTCTTTTTGTTGTTGTCAAAGTAGCTAGTGCTGCTACGTCTGTTGGTTCTGGGTAGCCATTCTCAACTAGCTCCCATATGTCCTGTGAAGCAAACATGGCTCTCATAGTGATTGCCCAATAATCATGGTTCTTCCCATTAAACTGTGGAAGTTGGGGATTTTTCAGGCTTGTGCTTGTTGCTGCCATCGTAACTATGAAAATACAGTAGTTTTCTTGACTGTGTTAAAAAACAAACGAAACAATCAAATTTTTTTGACTGTGCAAACAAACAAAATCTTTCTCTCTGTTGGAGAAATCTGTTTCAACAACTTTCTTACAGATTCTGTAGTGAAGAGAGATCTCTACTTCGTTCACTGAGCACCTAGACTAGCTCTGATACCATGTTCGAATTTCTGAACAATTTCAAAGACACAGAGGAAAATAAAATTCCTCTTAGACAACACAGAGATTAAAATTAAATGCAGACATCGAGATGTGATGTAGAACATATATTTCATAAATAAATAACTGAAAACTGGACTATTACAAACTGAAATGCTTCTTTAGAACTACTGTGTTCTGGATTTTAGAAAATGTGATGCTTCTCTCGATAGCTACAACAACACAACGCTTCAACAAGAATTGTTTTTTTGCTCTCTCTATCTTTGTTTCTACCTTCAGGCAAGAAATTAGAATACACAATATTTTTCAGCCTTCGGGCTCTCTCTCTCTTACATTACACAATGCACACGGCATATGTATATATATAAAGTCAATATTACAATATTCATATATATGTAAATATAAAATATTTACAATATATATTATGAAATATATATAATCTTAGTTTAAAACATAAAATGAGTCATGAAAAATAAAAACATTAAAAAAAAAACTTTATGCATTCACTCCATGTTCCATGGGGTTATAATACTATGCCAATGCCAGTTTCTTTACCCCCCCGAAAACAATTTGATTGGTCCGGAGGAAGTTGACGTCATCTCCTCTGGTGGGTCATCACTCCTCTTTGCAGCTCAGGCTTGCTGCCCCCCGGAATGGTGCTACATGTGCGTTAATTCAAATCAAATGGTTGGTGGAGGATTCATTGCGATGGGTGAATTATTTAAGTGCTGAGGTTTCGTGGATATGGAGCCATGATCTGCAAATCTGGAAGCTGCTCTCTTTTGATCCCATCAAAATTAATTTTTTCGTCTTTCTACTACTGCCTGTGTCCTTCTCCATCAAAGTTTAATTCTTCCGTCCTTCTATTCTCTGCGGGAAGTTGGAATTAAATTCCAACATTAGGGTCAGAAATCTCCACAATAAAGGAACCACATCGCAATCACCATAATGGGGTGATAACCAATATGATCGGAGATCCAAAATTGTGCAGAACATTCAAAGTGAAAAGGACCAAAGCTACCTACTTAAGACCAACCAATAAAAGCACCATGCACCTTTATTTATGTGTAACCCTCCCCACCTCCTTGCCAATTGACCCCCCTATTATTACTCCACACCGGATAATGGAAGATTTTGATCACTTTCAACCCCTTAATAATGCCTCAAGGATGTTTGATCAATATTCTAAAACTTAAAAACTAGAATCACCTACCTATCGAACATACCAGAACTGCCTATCAACAACCCGGATCTTTGAATTAGAACAAGCAACCACACCATACAATATCCCAATGATCGCCCCTCTGAATAAGGGATCTCCTATCAGTATATCTGAGATCATTTCAAACACGTATCCTTGTCATTGATGCTCCTACATAGGTTTTTTGCATGGTCACTATTTGTCTCAAGGGTATTCCTTCAAAGGCCAAGGTAGTTACTTCTTAGCCACTCCCCAGCCTTGGGTTTCTCCCATATGCAACAAAACAAACCTATCCCCTCTTTCTTTCTCTTGGTACACACTACAACAATTTGCAACAATACAATACAACCAGGTCAAGGATAAAGGGAACAATCGTTAACATCACCGAAAAAGTTATGGAGACACGGAACAAATTTAAGGTATATTAAGTTATCAAATACAGATAGACGGACAAAAAACTCTAACAAATTTGTGGTATATTAAGTTATGCTTTTGCTTCTTACTACTGGTTTTTTCTCTACTTTCTGATTGGCACCGATGTTTTTTGTTTTCTTTCGTTAGCGTGGTTGCTCCAAATTTTTCATTTTTGATGGGTCTGGGCCGATGTGCACTATTGATGTGCCTTCCTTGGGACCCACTCGGGTCTTCCTTCCTGGATTGGTAGTAATGCTTTTGTTTCTTTTTTATCTTCTATTCTTTGTATTGTCTATATCCTCATCTCTGCAGCCTATTTTTTGTTTTAATAACCTGTTGTTTCACGAACTTTTGAAAAGATAACGATTTATCTTTAATAAAAGTGAGTTGTTTTTCCGCTTTAAAAAAATAGGACCAATCATGAGTAGGCTAGTATTAGCCATTTCCTTAAGCCATATACATTGCTCTACGTTTATGTTCCTAGTGTCCATACAAGTCAAGTGCTTGAGAGTGTCAAGGTAAAGTTCCGACCTTTCGTACAAAGTACTGTAATGAGGTTATAAATTTGTTTGGAAATGGTGGAAATTTTATTTTATTTTTAACTAGAATGGGTATTTTTTTTTTATTTGTAGAGAAAATTTGGGCCTACGCCAAAGCAACCCCTATTAAAATGCAGTTATCCGTCATATACTGCTTTTGAGTTATAGAATTTTCATGGAATTTGAAAGGAAATTTCATCATTTATAATTAGCTGTCATTTCAGGAGAGAGCAACCTTTGTTTGCCATCTAATCTGCTTCGCTATTCAAATTTCTGAGAATGTGATAGAATTTGTAGCAAGAAAAGTCTAGCAAGACTCTCTTTAGTCTGCTCAGAGTTTTATTGAGACTAGCATTGCTAATAATTCCTCCAAATTTAGTTTTTTTATTAATATCTCTGAGTCTTCGAATACTTGGAGGTCTTTGACACCTTTGTCTCTAGCTATATGGCATGCTTTGAGAAAACCGAGAATCTGAACTTGGTTGTTGGTTTTCTGCCTAATACCCCAGTAGAAGCAATATATTATTGATCCATCCGGGGAGTAGATGACCCCACCTGCACCGGCAACACCAGGGTTTCCTTTAGAAGCCCCATCGAAGAAGATAGTGGTTAAGTTTTTCTTGTGCCACCATTCTTGGAATGTGTCATCAGTATCTCTTTTATGCCATTCAAGGTTTGCTATGAGAGGGGAAAGAAGATACTTTCAAGGATGTGGCTCAAGGTGGCCCAGCCACCTCTTTTCATCAGGAAGTAACAAAGGGTCTTCTTTAATTTATTGCTACTAGGCTGCTTCCAAGAGAAAGGATTTGGATTTTTCTGTTACATACAAAGGGGCATGTTGCGAGTCATTGAAAATCAGATTCTTGTGGGCCAACCATAGTTGCCAGCAAACATATTTGGGTATAGCTATCCAATCTTTGTGCCAAAAGGATTTGATGGGGATTCCATGGGGATAGAGTTGGGTCCAAGAGGCGAAAAGCTCAGATACAGAGTTCTGTGGAGGGACAAATATCTGAAGGTCCTGAAGAATAAGTCCCCACACTTCTTTGGCGAATATACATTCCATGAATAAATACTGAGTTGTTTCAAGGTTACTTCTGCATAGCTCACATCTATGTGGCTCTGCTATGTTCCCTTTCACCAGATTATCTCCTGTTAGATGTTTGTTATGAACAAGGATCCAAAAGAAGAAGTTCACTTTTGGTAATGCTAACGGTTCCCAGACTTGTTTCTAGAAAGCCGATGATTGGCTGTTGTTCCTTGAGGCCTGTAATGCTCTATAACCTTCTGTTGTGGTGTATGTTCCTGTCTGGCCCTAGCCCCATCTATCTTTCTTAGATCGTTGATCTAGGACCACCTCCTCCAGCTCATCCGTAAGCATATTTTTTTGCTAAGATAACCAATCTGGGACACTGTGAAGTCCCAGCCGTCCCAATCTCCACGACGATCCCATTTAGAGAGGTCATATATACTATTTATGCCTGCACATTCCAGCCAGGCTTTAAGATCTGCGATTTCATCAATTTCAGCCAAAGGGTTGCATCCCATAATTTGATCAAGCCACCAACTTGTGCGCTTTCCGTTTCCAGGTATTCTGTAAGTGTTTTTTTTTGAAAAAATTAATTCTTTTGTAGCATAAGCTCCATACCTGCGTGAAATTAATTGAATTATCACTTTGTAGGTTCCTGAGAGGAGTTTTTTGGACGTATTTTGTCCTCAGGATAACGCTGACTAGGTGATTGGGCTCGTGGACCATATTCCACAGAATCTTGCCTCCCAGAGCTAGATTAACAAGAGTGGGATGGAAAATTTTCAGCCCACCCTCAGAGATCGATTTTTTAACCAGATCCCAGTTTACTAAGTGCATTTTATTCTAGTTTCCCATCCCTCCTTGCCATAAAAAATCTCGGAGGATTTTGGAGATCTGATCCATCACATTTCTTGGAGCTAAGAGGAAATTTGCTTGGTAAATTGGGAGAACAGACAACAGTGTTTTGATTAGAATAACTTTACCACCTTTTGTTAGCCAGAATCCTCCCCATGCTGAAATTTTTGTTTTGATTTTACCGATGATTTCACTCCAGAGCGAACTCTTGTTAACTCCATTTGAGATGGGGAGACCAAGATACTTGATCCTATCCCATTGGGCATGACCTTTGAACCCAAGGAGGTTCGAAATGCTTGTGAGTTCTTGCTGTTCTATGTTCCAACTATAAACTTCACTTTTGCTCTCATTGAATAACCCGAGACTTTGCAATAACTTTTGAGAATAGTGTCAAAGGCTTTGGAAATTCTAGTGGAGGCTCCTCCAAGAAGGAGGGAATCATCTGCGAAGAGAACATGGTTCAAAGGGTCAGTGTCAATGGAGGGCTTGAGACCAGGAAAGGATCCAACAGTTCTTTCAACTGTGAGTTTTTGACTGAGGGAGTCCGCCATCAAAATACACAGGAAGGGAGAGAGAGGGCATCCCTTAGCAGGGTGTCCGTTGACTAGAGGGGAAATCCATGGATTATCAATGCAGGCTTTGATAAGGCTAACAAACTGGGGCGAGAAGCCAAAGGAGAGAAGAAATTTGATGAGGAAGGAGCGGTTGACTCTATTGAATGCATTTGCCATATCAAGTTTTATCAACATCCCTTTCTCTTTCTGCTATTTTCTTGAATGAATTGTCTCCTGTACTTGAATGACATTGTCTAGGATGTGCCTGCCGTCAATGAGGCCACCTTGAGAGCTGGAGATCAGCCTTTTGAGCAATGGCTTGATCCTATTTGCTAAAAGTTTGTCTAGAATTTTATAAGAGGCATTACAAAGCGATATGGGCCTGAATCTTGCAAAGGTTTCAGGGTTGGTTTCTTTAGGAATTAAGGAAAGGTACGTGGAGTTGGTTCCTCCTCATATCTTAGATTTTTTCAAAAACCCTCTCATCATTTTTTGGAGATCAGTTTTGATGATATCCCAGCAAGACTTGTACAAATGAATAGTGAATCCATCTGGCCGAGGGGCATTGTCTGATTCCATGGACCAAATGACTTTGATGATTTCTTCCTCAGAAATTGGATTAGAGAGAGCTGTGTTGTCTTCAGGGCTGATGAAATGGGGGATGTTTGAGAAGAAATCAATATTTTCCTCCACATTACCTTGAGTCCCCTCACTGTAGAGATTCCTTAGGTGGTTTTCTGCAGCTGCTTTGATCTGGGTGAACCCTTTGCAGGCCCGACCCTTAGCTGTTTTAATTTTTGATATGTGGTTCCTAGAGATTTGAGCTCTATATTGTCGGTGGAAGAAGGAGGTGTTCTAGTCTCCTGCCTTCAGCCACAAACTTCTAGATTTGATTCTCCAATACTCTTCTTCCATTTGGAAGGATCGGAAGGTAGAGCTTTGGGCTTTTACTTCTTTTTCCAACAGCTCTGCTGTGATGTCTTTGTTTTCCATTTCCACTTGCAGGGTCTACAGAGTCTGCACTACTTTATTTCTTTGGCTGGTTGGTGTTGGGATTGGTTTCTTTATCCATTCCTTCAGGGCTTGCTTTGTAGCCTTGAGTTTTTGCTCCCAGACATAGCTTGAGGACCCTAAGAAGGATTTGGCCCAATCTGTTTTCACTATTTCTATGAAGCCTTCTCTTTCGATCCATAGAGGACTAAATCTGAATGGGAGTGGGCCAAGATCTTCTTCATCTTCCAGTAGAAGCTTAACTGACTAGTGATCTGAGGTCAGTTTAGGAACTATTTTTGTGATGATTATCTTCTTGTTCATCATCAGAGAGCTTTGCACAAGGAATCTGTCCAGGCGGGTAGAAATGTGGTCCACCCCAACTCTATTATTGGATCGAGTGCAGAGGCCTCGGACAGGATTGAAATATAGGAGATCCCAAATCTGTGTGAGCTCTTCCACTGTGGGTAGCATGGGGTCTCTACTACTATTTCCTCCCCTCTTCTCTTTTACTTTTTGGACTATATTTAGATCCCCAGCAAGGATAATGTTGCTAGGAGAATGTTTCTCTAAGTATGCTGAGAGGGAGTTCCAACATTCTCGTTTTTCAGTATAAATGACAGGTACATAAAGATTGAAGAGAGAGATGGTCAACTTACTTGCGCAGTGTGTTAGCTCCATGAAGATCCAATGTTCGTTTTCATGGGATTTGTTCAGATGGAATAGGTCTTCTCTCCAGAGAGTTGCCAGTCCTCCAGAAGAGCCCTTTGAGCTTAATTCTTTGCCTGCACTTTTGTTCCATTTCGACTTGTTGATTTCTAGAAGGGCCTGCCCTTCTATCTTGGTCTCTTGGAGCATGAGAATATTTGAGGGGTCTATTTTCAAGAGGTCCTTAACTACTTCAGCTTTTGAGGGATTCCCCAGTCCTCTATAGTTCCAAGAGACGAGACACATTATTTACCTGTAGGGGGGTTAGAGCCTCCTAGAAGGCCTTCGTCTGGTATTTCTGCCAATAAAAATCTCTATTGTGGGCTGGCTTCCTTTTGTTTTAAGTCTTTCGGCCTCCTCTTACCTCACTTCTTTGCGATATTTCCTTCCTGCTCTTTTACCAGGTGCTCATAGGTTTCATCCTCTAAAGAGCCTGAGCTTTCCGCTGGTTCTTTCCTTGTGACTTCCGCATATGAGGGATTGGAAGGGCTGCCTTGGGAGGCTTTGATCTGTATTGCTTCCCCTCCATATTTGTTGGGCAAGGGGATTCCTGCCTATTCCAGATTTTCCTGTCCTGGGTTTGCAGGATTGATCTGAGTGCTTTCTTTACCATTTGGGATTGATTCCTTTTCTTGGTTGGGGTTGGAACTGCTTGGAGCTCCATTCATATTTCTTTTACCAATACCTTTTTTTTTATGAGTATTTTTCTGGACTAGTGTCCATTGTTCACCGTTTTGTTTGTCTGGTTTCTCCTCGGCCTTTTTCTTGCAATGATGTGCAAAGTGTCTGTGGCCATGGCAATGTCTGCATTTGAAAGGAATTTGTTCGTAATCCAATTCCTGGACATGCGTCCACCCAGTGATAGTGAGATTGATTGCTTCCGACAACCCCTCCTCTAGGTCCACTTCTATGCAAATGCGAGCACATGAATACTGGTCTTTTCTTGCAGCTTGATCTATGCATTTTCCTAGAGCGTTGCCAATGATCTGAAGGGACTTTTGATTCCAGCAATGGAGGGGAAGATGGGGAAAACGCACCCAAACCAGGACAACAGAGGGAACATCCTGGGTGGGGTCAAAATCAGGCGACCATTTGTTTAGGTAAAGACCTTGCGGACCCATGAAGTACGGGCCATTAATGAAGATTAAAATTCTATCCTCTGTTCTCTCGAAGATGAACACGAAGAAGCCTTTGCCCATGAAATAACTTTTAACACCCTCTTTGGTCAATGGTGTCCAGTTCCTTTGAATCCAGTCTTCCACCAACTTGGGAGAAGACCAGAGGCTTGTGAACTATCTTATGAGACATCTCTTAGCCAGGTTCAGTGACGCTTTACATGTTTCTTCTTTTGGGAGGGTAACCGAGGGTATAGAATCCATTTTCTTGATGAACTTTCGTTGATTTGCAGAGGGAGATCACTTGATACTCGCTGCTATTGTCGATTTGAAGGCAAGCACCTCTGGATGCGGGATTGGGGGGTGGGGGGGGGGGGGACAAGACTCCCGCTGGACTCCATGGTCGAAGAGGAAGGGCAGCATGACAGTGTGAAGCTACGCCGCAGCCACAGCGGCGCACGGGCGAGCTCCCAGCAACCCTAATGCAAGCGGATCGCTTGGAGGCAAAAAAATCCTGATTTAAGTTGAAGTTTTTTATCTTCAAAATTTTGAAACCAACAAGCACTGAAATAGTGGAAATTTCATTAATAATAAAATTTGGCAAAGAAAAATATAGATTACAACTATCACATTTAAAAAATTTAGATGCTTAATAATTCTTTCTAGTGCTGAATCCATTTTCGTGATAAAAAACGATTCAAACCCTCATAATTCTGATTTTTTGAAATCTATTATACTAAATTCCAAAAAAAATAAAATAAAATAAAATCATCGAGACTAATCCATCCAGGCTCCACTCGTCGATGTTTTTGGGCTTCGGGTCAGATGAGTCAATAAGAATGTTCTTGAATTTTGTGCCCTGAGAATAGCTATGTGATCCCACTAAATGTTTTTGTACTTCGGAATTATGTGCGCGGACAATCGCATTTCTTTAATTTGAATAATTTGTTTTTAATTCGCATTGAGAGTTACTTTTTTGTTTAGCTTGAATAATCTGTTTTGATCGCAAGTGTTATATTTTATTTATTAATTAATATATTTAGTAAAAGTATATGGGTCATTTAACACATATATATTGTAACATACACCATTAACTTCACAGGGAGGTTTAATGTTATATGGTTTTTAATTTGATAGATTTTTTAAATTCAATTAACTAGTTCAAGTTATAATCAACTAGTTTAAATTATAATCTATTTGAGATAAATGAAATAACATTTGTTGGTGACATAAAATTCTATATAATATTGTGAAAAAATAAATCGATTCAGGATCAAATTTAAAGATATAAATTTTCATATATTTTTTTCCATTATAATTTTCAAATATAATTTTAAATATTTTAAATATAATTATAATAAATTAAAGATAAACAATGTAAAATTAGTAATATTTAATTGCAATGTTTATTTAAAAAATGATCTAGAAAAATAAAAAGAAATTTGGAAAAAAATGTATGACTATTATTGTAACCACTAGTTTAATCATTTAAAACTATGGTTAAGATATTGTTAGGAAATTTAAATATTTAGTATTATTTTGTTTAAAAAAAAAATATTTTGAACAGAAATATAATTTTGGTTAATGAAAAAGATTTATTATGGAATTTGTTCCATAAAGTAAAAGACTCATGGTAAATAAATATTTCAAGATTGAGAGTTGGTTGAACATAAAATAGTTCAAACAGCTACCTATCTTTGAGGATAAAAATATAATCCTGGTAAGGTTCTGTTTGGTGACTGAGAAAAGAATAAATTCTGAAGAGATATTCGGGAACTGGTGTTAACCAGTGGAATACTTTAGAATTTTTATGATGTTGCTCGAATTGGAGATTGGACCAGATTGTCCCGAGTTCTCTTCCAGAAAATTCTTTCAACTGTAAAGCTCGAACTTGGAGCAAGGGGGAGAGTTGGAAGAGGTAATATCCCCACTCGTGGTAGGGAGGAAATCATATTAGTCCGAGTATTGGAGACAGATAAGTACCTTAATTATTTTTATTAAGATTTATTTGATTAACACAAAGAGAGATTTATCAATAGAAGTAGTAAATTATGGAAATTATGTATATGTTTAATTCTTTGGTATAGGATAATATTTTGTGCATGAGAAATTATTTTTCTAGTTTTAGAAAAAATAAAATGAAATATATAGAACAGTCAACAAAACAAGTACTATTGATAGAAATAACTTGTAGAGAACTGTTATCATAGATTCCTCTAATGAAGATTATGTGAAACTTGTACTCTGCTACCTATGATATTACACGGACGAATGCTCTAGACATAGTTCCTTATATACGAGAAGAAAAATCAGAAGGAAATAGAGATAATTAGGAAAGAATGCTAGTATTTATTCTCCTCGGTAAGGATGAAACTATTTGCATAAAAGAAATAAATTAACTTTATAAAGGAACTATAATTTATCATTTAGTCCACCGACAAAAATTCCAATATTAGTAAACAAGAGAACCTTCTCATAAAACCATGTGTTTAGAAGTACAAAAGCAAGTTCCAGAAGTTGAAATGGGCAGGATTTCCATAAGGAAATAACAGAACAATAATATAATTATGTAGAACAGAATTACCAAGGTAAAAACACTACCCACTTTATCTACATTATAAACCCAACCATTTATTGTTCATAAATTACTAGCGAAGTATAGAAAAAAGGAATGTAAGGAGAAACTGGTCTAAAATACAGAGTTCGAAGTCTCAGTATTATAGAACGTTTACAGTAACATTTCATTTACACACAGATGTGAGAACATCATCAGTTTGGTCGATTTCTTAAAATAAATAAATAGACCATAGCATGCAACAGAAGTCGAACCAAAACTGTCACAGAAATTTACTTAGAAGTAAAAAAAAGAAGAAGGTAGTAACTACCCTAATGTTCACATTAGAATTTTACAAATTATACTTTGATAAATAAACTAGATAAGGAACCATGCTAAGTATTTTTTTCTTTAATATATGACAAAGGGTAAAATCTCATACGCATAATAGCGTTAGGAGGAAAAAATTCTCGGACTTCCTTCCATAGCAATGATACAAGTCCTTTAAAAGAAATAATAAACCTCAGAATAATTCTCACAGTTCCATTTTAAACAACCTAAATTAAAGATAATAAAGGAAAATTATTACATAGTAAGGCGTGAAAAACCCTAAGCCTCACAAGATGAGTTGAGGCAGGAACTATGGAAAAATTTCCCTTAAAAACATTCAAGCTTAGACCCTATTCTATTCTAAGGGTATGGCATGCATGTGGAATGCAGTTTCGATATCCTAACAGATGTGATAAAAACCATGTTGCAAGGTTGGAAACATGAACAATACCTGTGCAGAGGTTTCATGGAAAACAACAAAGAGTTCATCGATACCCAGCAAACCATGGCAACAAAAAAATTGATTAAGAAACTAAAACCTATCATATACCTGGATAGAATATATATATGTGTGTGTGTGTGTGTGTGTTACATATAGAATTAGAATACTTTTGAGAATGCTATTGCCGGAAAGAAAACGTTAGTAAATAAAAGTAAATGATAGAGGAAAGAAAGGTTAATTCCAATATACCTTAAGGAATTTCCTTTGGAAGACGAACCTTTACATATGCAAACAGATAAACAAAATAGGGATTAAAAATCATAGCAAATATTTGGGGTTGAGCCATTAACGCAAAAAAAAAAACCAATAAATTGCACAAATGGCCAAGAATATACTTGATAGAAGAGAGATGAAGTGTTCCAGAAAGCATCGTTTGGTGCGATGAGAGAATCCTCTTGTGGTGTGAAAATATGCAAAACAGAGTAGCATAAACTCTATACGTGAATGCAGTCTGCCGGAGGAAATCTAGGAGAACAAAAAAACATATAAGGATAATACCTCTACAAATTTACAAGTGCAACACTAGTAACCAACAACCCTTATAAGGGAGAAGCGAAACCGGCAAGGGTTGGGTTCACTGTTGCAGAGCTTTCCCAACCCCTAGCAACCTCGGCTTGAATGATCTGGGCAGATAGGGTTGGAGGTGAATTCAACCCACTGAAGTGATAGATCAAATCAGCCATGGAACAAAAAGATCATTCGACAAAGTAGAAATTACCACCTATCCAAACTCAGATCCAAATGTAATTTGGGTACAGGAAAAAAATCTGCCAGAGAATTTGGCAGATTAAATGCCAAGCAAGTCACTATTGTCAAGATGCTAGTTAGATAGATTTAGGAGTAATTACTCCACCTCGAGAAACTGAAGATCATAATGCCAGTGAGTTGGTTGATGTAGCTACGAAAATTAAGAGGATTGATAAGTGTGCAAACATAGATTATTGTGTTGAGTCAGACCTTAACCATTAACCATGAAATAAGTTTCCAGAATATGTGACTACCTTTACCGTAAAATAAGAGCTATCTAAGTTAATAAGTCCGACAGGTAAGTAATTAAGGTAAGTAGTTTAGGTAAGTAAATAATAGTAATAAATGAACAAGTCAAGGTAAGTATGGAAGTATAGAATAAAAATCCATGCAACGATTTTTTATTTTTATTTTTATATTTACTGTTATGTAAATGGTAATTGGTGATTGTTACAACTGGTATCAGAGCGACGTTTGTACACTAGGACCCTATGGGTCAATTAACGTTTTAAATTATGTACTATTGATGCACAGAGAGAGAGAGAGAGAGAGTGAGAACAGGAAAATCATGAGAAGAATGCCAGCGCAGTAGCCACCTTCGAATGTCAGGGAAACCCAACCTTGACCAAAGATGGACCTATAATTATGGGTATAGTTGGGTGTGCAGCAACACTAGAAAACCAATAGACTATTAGAGGAGAATCAACACCAAACCAATATCCTCTTAAACACTGTGCAGAAGTTGCAAGAAGAAATGGAAAGGGTGCGTGATGATAATGCACGTTTGATGCATGAACATGAAAGAATATTAAAAAGCCTTTCCGACAAACAAAATTAGGAAAATGAGAAGCCCAATACTGATAAATAATTTCAGGAAATAAATGAACAACAAAACAGAGATCATGATACTGATAGAATGGAAAGAATTCAATTTCAACGCAGTAACAGAAATACGAACTATAACGAAGCTGATTCAGATAACGTATCAGATCAGTAAGAGGAGAAGAGGCGGAAGGTGGAATTGCAAGGTGAATTCCAGAAAATAAAACCTCCTACATTTGATGGAGAGGAGGAGGAAGTGGTTGAGGCATGGCTAATAAAGATGAATAAGTATTTTCAAGTATATGAATACAACAGTAATCTTAAAGCAAGGTTGGATATCTATCAGTTAAGGGAGAAAGCCACCTTATGGTGGGAAGAAGTGAAAAACGTCCGTAGCATTAATGACCAGTATGTAACATGGGATGAATTCCAATAGCATTTCAAGGATAAATACTTAACATAACATTTTTATGATGAAAATTCTAGGGATTTTCATGATTTGAAACTAGGACAAATGACTAGGGATGAATATATCACTAAGTTTACTTCTCTACTATGTTACGTTCCCTACCTAAGGGATGAAAAGGCTAAAGTAAAAATATTTCTGAGTAGTTTTCCAACTCATATGAATGAATGTATTGAGTTTTTGAATCCAAAGACCATGGACGAGGCAATCAGAAAAGCTAGATTGTGCTACTAGCAAGCCAAAGCAAAAGGTGAACAAGGAAAGAATTGGTTGGCAAAGAAATACCATAAGGGTAGTTCTGGGTTCAAAAGAAATAGAACCATCAACTTCAAGGGTACTACCAGAAGTTCACCTAGAAAAAAAATTGGAAGGAATCATCAAAGAACAAAGTGGCCTATAGAAGATAAACCCACAGAAGCTTCTAGCAAACTGGAACAAGCCCAGAATCAGAAGCCAAATTAACAGTGTTGGGGGTGTGGTGAGGCACATTATTATAGAAATTTTCCACAACGAGGTAGGAGTGAGGCAGTTACCAATTTGTAGGAGGCTTCAACAGTGGGTGATGTTGCTAGAAACATATCTCGAATTAATGCAGCATTTGAAGATCGACAAGCAGACTACCATCCAACAATTCTTGAATTGGAAGAGAAGCACTAGACATTGGTAGACTGCAAAGAGAAGATTAACTATTGTAGAATGCATGATGGTAACCTCCAAGAAATTCAAGGAATAAAGAAACCTTTACAGTTGTGTCCAATCACAACATCTCAAATAGGTAAGTCCATAAGAAAAGGATGACAGTTGTATGCCATTCATGTGGTTTTTTCCAATTCTAAAGAGAAGGCTCGTGTGCTGGAAAATATACCAATAGTCCAGGAATTGGTGGATGTATTTCCATAAGAGATACCAGGCTTGCCACCTAGAAGGGAGATAGATTTTACCATTGAGTTGTTACCTGGAGCATCACCAATTTCAAGGACACCTTACCGACTGAGCATACTAGAATTAACTGAACTAAAAATGCAGTTACATGAATTATTAGATAAGGGGTATATCAGGCCAAGTCTATCTGCTTGGGGGGAACCCATAATGTTTTTGAAGAAGAAACACGGAACCATGTGGATGTGCATGGATTACCACCAGCTTAATAAGCTGACAGTGAAAAATAGATAACCTTTACCGTGAATCGATGATCTATTCAACCAAGTAAGGGGAACGACTCTGTTTTCAAAAATAGATCTAAGATATGGATATCACCAGATCCGGATAAAGGATGAAGACATACATAAAACTGCTTTTCGTACTAGGTACGGATACTACGAGTTCGTCATGTTACCTTTTGGATTGACTAATGCACCAACAACCTTTATGAGGTTAATGCATAGTGTATTTCACCCCTATCTGGATAGTTTTGTGCTGATTTTTATTGATGATATTTTATTATATTCTAAGAATGCAGAAGAACACATGGAACACCTAAGGAAGGTGTTGGAATTGCTAAGGAAACATCAACTATATGCTAAGTTCAGCAAATGTGATTTTTTTTAAGGAGGAAATTCAATATCTTGGTCACATAATTTCAACTAAGGGTATTTCTGTAGACCCTGAAAAAATCAGAACAATCATGGAATGGAAAATTCCATAAAACATAGCAAACATCAAATCCTTCATGGGATTGGATAGTTATTACTGACAGTTTATTGAGGGATTCTCAAAAATTACTTTTCCAATCACTTCATTGCAAAATAAAGGAAAGATATTTAAATGGACAAAGGAATGTCAAGACAGTTTTGAGAAGCTGAAAAAATTATTAACTACAGCTCTCGTATTAAGGGTAGCTGATCCTCATAAAGAGTTTGAAGCCTACATAGATGTGTGCAAAGGAGTTGGAGCAATTTTGTCACAAGAAGATAGAGTCGTCGCCTATGAGTCATGGAAAAAAAAGGAGCATGAGTAGCATTATTTCGCTTACAATATGGAGTTGACAGTAGTAGTGCATGCACTCCGGGTATGGAGGCACTATTTGCTTGTGAAAATGTTTGTGCTCAAAATTGATCATAGTAATTTAACCAACTCTTTTAAACAAGCTAATCTCAACGCTTGTCAGGAAATACGGAATGCCTTTTTGAGCGAATTTGATATTGACATACAACATGTAAAAGGTAAAGAGAATACAGTAGCTAATTCATTAAGCCAAAAATTACATGGTATTTATGAAGTATATTATAATCAAGTTGAGTGCAGATTGTTGGAGCAAATAAAATTAGGAGAAGATAAGGATCCTGAGTATAAGTTTATATGGCAACAAGAAAAGGAGTTCCAGGATCAAGGAAAATCTACATATTATAAAATTGATAAGGATGGGTTGCTGATTTTCAGAAAGAAATTTTTTATTCCAAATCAAATGGAGTTGAAGGAATTGATATTGAATGAATATAATCGACGGAATTACGCCAGACATCCTGGTTATCAAAAGATGTTAAAATAAATACAGAAGAATTATTTCTGGCCAGGTATGAGGAGAAACATTGTAGAATGTATGAAAAAGTGCTGAGAATGTTAGCAAGTAAAAGTGGAACATCGACACCCAGCCGGGCTCATGCAGCCTATATTAGTACCTGAATGGAAGTGGGAGGTGATATCATTGGACTTCATCAGGAGTTTACCAAGGTTACAGAGGCACAATGACTCTATAATGGTCATGGTGGATCGATTAAGTAAATCAACACACTTTATACCGATGCAATCCACTTATAAGATAATGCAGATAGCAGACATATTTATGTGAGAAATATTTCTATTACATGGCAGTCCAAAGATTGTCATATCTGATCGAGATGTAAAATTTACGTCAAAGTTCTGGAAAACGTTGTTCACAGGTCTGGGGACTCAAATTAATTTCAACACTTCTTACCATCGATAGAGGGATGGACAAACAGAGTGCATAAATCAAATTCTGGAAGACATGTTACGTATGTACGTAATGCAACAACCAACTAGGTGGGAAGAGTATTTACACCTAGTGGATTTTTCACATAATAACGGCTATCAAGAATCACTTAGGATGAGGCCGTTTGGAGCTTTATACAGGCGATGCAGAACTCTTGTTAATTGGAGTAGCATAGAAACCAATTTAATGCTTGGTCTCGACATGTTCGTGGAAATGGAGGCATAGATAAAGAAAATTCAAAAAAATGTGAAGGCAGCTCAGGACAGAAAAAAAAAGTATTTGTAGATTAAAAAAGAACATATCTTGAATTCAAAGTTGGGGACCATGTGTATGTAAGGATTAAGCCAAAGAAGAGCACTCTAAGGTGGGCTTCATGTGCCAAGTTGGCTCCCAGATTTTGTGCTGCATTCCAAATATTAGAGCGAATAGGACCTGTGGCTTACCGATTAGCCTTGCTCAGTCATATATGAGTGCATAGTGTCTTTCATGTATTGTTATTAAAAAAATACATTCATGAATCAAAACATATAATCCACTAGCAGAATATTGAGGTAGAATATGAATTTCAGATTGATTAAAAGATTATGAAGATTTTTTTCGGTAATAATCACATTCAAATCAACATTGTTGACGTGTTTTGAACCAACCAGTTTGGTTCATCATCAGGACTAGGTGAGAGATCAGATCCAAAGATTGAGTTTAAATAGATGTAGAAATGGCTAAACTAGCCATTAGGATAACGACTAGTTTGACTATGAAATTTAATAATCGCTTGTTCCATTTTAATTAATTAATTACTTGCTTAATTATTAAATAAAATTATAATGGCTAGTTCAATTTAATTAATTTAAAATTTTAATAAAATATATTTATAAATATTTACATTTTATTTTATTTAATTTAGTTAATTAATTAATTATTATTATTATTATTGCTATAATTTATTTATTTATTAATTCCTTATTATTTAATTATTTTTTACCTAATATATTTTAGTATTTTTATTTATTTAACTAAATTTAAATTTGTAATCCTATTATTCTCCTTTCTCTAATAAAAAATAAAAAATAAATAAAAATAAAAAATAAAAAATAAAAATAAAAGTAAAAATAAAAATAAAAATAAAAAAATAATAAATAATAAATAATATTATATCTATATATATATATATATATATATATATATATATAATCTATTTATTTATTTATTTTTTAAGACCATTAAGAATATAGGGTAGGGATCCAACACCTGCTTATATTCCAGCCATCATCTCTATTAAGATTTACGGGTCTTTTTTCAATTTCTAAGGCCTCTCTTAACTTCTGATGATGGAAGTGGTCAATCCTAGCTATGACCCTAGCCTCTTCAATGCAAATATGATGGTTAGTATTTTCCGCATGCTCAGCTAAGGCAAAGGTGTGAGATCTTCAATGCTTAATGTCAGCAGCATGTTCATTGATCCTTTGGTTGATAGATCGACTAGTTTCACCAATGTAAGGTGTCCCACAAGAACAAGGAATAATATAGACACCTTTTCCATCTCTAGGGCTTCCCAGATCTTTAACTGATTTAAGAGAGCTGTGAATTGTGCTAAGGGACTTGAAAGAAGAAGAAACCTTATGCTTCTTAAAGATCCTAGCAATCCTATCAGTGGTTCCTTGAATAAAAGGAAGCCTTACATTGCAAGACCACTGATTAAGTTCATTTATATTTTTATTTTTAACTAAGGGACCTATTTATTATTACCGAAAAAATTCTTCATAATTTTACGATAGATCACAAAAGCCAGAATTCTATAAATAATGATTAAAAGATGTTAGGAATTATGAGTAAAAATAATTTCATATCGTTGTATGCATGTTGAATCGGATGGATAATTTCTGGTCAAACCTCACAGTATAATCGATCGGAGGGAAATCATGCTCCGGAAACGAGCCATCGCCCAGGTTAAAGTGCACTGGAAGCACTTTGGCCTAGAGGAAGCTACTTGGGAGGATGCAGGTTTTATGCGGGAAGCCTATCCTGAACTTTTGCAGGAGTAGAATGAGAACACCAGGGACAGTGTTCACTTCTAGGGGGGGAAGTTGTAAGCACTGGTTTAATTATTTAAAACTATGGTTAAGATATTGTTAGGAAATTTAAATATTTACTATTATTTTGTTTAAAAAAAAAGATATTTTGAATAGAAATTTAATTTTGTTAATGAAAAATATTTATTATGGAATTTTTTCCATAAAGTAAAACACTGATGGTAAATAAATATTTCAAGATTGAGAGTTGGTTGAACAGAAAATAGTTCAAATAGTTACCCACCTTCGAGGATAAAAACATAATCTTGGTAAGTTTTGGGGGTTTTTTTCGGTGACTGAGAAACAAAATAAATTATGAATAGATATTCTGGAACTGGTGTTAACCAGTGGAATACTTTAGAAGTTTTCTAAGATTGTTGGAATTGGAGATTGGACCAGATTGTCCCGATTTCTCTTCTAGAAAATTTTTTCAATTGTAAAGGTCGAACTGGGAGAACGAGGGAGAGTTGGAGGATCTAATAGCCCCACTTGTGGTGGGGAGGAAATCATATCAGTCCGAATATGGAGATAGATAAGTACCTTAATTCTTTTTATTAAAATTTATTTGATTTAGGCAAAGAGAGATTTATCAGTAGAAGTAGTAAAGTATGGAAATTCTATATATATTTAATTCTCTGGTATAGGATAAGATTTTTTGCATGAGAAATTATTTTTGTGGTTTTAGGAAAATAAAATAAAATATATATAACAGTAAAAAAAACAAGTACTATTGATATAAATAACTTGCGAAGAACTATTATTACAGATTCCTCTAATGAAGATTATGTGAAAGTTGTACTCTGCTACCTATGATATTACACGAACGAATGGTCCAGACATTATTCCTTATATAACAGAAGAAAAATCAGAAGGAAATAGAGATAAACAGGAAATAATGCTAGTATTTCTTCTCCTCGGTAAGGATGAAACTATTCACATAAAAGAAATAAATTAAATTTATAATGAAACTATAATTTATCATTTAGTTCACTGACGAAAATTCCAATATCAGTAAACAAGAGAACCTTCTCACAAAACCTTGTGTTTATAAGTACAGAAGCAAGTTATAGAAGTTGAAATGGGAAGGATTTCCATAAGAAAATAATGGAACAATAATCTAATTATGTAAAATAGAATTACCAAGGTAAAAACACTACCCACTTTATCTACATTATAAACCCAACCATTCATTCTCCAGAAATTACTAGAAAAGTATAATAAAAAGAAAATGTAAGGAGAAACTGGTCTAAAATATAGAGTTCAAAGTCTCAGTATTACATAACCTTCATGGTAACATTTTATTTATACACGGATGTGAGAAGAGCATCAATTAGCATGCAACAAAAGTCAAACCAAAACTTTCATAGAAATTTACTGAGAAGTAAAAAAAATAGAAGGTAGTAACTACACTAATGTTCACATTAGAATTTTACAAATTATACTCTGATAAATAAACTAGATAAGGAACCATGCTAAGTAGTTTTTTCTTTAATATATGACAGAGGGGTAAATCTCATATGCATAACAGCGTTAGGAAGAAAACTGTCTCAGAATTCCTTCCATAGCGATGATACAAGTCCTTTAAAAGAAATAATAAATCCGAGAATGATTTTCACAGTTCCATTGTAAATAGCCTACATGAAAGATAATAAAGGGAAATTATTACATGGTAAGGCATAAAAACGCCTAAGTCTCAGAAGATGAGTTGAGGCAGGAATTATGGAAAAGTTTGCCGTAAAAACATTCAAGCTCGGACCATATTCTAATCTAAGGGTATGGCATGCATGCAGAATGAAGTATCGATATCTGAATAAATGTGATAACAACCATGGTGTAAGGTTGGAAACATGAACAGTAAGTGTGTAGAGGTTTCACAGAAAACAACGAAGAGTTCATCGATACCCAGCAAACCATGGCAGTAAACAAATTGACTGAGAAATTAATACCTGTCATATACCTACATAGAACAATATATATATATATATATATATGTGACAGATAGACTTATAATACTTTTGAGAATGCTATTGCCAGAAAGAATACCTTAGTAAAGAAAAGTAAATGATAGAGGAAAGAAAGGTTAATGCCGATATACCTTAAGGAATTTCCTTTAGAAATGGGACCTTTACATTTCCAAACAGATAAAAAAAAAATTAATACGGATTAAACCTCATAGCAGAGATTTGGGGTTGAGCCATTAACACAAAGAAAAACAAGAAATTCACAAAAGGCCAAGAATATACCTGATAGAAGAGAGATGAAGTGTTCCGGAAAGCATCGTTTGATGCGATGAGATAATTCTCCTATGGTGTGCTAATCTACAAAACATGGTCGAATAAAGTCTATACATGAACGCAGTCTTCCAGAGGAAATCTAGCAGAGAAAAAAAAAAAAAAACATATAAAGATAATACCTCTACAAATTTACAGGCGCAGCACTGGTAATCAGCAACCCTCATAAGGGAGAAGCTAAACCAACAAGGGTCGGGTTCGTTGTTGCAGACCTTTCCCAACCCACAACAACCTTGGCGTGAATGATATTGGAAGAAAGGGTTGGCGGTGAATTCAACCCACTGCAGTGATAGATCAAATCGGCTGTAGAACAAAAAGATCATCCGACGGAGTAGAAATTACCACCTGTCCAAGCTCAGATCCAAATGAAATTTGGGTACAGGAAAAAATTTACTGGAGAATTTGGCAAATTAAATGCCAAGTAAGTCACTACTGTCAAGATGTCAGTTACACAGATTTAGGAGTAATTACTCCACCTCGATAAACTGAAGATCACAACACCGGTGAATTGGTTGATGTAACCGTGAAAATTCAGAGGATCGATAAGTGTGAAAACATAAATTATTGTGTTGAATCAGATCTTAACCATTAACCACGAAATAAGTTTCCAGAATATGTGACTACCTTTACCATAAAATAAGAGCTATCTGAGTTAATAAGTCCGGCACGTAAGTAATTAAGGTAAGTAGTTTATTTAAGTAAATAATAGTAATAAATCAACAAGTCAAGATAAGTATGGAATTATAGAATAAAACTCCGCGTAACGATTTTTTATTTTTATTTTTTTTTATATTTATTGTTGTGTAATTGGTAACTGGTGATTGTTACAATTATAATGGTTTAGTAAGATGTGATCGAGATTTTTAAGGGTAATTTGTTGATATTTTCTCATATTAAGAACAAGATACTATTCTAATATTTCACGTAAGTGATGAAAAGTCTAGATGCATGGTCCTAAACAATTAAATTATGGAAAGTTATTAAAGTATTAGATTCATGGTCCTAAACAATTAAAATGGTGGCAAGTGATGAAAAGACTATATACATGGTCCTAAACAATTAAATTGTTGCAAGTTATTAAAGTAATATATTCATGGTCCTAAACAATTGTGTCTCTCCATATCAAAATACAAATAACATTATTTAAATATTAGATTATTAAAAAGAAAATTTATCATTATCATTAAAGGCATTTGAGTGAGTTACATAACTGAATCAATGGATTTTGCATTATTTTTTCATTAATGTATTTATTGTTTAAGAATAATTTTCATTATTTAAATTAAAAATTAATTATAAGAATCTTATGAATGATTTGGAATTAAAATTCATATAAAAAGAGTGAAAGGAGTACAGAATATTTGATTTTAGTGAAGTGTGCATATCAAAGATATTCAAATATTAAATTTTCAAACACTACATAGTTTTTTTGTGATTCTCATGTTGATTTCCTTATATTAGAAAACTTTATCAAGATTTTTATGGGATGTATGGACTTAATGCAATGGATCTAATTAGATTCAAACACTTGTAGTTATAAAAAAAATATTTAAATAAATATAAATTTTCAAGTATGTTAGTTAACATTTTTAATTTATTAATGTTAATGAGGTGGATATAACATATGCCTTCCAAATATTTATTTGATTTGTCTTAATGTCCTCTACACTAAGAAACAAGGTGTTTGGAAACATAATATTTAGTAGAAATGTGATTGGTTTATGAAAGTTGAGAACCAAGTGCTCAATGTTTTGTAAACTATTGTGGATCTTCTAATGTATAACTTATTACAATGGTTATTGTTAATAAATTTAAATATATATGATCAAAATTAAATTTCTTTGCATTCAATATTTGTTAATTATTTATTTGCTACTTATGCATGGAATAGATAAAATATGGAAAGTATAGAAAAAAAATATAATGAGAAACCATTAATAATGAACATAAATATTTTCTCTAGGAAACTGTTACGGAAAAAAATCCAACTAGAAGGTGGGGTTATTGTACTCTCTACTCTATAGTATGGAAAATAATGCAAGTATAAAGGAGAACGATTTCTGTAGGGAGTTACCTAAGACCGATAGCCTATTAGGCCAGTACAGAATAATAACCTCCTATATTGTGCTTTCTAACTCCCACAAATAATTTTGTTGCTCTACTATGCAAAAAGTTACCGTGGTATCAAATATAACAGCTACTCCTCCTCATGGTCTGAAATTAGCGTAGTCATATAGCGAATTATGGGTCAACTTTGACTTCTTCACTTCTAAACTAATGTTAGGAATTTGAACCTTTTAGAGTCTTCTTCATAGCCCACATGTGGCTATCCCATTTTCCATTACTAAGAGGTATTTACATGGAATCCTATCAAACCATGGTGATCAAATCAAAAGGCCAACTTCTGCGAGGTATAACTTTTGCATACAATCTCCAATTGACGTCTTTCTTGCATTATTGTAAATTTATCTAAGTATTGGATAGTGCTCAATTTTCTGGCGTAAGTGGGATTTTTTAGACCATAATATGTTTTTTAATTCTTAAACATGTCTCCAATTATTTTTTAGACCCAAAAGTCTCCAAAATGAAACTTGATGGTAAAATGATCCTGCAACTTTTCTCCTCCAATATTTCCCTTCTGGAAACATCAAGAAAGATGGAAACATGAGATAATGATCCAATATAGATCCTTCAATTTAGTTTATCTTAGTGGTTTGTTTAGACCACTTAGATGTTTTTTATTTTTTCTTATATTTACATGTGTGAGGTTTCAACAAGTTAGTTGCAATTCTTGATACAAAATGTCAAGAGAAATGAACCCAACTAAACTCAAATGACTTCTAGTGATGACTATCAAGTTGGATAAGCCATGAAATCACTGACACCATTGGAAATTAAATGTTTTTGTTAATAAGAAAAGGTTTTAGTTGTAAGGAGTGAGGATTCGAAATTTCATTTTCATAATGCATATTTTATACATTTTGGATAAGATTTCAATAACTAAAAGAGTTAACACTATCAAATAGGAAATGACTAACTTCATATTTATGAAAAATCATAAGTATAGAGGCCAACAACCTCCATGTAAAAATATGATTCAGAAATGTGTTAGAAATATAACATAGACATTTTTATTTTATTTTATATTGAATGTCATTGTGATCTAATGGTGGAACTAAATTTGATAGTGGGGCTTTTCCATATAGGGAAAAGTATTATAACTTCCTAGAGTCATTGAGCTCTCAATGATCCAAAGACGTGATTTTTTGATATGATTCCATGATAGTAACATATTTTAAAAGGAATAGTGTTTAACATTTATGAGATCTAATGTACTTCAAAAGATCCAATGGATTGTACTTGAAGTGATCTAAATATATTTATAAAGGAAAGTTCTTAATATATATTTATAAAGAAAATTTCTTAATATAGAATAAAGTTTCTGATTTTCATTTGAAATAAAATTGATATAGCTATAAGAAATATCTTTTGGAAAATATCTTTTGCATTTATTTTTCTTAATAATATCGTATATTAAACTAAATGCACATGGAATAGGTTAAAGAGACGTTTAAATTCAATAATAAATAAATATCAAATCAATTAGTTACATGCAAAACTGTTCTTTTGAAAATAAACATTATATATTAAAAAAAATCATAATAAAATTGAAATATACAAATAACTTAAATGATTAAGATAAAGTAATGAAAATTCTTTTCAAAATTTCATGACTTTAAAGAAGGCAATACCTGCATGTTAGTTCCTAAAAAATTTTGACCCTCATAGAAACAACATTTTTAGATTAAATAAGCTCTCAACCCTATCCATTTCCTCATTTTGAAACTGCTTTTCTCCCTACATAATTTCAATATAATAAATAGAATTGATTTTAGATTTTTATGTTATAAAAAAATAATGCCAGATATCATATTACATGTTACTATATTCTCTATTCACTTTTATTTTAGGTTCTAGAACTATTCTTACTTTTTGAAGACCATTTCCTTTTTTTTTTTTAAATGATGAAATTTTTAGTTGATAACATGTGATCTTACTCCATGTCTTCCTAGTAAGGTAAGGAAATTCCAACATCTTTCTATATGGCATGCCAAATTTAATATGAAAATCAAAATAAATTGGTAGTTCAATTATAATTATAATTATATTATAATTATATATATAGATATAAAATACTGAAATCCAGGAATAAATTTTCATTTATCTACTTTTTTTAAGAGGAATTTTTCTATTTCAAGGATAGTGTCAATATCATTCTAGCATGCCTATAGTGCATTTTCATATCATTATTGGAAAACAATTTCAATTTTATTATTAATCAATTTTGTAAATTAAGAAAAAATGGTATTCTAAATGATTTGATATCCTTTCTATTTTTTTAATCTCTTTTATCATTTATCTTTTCTTTATAAAAAATTAAAGTAATTTTATTTTTTATTCCTTTGTCATGTAGTGGTTCATATACAAAATGTTTATAAGTTGAATAATTCATTTCACTTTCTTAATTTTTAAAGACACATCAAGCTTCGCCTTTAGCTCTTTTACCATAGTTTTCAATCTAAAAGCTAATCTTTTTCTTTTAAAATAAACCCATATAAATTGATTAAAATATTGCTAATCATAATAATCTTATAATTAAAAAGAATATGACAAAATATATATAAAGAGAATATGACTAAATAAGTATAATCTTTCACTAGTATAATAAAACTAATTTCCATAAATATATTTTTTATAATTGTATAATTATTTTATATTAATTTTTTATCTTTCAAAAAAATCCCTTTATAATAAAAAATAAGTTTTTAGTTTATATGGATATGTTTTTCTCCTATAATATATTTTATCTTCTCATTTTAAAATAATTTTCCCATATAATTTATAAACAACATAGACCTTTCAGTTATTACAACATAGATTCAACTTCAACATAAATTCAATTTTTTTTTTACATAATGTTAAAGGAACATGTCATTTTAAAAATAATATTTTTCTTTTAAAATAAACTCATATAAATGGATTAAAATATTGCTAATCAGAACAATCTTATAATTAAAAAGAATATGACTAAATATATAAAAAATAATATGATTATATATATATATATATATAATCTTTCACTAGTGTAATAAAATTAACTTCCATAAATATACTTTTTATAAGTGTATAATTATTTTATATTAATTCTTTATCTTTCAAAAAAAACTTTATAATAAAAAAAAAATTATTTTTTTTCGTTTATATTAATAGCATATTTTATCCTCTCATTTTAAAATATTATTCCCATATAATTTATAAACAATATAGACCTTTCCGTTATTACAACATAAATTCAACCTCAACATAAATTCAAGTAAAGTTCAACATAAATTCTAATTTTTTTTACATAATGTGAAAGGAACATGTCATTTAAATAACGCAAACCAACACCATGAATCAATTAAAATTTAAAACCCAATGGTCGTCTTCAATAACAATGCTTTGGCAATAATGCAAAATAGCAGAAGCAGCAGTTTAATAGTGATGATCCACCACGACTTAAGAGACATAGTGTTTCTTTTATATTATTTATTCGTTATATTATTTTAATTATTTTGGATATTTATAGAATGTTTATTGTTTATTTGAGAGTGTTTTTTTTTTTTTTAATTTGAGATTTTGTGAGATTTATTTCCAGCCTTAAATCTAAGAGTTATTTAAACGTACAGCCGTGATCATTTTATTGATTTTTATGTTTTAAATGATATATCCAATGTTATTTTTATGAAGGTAGAGATATAGATTCGATGGGGATTTGTGTTTCATATTATTTTTTACTTCATGCTTTGATTCATTTGTGCGGGTGGGCCTAGTGCATACTAAGCTTATGTTTGCAACGGTAAGTTTTCGATAAATATGCCGGAAGTAGGTATATTCTCTTCTTTTCATTGTAATACAAAACATGAAAAGGTCATGCATTTTTTTGAGTTTTTGGTTAATGCTGGTTTTTTTCTGATTGATATTTTTTAATATGCCAAAGTTTAAAGTATAAGCTGATGTAATGTAATTTTTTTACTATCATATCTATTTTTAATTGATATTGCGTTTTTTTAAGTATTATAAAATTTATTATAATTTAGTTTTTAAATTAGCATTAAGAATAATTATTACTATATGTAAATGCAGGTTAACTTATTATTATTATTCAAGGAAAATCATATAATTTAAAATAACTTGTTTTTAGTTCATTAAAAAAAAAATTATTTATGCCAAATACTTTTGAATCTTGAGCAGTTAATCTATTTCATTATATCAAATATTATAAATATATATTCCTATCATGTAATGAGTAATACGATATTCTTACATGGTTAGAACTAATATTAATACAATAATATTTGATAGACTTACATGCTCAGAGCTAACATTTCCTTCTCTGTTGAAATTTTATTTTCTTGAATAGGGTTTTACAAATATTATTATTATAGATCATATTTGCTTGAGTGCTTTTAGATATGGTCTCTTGGCGTACACATTAAAGTAGTTTCTTTCAATATGTTTAGGTTATTTTCTCCATGGTTGTTTATTTACAGGACTCACTACTTTGGCTGCTGAGTATGCATCAATCTATTTGTTGGAATTGTTTAGGTGGGACCCCTCGCAAGCTTTTTGGTAGTGCTTGAGGTTGGCTATGGTTTCGTCTCTCGATTAATTCAAATCACCAAGTGGCAACGATCAATTTTAGGTGCTCACAAAATGGATACCATGCTAAGATACTTCCCTATGATTCAGCTTGTCAGTCTCTCTCCTCGATCTAGCCTTTGTCCATATATCAAGAATTTCAAATTCCCACCCATTCCGTTCTCAAGAGAAGCCACTATTTTAATGAAGGTGAATTAGCTGGGGTGATCGAGATTTGTCAGCACGTCTGCACAGCGTGAGGGCTAGATATCAATAGAGGGGCCTTGAGATTAGACAATGGGCATAGGGTCAGGTGATTTATTTGGGAGCCAAAAATATATGGCGTGGATGACTCCAATGTAGATTGTGTGGATTTATCTTAAAAAACAGTTTATGGTGTGGTTGTTATCGAGAATCCACCAGGGATTTCTGGCTAAATAGGGGCCACGGTTGTCATTCATTGGTTATCGACATATAACCATTGGTATCAACAAATTTCAATGAGTTTTATAGGAACTTGGTTCTAGCTTAGTCTTACCTCAGTAAGACACAACGGTTGTTAAATCGATTGCTGAGACTTTTTTCAAGATAGTCGAATTAAAACAATGTTTAGTTATAAAAAACCCCAATCGAGAGCAGGGCTTCGATGATTATGTCCACCATGGAATTCAATTTCAAATCTTAGGTTATGATTCAAATTTATGTTGCGAGCAATATTATATTTTATATAAAATATTTTTGGAAGGAATTTTATTTATTTATTTATTTATATTCGTTAGGTAAATTAGTGCAAAGGATTTTTATTAATATTAGAGATTAATATAAGATAGTACATTGAGATAAAATATCCAAACATTGCAAGAGATATTAACATGTTAATATTGGTCTCTTCCAAAATATAGTAAACATTAACACTCATAACACACAGTGTTGACTACCCACAAACTAATTAAAAAGCTAGATACCAGAACCGATATATGAGGAAAGAGGCTTGGACTAGGTCATCCATAACCTAAAGGAAAAGTAACAACAAAAATGAAACAACATACACCATAGGCCAAAAGTGCAACATGAAATGTATGCTAGATCCAAAAGGTCCATCGCCATAACTCTTTCATGCCAAAACCCAAACAAATACTACCAAAGAAACCCGTCTTGAACCCATCCACTAGTCTTTACTTCCAACCCTTAAAAAAAAGCGATAAAGTGGCATATCCAAAGGAATTTCCCATAAACTAGAAGGTGTGCCAAAATATCCAAATGTTGAGAAAAATCTATCAAGAGAGGTGTTCAGGAATCAAGCACAATCCCAAAATAGTTCATCACCATATATCTTCACCGAGAGAACCATGAGAAACATGAGTAGCCATGGAAAAATTTGGACACCACAAAAAAAAAACTTCCAAGGCAATGAACTTCCTTAATAAGAAGAGATAACTGTAAAATTTGGAGGATTATCATGAGGGTTAGAAGGGCCTCTAGAAAGATCAGTCTTGTCCCATAAGGTTGAACCTGACACCATATAACCTTCCACCCTTCTCAAATGAGAATCAATATCATGAAGGCAGTATTTGATATTCCTTATAGGGTATTTCATATTCTCCTAACCACCAAAAAAATTACTTATAGTTTTCAACTTGTTTTTCTATTAAAACCATATGAAAGATAGTTTCCAATTTTTGGTGAACAAATAGAGAATGCATAAAGTAAAATATCCTCTTCCTAAAATTTCTTTAATCTGGAAGCCATTTCAAACCCTTTCCTCAAGTTTCTTAATCATAAAAGTAATGTCGATCCCCAAGCTCTTTTAATTCCAGTAGACAAATTTCCCTTCATACTTCTAGAGCGAGTAGATCTAAATAGGAAACTGGTTCCCAAGGAAACAACTTACAATGTTGAGGAGCAACATTGCTAGCACCCCCTCTTATACTTTACATTCTCTAGTGAGGAGGCATGGTACATGGGAGAAGAGAGTAATTCTAACAACCCAAGAGAGGATCATGACCAATGAACTGAGAAAATGGACAAAACATTGAACCTTGACTGGAAAAATGAAACACATAAAAGTTGTCCACCAAACTCCATATATGGGTCCCAAATTGAAGGGAGACGTAAAATTAAGAACATTCCAAGTGCATAACCCAGGTTCAACCTTGAGTATCCCACTCACAATGCACCACACTAAAGCTCCACAAACCGAAACAACTCATTGAACCATGCCCAAAGATAATGACGAAAAGAGTCTTTGTGACAACAATTCAAAAGGTAATAAAACAAATGGAAATACCATTTGAGATTACAAAAACCCAATTCCCTAAATCAAGAGTTAACCTATACTTACAAAGGAGGAAGTAATAGAACAAAAAAAAAGGATTTTGCACCTTTAGTTGGAAGGATACCAACAACCAAAAACCAATACTAGGCATGTCAACGAGATACTTGTAAAGTAATTAACCTGGACGATTGAGTTTGAAAGAATAACCACTAGTTCGAAGACTAGCCCAGGCTTTGTATTATGCAAGAATAAGATGGAAAAACATTGACTTAAAATGATAATAAGAATAACTAAGCCTCCTGATGAGGATGTCCCTATATCACTAGAATAAAAAATGCCACCAGTGGAAACAAGGCAAAGGACAAACACTTGCAAGCAGGCATAACTCACTTCACCTTCGTACCATAGGTAGCAAAATGAGGATATCAACTCACCACCACTATGTTGCACCACATACCTTTGCCACCCTAGCTCTGCAATCATGGATTTATAGTGAGAGGAAATAAGGTTATCAACACAAGCCAAGGTGCTTGTTTCATGCCGCGCCATGTCATAAAATGGACAAGTACTAACCCCTTACAATTTTCAGCATAAACGCCCTCCGAAGATAACACCGCAACTGGGGATTAGAATGAAAACCGTTAAAAGAATTTTTGGGGCAAGGATTATTAACGATATTAATTCTCAATATATGTGTGTGTGTGTTTGTGTAAAGAAAGATTTATATTGAGATATAAATTAGAATTTTTTTAGCAAAGCTTATGCAAATGATGCTTAATAATATGTGAAACAACAAATTATTGGATCTTTTTTTTTTAGAAAGAACTGATATTTGGATTATTAAAGTAGAAATTATAAGAACTTCACATAAAATAAGGTGATTTAGATGAGATATTTATAGGTAGCATCCAACATATATCTAATAGATCCATTGATTTTTTGAGTAGCATGACCTCATATATAATTTATTTTTTATGAATTAACTAGTTGTTATTATTCCTTGAGCTCATTCCATTGTTGTGCTCTAAAAAATTAGTTAAATGCGTAAAAGGATATAAGATATCCATGAGAAGAAGCCAACGGATCAATTTTGTCATGAGGTGCTTCACTTGTAGTTTGTTGTTACTATATTGCTAAAAGAGAATGCAACACTTAAACATTTATTTTTGGCCTTTTATCGTTAAGAAAATATGGAAAGTTGAAAATATAGAGTAAACCATTGTAAATTATTTCCAAGATATTCAAGATGAATTTAAGACCAAGGTTGACCTTGTCAATGGTTTGGAGGAGGAAGAAAAATTGAAAGTTGGATGAGACAAATGCTCGGAAAGTAAGTCAATCCGCTTAGTTCAAATAATCCATAGAAATTATTCATGAAGAATTTATGCCTATTCAAGAAGATAAAAATGCTCGGAAAGTAAGTCAATCCGCTTAGTTCAAATAATCCATAGAAATTATTCATGAAGAATTTATGCCTATTCAAGAAGATAAAAAGATATTGTTTGGTCAATATCATACATTGAAAGAAGAGCATGATTTACTGTTACTATAGTTGGTTTATAAAAATGAAATTATTCATGACTTGCAGGAGTCCAAAAAAAAACTTGAAGAGGAAGACATTCATCTAGAGGAAGATTGTTATTGTTGAGATATTAGACTCACTTTCTTTCACATTTCATGATTTTGATTACCAAAAGGATGATGTTGATGAGTGTGGCTCATCACATACTTTTGCGTCACCCACCATTCAAAAATACACTATAAATATTTTCTCCCCACTGATAAGAAAAATTAGATATATTGGAGGAATTGGGAAAAATGGAAGGCATTTATGTTCTAGTTTCACTTGAATTGCATACATATATATTATAGTGAATTCAATGAGATAAATGAGGAACTTATTACTTAGTAAGAGTGAAAATGACTCCAAGTGTACTTTAGCCTTATCACAAGAAATTAAAAATTCCCCCTTAAAATTTGAAATAAGATAGAAACGATAACATCCCATTATACCAACCATTGATAATATTATATATATATATATATATATATATATGATCCATGAGTAGACAAAGTTTTTTCCCCGTACCTTGAACCGTATACTCTACTCTATGTTTACATTCCTGCTGTGTCCATACAAGTGAAGTGCTCAAGTTTGTCAAGGTCAACTTCTAAGCTTTTCTATTATCTGAATAATGGAAACTTACTATATTTATACAACTCTAATTTTGTGTATACTATTGTGTTTAACAGGCTGTGGGAGGTTGGCGCCTATTTTTTTGGGCTTGGGGAGATGTGAGCCATTTCTACCAATCTTTCACATGCCATCTCCACCAACATATCCAGTGACCAGAGCTGCGTTCCTATCGGGTTGTTGTTGTTTATTCAAGTAATCTATTCGTTCAATTGTATGGATGTTTCCATTTCGAATACGCCATACACTCAGTTATTGTTTGTTAGATTGGTTCTTGGCACTCTACATTTGTTTTATCGTATTTCGAAGTTTTTCGTGATATTTTTGTATGTTGGATTACATGCACTACTATTATGCACTACTCTTTGGGGTTTCCAGCGAAGGAGTGGTGTCATCCTCATTTCTTCCCCGGGACAGCTTAGATTTCATTTGGTACCGAAATTTTAATTTATTTCCAACCTATGAGAATAAATCAACATTCTTTTTGTTGGGTATCAAAATTATAGGCTCTACACACTATTTTTATACTTCCTCCACTAGCCCAAATTTTTGGGCTTTGAGCTCACATGAGTCAACTTTTTGGGCTTTGGGTTAAGATGAGTCAATAAGGATGTACATTGTACTCTCACAAGTAATAAATTACCTTTAAACAATTTTTTTTTATGATTATAATATGCTGCAAATTTATTGTACCCAATAATCATTATATACAGAGGATGATATGAACCTAAAAATAATTTAATTAATCATACACCTAGAGGTGAACCAACACTAATCTCATGTTACTTGATGAAATACATAATATTTGAATAAAATTCCTTGACATAGGCTTCAAATGACTTTATATCTTGGTTTATTCCTTGTACACAATGCATTTACGTTTCACCAGACATTGAGGACACTTGAGTTCTGTTTCTGCATTCGGTGAGTTGGTGTTATGAGGTGTTTACTTGGTTTAAATCACACTTGGCTCTTGCAGGGTTCTCCCTTTAACCGATGGTGACACCCTTTAGGGAAAAGCTCTTGGTCCCCTCAATCGAATCTTTCTTTATTTTTTGATTATTTTACAAGGTTTAATATAGATTCCCATCAGGGTTCGGTGATGGACCGTAAGTGGTGCTTCACTCCACAGTTATATAAATTTTCTTTTTGGGTTTCTTCCTCCATTACTAAATTCTTTATTTTCAGAAATGGTATGGAATGATTTTGGGTTTTTAACCTATTATTTCCTTTTTCGAACAGGTTCGTTCTTTTCCACTTCTCTTTTGGTCATGGCTACAACACCGAGTTGTTCTAACAATGATCACTACTTCATGTTTTTCATTTTTACTCTTTTCTTTCTCAGTCAGTACAAGTGTTTAGGTTTCCTTGCCACTCCAGGTATTTCATGTGAGAAAGAATATATATGTGTATTATTCTAGCTTCCACATGTCCTGAGGTTACTGCTAATTCTGAATGGATTCTTCCATGTGGAAGCCCTAGACCATCCGACCAGTATTGTTTATTATTTCCGTTGTATTTAAAACTTTCGAGTGTTCTTTTAAGCTCGAAGAAGGTTGTAATTATGAAAATAACTTGTTGACATTTGGTCTCTTTCTTCACTAGGTGTTTACTGAATTTCAATGTTTTCTTGAAAATGAATTTTTTATATATTTATATGTTTCTACCTGTTCCATGGTTGTTATCTGATATGGGGTTTTTCCATATTTTTTCTCTTAGCAACTATGGTTTGTCATGTTGAATTATCAGTGGAATTATTTCAATGGAAAGGTGGTAATATGCAACAGAAGTATAGTAATATAATTTTTTCTCTTTCTCACACTTATCTCACTGGATTATAAATATTTTTTCCTGTATGATTTTTTTCCGTAAAAAAAAAAACTGGGATATATCTGAGAAATTTTGCAGGTCGAATTCTAGTTAATTGTACAATAATTTATGTAATTTCATTCTTTTTCTTGGTTCATTTAAAAAGAACTAAATCATATTTATTTCACCCATAACCCTCAGGTTGCTAAAATTTCCCATAACTTTCTTGTGTGCACCTCAGCATGAATGGAACCTAGGTTAACCAGGACCCATTTAGTTCCCTTAAGGTGCTATTTAAATATTAGTATGGTTACTGACTGCATCTAATGAGCTATGTGCTTTTGATTGCCGAAGCTAATCATACCCTTGATTATTCACTATGTAACTATTTCTTTAAATTATGATTAAATGCCTCTAATATATTTCTCGGGCCATAACATAAACTTTACTCACACACATACATCTCCTACAACATGTATATACATTCATTCTTACCCAAAAATAATTACAAGCTCAAATTCTATACAAATTTAACAATGTTTCTTACTGGACATACAAGCAAAAATTAAAGATGCCCATCAAATATTTCACAATTTAAAAAAAAAAAAATTAACACAAAGATAACACATAATTTATTCTAATCAAAATAAAAATAAGAATTATTTGCATGGATAATTATCTGTTCCTTGACTGTACTGTAAAAATATTCCACTAGGAAGATATCTCCGCCCAACCACGAGACGGGAAATGAGGTACAGTCTCCCCCCAAGCTTTTTCCTCTCTAGAAAGTTTGGAAAACCAATATTTGAGGTAGCCTGCACCTGAACCTTGGGACTATAGCAGTGCAGTACATGACCGTACTCTTAAGGATCGAAGCAAGGGTTCCACTACCTCTAAGTTAGGCTGAAGAACAACTTAGTATGGAAACGTCGTGTAACCTTCACAACATCCTATGCAAGGTATTAGATCCATTTCTCACTTCTCCCTCCATCCTCTAGCCTTCCCTTTCTATCCTTAAATTTTTCCACTAAGATGGGGTTTTTCCATCTCTAGGAAGAGAGAAACTGATAAATGAGTCTAAATGTAGGGAATTAAAGATTCATTTTTTATTTTTCTTTTATGATATTTTTTTTCCACAACTATGACCCTCAAAATCATATCATTATTACTTTAATTTAAACACAAATCTTTCTACTATACATCTTCCATCAAATCATAATATACTGATTCATGTAAAGTAAAATTAACTAACAGTAAAAAAAATATTCACACCACTAAGGTGTTAAATCTTCCCCCCTCCTGTGAAACACCATCCTCATTTTTTAGTCAAATCTTTTGGAACATGGAAGGGTACACTTTCTATATAAACTTTTCATCCTCCCATTTAGCCTCTTGCAGGTTGCAGTGCTTCCATTTAAATTTAACCTGGATGATGGCTCGTCTTCGTAGAATTGTTTCTCTTTGCTCCAGAATACATAGATGCTCTTCCATAATTTCTTTGTCTATTTTGAAATTTAACATAATGATTAGTTGTCACCAATTCATGCTAATTATAATTCTATATCGATATAGTTAAAATTACAATGCGAAATTTTTTTTGCACATATTTCCAACTAATAACATGCCTATGATCATATATACACTTCTTCAACAATGAAACTTGAAACACATTATGTATCTGGATATTACCATGCAATGCAAGCCTTTATGCTATAAGTCTGATTCTTTCCGAAGTTTTAAAGGGTCCACAATATCGACGTGCTAACTTTGCACAACTGCCACACTAGAAGGTACTTTTAATAGGCTTAGCTTGGTTGTAAACATGATAAGCCACACGGAATTCCTAGTAGGTACTTTTCTTATCTACATAGGACTTTTGTCTATCTTGGGAAACTTTCAAATTCTGTCACACTTTCCTCACTACTCGCTCCATTTTAGCTATCATGTCGGGTCTTAATACCAAACTATCTGTGGGAGTGTTAAAATTAATGGGTACCCCACATTTTTTCTAATAAAGCACCTCAAAAGGACATCCTAAATGATTCACAATAATCATTATTATATTTGAATTAAACTAAGTGGAGATATTCTTCCCACTTAATTGGTTGTTGCGTAACATACATTCTTAAAATATCTTCTAGTGCCTCATTAACTCTTTCCTTTTTCCCATTAGTGAGAGTATGATACACGGTACTAAACTGAATTTGGGTACCCAAACCTATAAAAGGGGCCTTCCAAAATGTGGAAATAAATTTTACATCTCTATCTGAGATCACCACGTTGGGTATACCATGAAATCAGAACATTTCTTCCATAAACATATATGAAATTTCGATTGTTTCATATGTAGATTTAATTGATATAAAATGGGTTGTATTTGTCAACTTATCCACCATTACCATGATGGAATCATTATTCTTTTTAGATATAGGAAGACCCGTAATAAAATATAAAGTGATCATATCATGTTTCCTCTATGGAATATATAATAGATGAAGTAACCCCACAACATGCTAGTGCTCATGCTTAACCTTCTGGAATTACAAATAGTGGGCTAGATATTCCATAATATCTCTCATCATACTTGGCCAAAATTAATCCTTCTTCATTGTAGAAAATCAAATTTGATACCTGGGATTAGCATATGGTCTTTTGTGGAATTCATCCATTAGGAATTGCTTGACAGGGGTTTGGTTAGGAATACATATCCTTACTATAAAGGTCATCAAATTATCATTTTATATGCCATAATCAGATTTCTTAGTAGATTTTTGTGTTTGACTCGTATGCTGCCATAGGAATTGATATTGTGGATCTTTATGGACAACTTCCTTAATTTTTCCACAAGTTTAAGTTCCATTTGACTATATCCAATCTCATATACAAAATGTAGTTTTCTACTCATCATGTCAGCTACTCGGTTTTGTCTCCACTTAAGATGCCTTATATCAAAGTAAAACACTCTTAAGAAGGAAGTCCACCTAGCTTTCCATAAATTTATATTAGGTTTCTTGAAGAAGCTTTCCAGACTATTATGATAAGTCATTAAAAGAAACTCATTTCAAAATCAATATTGTCACCATACTTTTAAGGAATTAACTATCGTTGTTATTTCTAAATCATATGTAGAATACCGTTGCTCATAATTTTTTATTTTGCATGAATAATACAATTTTACTCTACCTTCCTACATCAAAACCCCATCTAAGACTTCTTGAAAGGCATTGATTTAAACAATAAACTCTTTCTCCGGGCATGCTACTTTTAACAAAGGGGTTGTGATCAATAAGTTTTTTAAATTCTCAAAACTTTTTTGACATTTTGTTTTCCACTTGAAAGCTCTTCCTTTTCTCTGCAAATAATTTATATGGTATGTTATTTTAAAAAAGCCTTCAACAAAGTGGCGATAATACCTCGCTAGCCCCATAAAAGACCGAATATTGACAACATTTTTGGGAATCGACCACTCCATGATAGTTTTAATATTCTCAAGATGTATAGGTATGCCTTTACATGAAATGATCTGTCCCAAGTATTGGATATGATATTTATAAAAATCACATTTTCTATATTTAGCATATAGTTTGTGGTATTTTAGGGTTTGTAGTACAATTATAAGGTGCTCCTCATTCTCTTCTAAGTTCTTTGAATAAATTAGGATATCATCAATAAAAATGAGAACAAATTTATCTATATAAGGATGGAGTATACAATTCATCAAAAAAATGAACATCGTTGGCGCATTATTAAGCCAAAATGTAGTACCACTAACTCATAATCGCCATATTGAGTTTTAAATGTTGTGTTACATGTATCTTGATCCTTAATTCATATTTAATGAAACTGAGATCGTAGATCAATTTTTTATAAAACACTATCCCCTCTAACTTGATGAAATAAATCATCAATTCTTTGTAGAGGGTATTTATTTTAAATCGTAAACTTATTTAGTTTTCTGTAATAAATGAATAGTCGCAGATTACCATATTTATTTTCTCACAAATAGGATAGGGGCTCCACAAGGTGACACACTTGGTTGAACGTAACCTTTAAGTAGGAGATCTTGTGATTGCATCTTGCATTATGTTATCTCATGTATACTCATACGATAGCGAGTATGTTGGGCATCCAAAATGTCTTCAAAATGTCATACACTTTTACCTTCATCGCTACTATTTCACTCATATTTCGCAACTCTATAACCACATAATCGTACATTAGCCTCCATTCTCATGCTCATATGGGGTTACATTAATGTTTTCCAAAGTTAATAATTTCTAGTATTATGAGTGAATTTATGATTAAAAGTTAGAAAAATAACATATATTTATTTATACCTAAATGTGGAATGATTTTGGTGACATGTGTAGTTGATTAGAAAGCTTCCAAGACATCCTTATGTGGCTTCCAAGGTTCAATTTCGAATTCTATTCAAGAATTGGAGGAGATTTGGATTGGGATCAACCATATCTCATGGAGGAGAGTCATGAATAAAGGGATATGTGTCTTATAATTACTAACTTGTTGAAACTTTTATGGATCTAAGAAGATAATGGTGGATCTCCATTAATGAGGTATTTGCTTAAGTTTTTGTATAAATAGGAGAGCCTTCTCCTTTCATTTATAATCTATAACTTTGTAATGTAAATTTGGGAAGCTTAGAATGATGGAAGGAGATGTGAAATGATCATGTAGTGAAATAGATAGTAGTAGGCTTATAGCATAGAGTTTGAGCATGTAGTTAGAAGTTTATTTGGAGATTGACGTAATTATTCTTTCATTTATACATAAAGTCTTTTTGAGTGTGTCAATTTGAGCTTGAGTGTGCTTATTATGGCATTGGAGTGCTGTTGAAGAATCGAGGGCCCCCATAACAAGAAGAATAGTTTGTTAGAGGTAACTTAGATTTTTTTTTCCTTATTTCATTCCATTTTCAAGTATGCTTTAATTTCATGCAAGTGTGTATGCAGATTATTTTCTTTCAATTAATGCAAGTAGATTAGTTTTTCAATTTCGCAAGTGTGCATTTCCATTTCTACAAGATTTATTTAGATTAGTCATTTCAATTTATACAAGTGTGCTTAAATTAGTTATTTCATTTATGAAAATGTGTTCTTTCAATTATTGCAAGTGTGTTTTAATTCAGTTGGTGTGGTGTGATTTCTTTCGTAGTGCAAGGGTGATTTTTAATTCCAAAAGTGGGGTGTGATTTACCGCTTTATATATTAGATTTATTTTCATGACGATTTTCATTTTTAATTTCATGTATTAAAATTTCTCTTTCGAACTTGGAAACCGATCTCTAGCACATATAGTGCACGTGCGCCTCGCAAGTCCACGGACCTCCGGTTTGATAATTTATGGAAATGAATTTAAGTAATTAAATTACCTCAAAATTTTCGCGTTGTTTTCGGGGAGTCATAAATAGGGAATAGCCTTCGATTTCCAATTCTGTTTGATTAAATTTTTATTTTTATTTTTATTTTTTCTTGCATCAATTTTTTAATTTAGAATTTCATTTCATTTCTTTTTTCAATTTCATTTTTACTTGCAATTTCATTTTGTATGTAAATTAATTTTTCATTCCTCAATGTTATTTTATTTTTTTAGTTTTCATTTATAAAAAAAAAAAACAAAATTATATAAAAATGTAAAAATAAAAAAATAAAAAAATAAAAAAAAATCATTTTGATGCATTTCGAATTTTAATCATTTTTCATAATCATAAATAAACCCAAGCTTGGAAATAGTTAGTTTTTGAATTTTTATTCAATTTTCAGTGTTGCAGTAAGAGCCACTCCATATAAGCATTTGCAAGATAAATCACGGTAACAAGAATGCTTGGAGAAAAATGGCAATGTTGTACTTTGTGGACAACATGAAGTTTGAAACGGTGAATTTTAAGTTTTGAAATCAATTCTTCTTGAGGAATTTTTAAATGCATTGAAAAAAACTTCTAAGTGTGCTCTCTTCTTGCACCTTCTACGATCTCAAAGATCATAAAGGGAAATTGAATATGTTAACCTTGAAATAAAATTTTGCAATAAAACTTATAGATCTAAAATCAGATAGGCAATCTAAATTAATTATTCATTCTAAAAATACTTAAAATTTAATCTCCAAATTTCAATCGGATCTATCTCAAAATTTTCTAAAATAATTTCTTTTTCTTAAAGAAACAAATGAAAAAATTAAACTAAAGATATCTCACAAAACATGAACTAGGTTTTCATAAATTTTTTACAGGAAGTACATAATATTCTGATGAACAATCTCTGAAAATTTCAGCTCAGTCATCTTCATGGTTTTCGATAGAATGAATATAGTCACCTACATACATTTCGATTATATATTAATATATTTGAATTGGATTGATATGAGTTTCGGCATGCAGAAGCATTAGGACCATATAAACCTTCACAAAAAATTTCAGCCCAATCTAATCTGTATTTTGTCAGAAAATCAATTCTGAAGTTCACAGCAATTTCAATTATATCTTGAGATCTTTGCATTCGATCGATCTGATTTTTGGTGTGAAGAAGAATTAGGATCATAGGAACCTCCATAATTATTTTTAGCTCAATATAACATATATTTTGTGATAAAATGAAACACAAATTTTGTTGTAACACACCTTGTAGCTACTTGCAATAAAAAATAAAAAATAAAAATTTCTTAATTGTATCTTCAATGTTTTCTAATTTTTTATAGAATAAATTGGTTGTGAGATCTATTCTTTCTGTCAAGAATATGAGTTCAATTGCAAATAACATATTTTGGTGCCATGAAATTGATTGACAAGTGCACTTAGATAATTGACTTTCTGCTAAAAATATTGAATTTTGCTTTGGTGGCATTTACCATATTGTTGTATCATTAATCAATTTTTTTCTATTTTATTTCAAAAAATGTGAACTCTGGGTTATTGGGAAGCCTTTGAATTTTTAAAAGATATATCATGATTTCAATTCCAATAAAAGCTAAAATTTGTTAATATTCTACAATTTTGACAATCGTTAACTAGGCAAAAACTTCAATACCATGAGGCAACATTGGATTGGTCAACGTGGAAACGTATTATTGATCAATATTAAACATTCATTGCCCCGTTTTCCATCATGTCACCTTGAACAGTCATATTTACATGTCAACATCCACGTGGCACTCCCTGGTGCTACCACGTGGAATCTTTACACAATTTTTTTCATTGTTTCCTAAAAACTTCAAAAGGGCATAAATTTCTCATGCGACGTCCGTTTGAGGCGATTCAAATGTTGTTAGAAAGATATCAATGATAAATATGTAATGATTATGTTTCCAATAAAAAATTGAGAGAATAATAAATGGTCATTCTTTTTATTTTGAATCAATTGGACTTGTGAAACATCATTAGATCATTAAACCATGTTTCTAATATGGATTTGATTTAACTTGGTTTTTGGCTCACTAAAATTGGACATCAAAAGAAGAAATGTAATGCATTTTATTTTCTTAGAATATTTTTTATATGACATTTAATTATACATATTTTTTGTGCGCATGTATCAAGAGAAATGGACCACTTGTCCTTTGAAAACACTTACGTTTTATTGCAATATTAGTGCCAAGATTTTCTTGCAGGTTCCAAGATGATTGAAGAATTAATTAAGACCAATTTACGCGTAGAATTGGTTTTCAAAGATTGATTTTTTTTCAAGAAAACATGAAACCAGTTAAATCTATTTTTATCATCCATAAATGCCATTTTCCCCTCTCTAAAATTTGCGATCCACCCAAACATTTCAAGCATAACCACAATCATTTTCATGGAAAATGGCACTTTTTCCATTCATTTTTCCATTATATTTCCACTCAACTCCTTTCATTTCAATCCAATCCTAACACATTAATACAATTAGTCAGCTCACTTACATGTTGATTTTCCTTTTTCCTTTTCCTCTAATAAATCTTGCTTCAATTACAAATATTTTACCTATGGTCATAAAATTATTGTGTTTTACTCATCTTCGATCACAGAGGATGCATTATTTCCTCCCTTCTAACAATTCTTCTCCCATTGACATCAGCATATTATTTGGGTTGAAGACTCGACATTTCTTTTCTAGTACGTTGAGGCTTGCATGCCTTAATGGCAAGTCCTCTCGCCAACGAACAATGGAAATACACCAATTTCCATTGTCTGTTGTATATTATAGGTGACTCAACTGCATCACATCTATTCATACCTAGTAATATGTACTTAGGCATCTTGAATCTCATAGACATTACTGGCGAGTAGTCTAGAGTTGGTAATGAAATTCATTAATGGTCAGAATCTAACTATTTCTTCCTATGTTTGACATCATCAAATTCATTCACATAGATAAGAATTATGCCAATGTGTGGGAATGATATGAAGACTATAAGATTTATCATGATTCAAAATTTTGTAGCATATGTAGAAGATTTATTCACAGCAGTAAAGAATCCACATTCACGACTTCATGCACCACTTATGCAATCAAGAAGCAGATCAACTTCTTGTACTTCACATTCCATGATCCATCAGAAGCCACATTTTTCTACATATACACAATTCATCCACTTCTTAGGTAAGTAAAGGTACGTTATTTTCTAACTTTTAACCATGTGATTCCTTAAATATTGAAATTATAATTTTTGGAAAATACCTCACCACATTTACTTTCTCATTTCACAAAAACTGAAATCATCTTTACTTGGGGGGAAGGGATATCCATTCATGTTTACCTTTCATATTGCTTCATTTAATTCCAACCTAACCAACATACTTTTCCCAAAAGCTACTATTGCATTATGATTCAAAAAGTTATGTGATAATTGAAGAATAAGCACATTAGATGGTTGAATAAATTTTTTCAAAGTCCTTGGATCCAACACAAAAATAAGAAAGGTATTATTACACAAGAACAAATACTAATAAAATCTGGTTGTCACACAAGAATAAACCACAGCAATGTGTTGCAATCAAATGTTTTTAAAAGAACACTTTTAAAAAGGAACAAAGTTATCAAATGATTATGAAAAGTTGAAAAAAAATCAATATAAACCAAAGTTCATATAAAATCACGACAATTCAAAAAGCTCAGATCATGATTAAGTGAATCAAAGACACAATATATTGAATGAGGACATGCAATAACTTTAGTTGGGGGGCATGTTGGGCCTCCCAAACATTTTAAAAATGTCATACAGTTTTACCTTCATCGCCACTATTTCACTCACATTTTGCAACTGTATAACCACATAACCCTACATTAGCCTCCATTACCATGTTCATATGGGGTTACATTAGTGTTTTCCAAAGTTAATAATATATAGTATTATGAGTGAGTTTATGATTAAAATTTAGAAAAATAGCATATATTTATTGATACCTAAATGTGCAATCACTCTAGTGACATGTGTATGTGATTAGGAAGCTTCCAAGACATCCTTATGTGACTTCCAAGGTTCAATTTCGAATTCTCTTCATGGTTTGGAGGAGATTTGGATTGTGATAAACCATATATCATGGAGGATAATCATGAATAAAGGGATATGTGTCTTATAATTGGATAATTGGTTTAAAATTTTATATATCTAAGAAGAAAATGGTGGATCTCCATTAATGAGGTAGTTGATTAAGTTTTTCTATAAATAGTAGAGCCTTCTCCTTCTATTTGTAATCTACAACTTTGTAATGTAAATTTTTGAAGCTTAAAATCATGGAAGGAGATATGAAATGATCATGTAATGAGATAAATTGTTGTAGGCTTATAGCATAGAGTTTGAGGATGTAGTTAGAAGTTTATTTAGAGATTGGTGTAATTATTCTTTAATCTAAAAATAAAGTCACTTTGAGTGTGTCAATTTTAGTTTGAGTTTTCTTATCATGGCATTGGTGTGCTATTGAATAATCGACGACCCCCATCACAACAAGCATAATTTGGTAGAGGTAACTTAGAATTTTTTTTTTCATTATTTCATTCCATTTTCAAGTATACTTTAATTTCATGCAAGTATGTATCTAGATTAGTTTTTTCAATTCATGCAAATAGACTAGTTTATCAATTTATCAAGTATGCATTTTCATTCCTACAAGAGTGCTTTAGATTAGTCATTTCAATTTCTTCAAGTGTGCTTACAATAGTTATTTCATTTCTGCAAATGGGTGCTTTCAATTATTTTAAGTGTTTTTTAATTCCGCAGGAGTGGTGTGATTTTCTTTCATAGTGCAAGTGTGATTTTTAATTCCGAAAGTGAGTTGTACTCTACTGCTTTCTACATTAGATTTATTTTCATGACGATTGTCATTTTCCATTTGATAGATTAAAATTTCTCTTTCAAAATTGGAAACCGATGTCTAGCACATATAGTGCACGTGCACCTCACAAGTCCATAGACCCCTGGGTTGATAATTTATGGAAATTAATTTAAGTAATTAAATTACCTCAACAGAGACCTTGATACAAGAGTGGATCGTGGTACAAGCTCTATAGTAAATTAAATATCTCTCTTGGGTGGAAATATAGGTATCTCTTATGGAAATACATTAGTAAATTCATGAATCATCTACAATTTTTCCAATGAAGTTATTTTATACTTAGAGTTGGTATAACCCACTTGCACTACGTATATTTGGAAAAATATCCAAATACATTTCCCTAACTAGTTGGCAATCGTAGGGTGCATCTTAATCGCCTTTCTAACACATGGAATTTATTGTCTAATGCCTTATTCCATAAGGAAACTAACATTTATCCTTGAAATTCACCAAGGACCAATGTTTTTCCAACTAGTCCATTCTTATCAAAACATCATAGGAACCTAATGGTAGAATGTTTAAATTCACCCTAATTTGTTTTCTTGATACCTCAATAGGAAATTTCTCTATCTTTGAAGCACTGTTATTTTGGCTCTAGTAGCCAAATGCACTAACCAAGGGTTTTTTAATTTAATATGTTGAAATTGAAACAATTTTACAATCCTGAGACTAACGTCACTCAAATGTGCACGTGGATCAATAAAAATATAAAAAAAGTGATTATATATTTTACCTTCACATTCTATCATAGTAGGACGTAACACCCCAGTGATGTGAATATTTTTTTTACTGTTAGTTACTTTTACTTTACATGAATTAGTAACTTATGATTTGATGGAATAGCTATAATATAAAACTTTGTATTTACATGAAGGAAATAATGATATTATTTTGAAGGTCATGGTTGTGGACCAAAATTATCATAAAATACAAATTAAAAATGAATATTTAATTCCCCAGACAGTTAGAGCCAGTTATCAGTTTCTCTCTTCCTATACATGGGAAAACCCCATCTTGGTGGAAAAATTCAAAGATATCAAGTTAATGCTAGAGGATGGAAAGAGAAGTGGGAACTGGAGTTAATACCTTGCACAAGACGTTGTGAAGGTGGAAAGACACCGCCAAGCTGTGGTGTTCTTAAGCTATAAATAGAGATAGTGGAAGCCTTGGACTGATCCCTTATAGTACAATACTAGACTGGGTTGGTATAGTCTTGAAGTTCAAGTACATGCTACATAAAATACTATATTTTTCAAGCTGTGTGGAGAGGAAGAAGCTCGAGGGGAGATTGGATGTCATTGTTAGTCTCATGGTTGGGTAGAGAGATATTATCAGTGGAATATTTTTACAGTAAAGTCAAGGAATAGATAAGTACCGTGAAAATACTTGCTATTGTTATTGTGATTAGAAGAAACTTATTTTTATCTATGTGTTAATTTCTTTAAAAAAAATTGTGAAAGATTAAATGGGCATATTTAAATGAAATATGTCCAATAATAAATAATTTTAAATTTGAATAGAATATGGGCTTGTAATTCTTTATGGGTAATAATTAAGGTGTATATATGTTGTAGGAGATGTCTGTGAGTACAATTTATACTATGTCCTGAGTAAGATATTAGATGCATTTAAACATAATTTGAAGAAAGAGTTACACAGTGAATAATCAGGGGTTTCAGTTAGCCTCGGGAGTAACAAGCACCAATATCATTAGAGGAATTTCTTAACCATACAAATATATAAGTAAAACCTTAAGGGAATTGAATAGGTCGTATATAACCTAGGTCCCATCCATGACTAGGAGTGCACAAGATAGTTATAGGAAAAATCAGCAACCTCGGGGTTATCGGTGACGATTGTACAACTTAGTTCATGTTAAATGACCCAAGAAAAAGAATGAAATTACATAAATTATTGTACAACTAACTAGAATTGGAACTAGACAATTTCTCAAATAGAAACCATTTTTTTTAGAAACAAAATCACAGAGGAAACAATATTTATATTCTAATGAGACAAGTGTGAGAAAAAAAAAAAACTCCCATTAATATATTTCCGCTACATATAAACATCTTTCCATTTAAATAATTTCACTGATAATTTGACATGAAAAGCCATAGTTTCTTAGAGAAAAATTATGTAAAAACCCCATATCAAATAACAACCCTGGAAGGGTTAGAAACATATAAATATATATACAGTTCATTTTCAAGAAAACCAGAAAATTCAGTGAAAACCTACTAAATCAAGAGACTAAATGTCAACATGTTCTTTCATAATTACAACCATTCTTGAGCTTAAAATCACACTTATAAATGTGAAATAAAATTAAAATAAGAAAAAAACATTGCTCAGATGGTTAAAGGGATTCCGCATGGAAGGATCCCTTCAAACATAGGAGTAACCTGAGCACATGTGGAATCTAGAATAATACACATATATATTATTTCTCAGGAGAAACATCGAAAGTGGAAAGGGAACCTAAACCATTTTATAAGTTGAGAAATAAAAGAGTAAAAACCTATAACAGGAAGGAGTGACAAATGTTATAACAACTCGATGTCGTAGACGTCAACAAAAGGGTTGTGGAAAATCATGAACCTGGTTGAACAAGGAAAGAACAGATCAAAAACCCCAAATCATTCAAGACCATTTTTGAATATATTAAATATAGTAATGGAGGAGACGACCCAAAAAGAACATTTATATACTAGTGGAGTGAAGCACCACTGATGGTCCATCACTTGACCTTGATGGTAATATTTATTAGAACCTGGTAAAATAATCAACATAGAAACAAAGATTCAACTGAGGGGACCAAGAAACTCCATGCTACCTCGCGGAGAGCGCACTCGATCCATGCTACCTTTTCCTGGAAGGGTGGAACCATCAGTAAAACAAAAAGAGAGAAACCTGCAAGAGATGAGTGTAAGTTAAACCAAGTAAACTCCTTATAACACGAAATCCACGAAGGCAGAAAAGGAACTTAGATTACTACACTTGTTGATTGAACGAGGTTTTGGAGGCACACTTTTAACATTGGAAGAGAAGCTTGTAGAGCCAAACCATAGTGAGGAATGACATAATGATTGATGGTCTTGTCAGTTGGCGTAGGAGTGGTTACCTCAAACGAATTACAAGCACAAATACCATAGGATTACAACCCTTAAATATCAATGAAGGATATGAACCCAATTGTCCTCAATGTTTGGCATAATGTAAATGCATTTTATATTTTTAATAAACCAATATCTAAAGTGTTGTCAAGCCTATTTCAAGGAATTATATTCTAATATTATGTATTTAATCAAGTATCTTGATATTAGTGCTGCCCATGTGGTGTAGAACAGTCGGTGATGGGGTGCATTGTTAAGGAACTTCGTTCTGTAAGGTCACCATTTCGAAACCTGTGGGTGGGATGGGAGGAGAAAAAATGGGAAGATTAGGATTACTCTAAATGAGAAAAAAAAAAAACCTTGATATTAGTGCTCATACACCTCTAGGTATATGATTAATTAAATTATAGTTATGTTCATAGCATCCTCCATATGTAATGATGATTGGGTATGATATATTTGTAGGGGTATTATAATCATAAAAAAAATTGTTTAGGGATAATGTATGACTTGTGGGAGTAAATGTTACAACTAGTATAAGAGCCTAGCTTCAATACTCTAGAAAATGGAAAATTAAAGAATAACCAATATATTAATGTGCACAAATTAATATAGAAGATGCGTAGATTGATTAGGCTACCGACAAGACCCAAGAAACCATAAATCAAAGTTAATCCTAAGATGTGGGTGAAATTGGGTGATGAGTCTTGTCATGTTAATGAAGTGCTACTGGAAACGATCAAAAACTATGAGTTGAAATGAATAATTTAAGAGTTGAAAATGAAAGAAATATTGGATTAAAAATAGTTCTGAAAAGGTTGTCTGAAAGATAGAATCCATGAGAGCCAAATCCAAGTGCTGCTAATGATAACAGAACTGAGGTATTTTGTCAAAGGGAAGATAATAAAGAATCTAAAGGGATACGTAATGATGATGAAGGGAGATCTGATAATATCTTTGGTGATAAAGGGGCCAAGATGCAGAACGTTGAACTTCAAGGAGAATTCGAGAAAATTAAGCCTCTGACATTTGATGGCGAAGCCGAAGAGGTAGTTTAGGCTTGGATGATAACATAAATAAATATTTCTATACCTATGAACATGACACTTATTTTAAGGCGAGGTTGGAAATTTATCAATTTCAAGATAAAGAGACCCTATGGTGGGATGAAATAAAAACCGTCTAGGGGATTGAAGAGTAGGAGATAACCTGGAATGACTTTCAGAAACATTTCAATGGCAAATATTTTACTGAATGATTTTACAATGAAAAAGGAAAAGAGTTTCATGAACTAAGATTGGGTAAGTTGACTATGGATTATTTTGTAATGAAGTTCATGTCCTTACTGAGATATGTTCCATAGATTCGGGAAGAGAAATCCAAGGTACAACATTTTGTTAACAACATACCTACCTTGATGAAGGAGAAAATGGAATTTGATAACCCAGAAATGATGGATGATGTTATTCGAAAAGTTCAAATTTTTTATTAGAAAATGAAGCAGAAGGGAGAAGGTGGTAAAATAGGGTTAAATAAGAAATTACCTAAAAGTATCGTGAATAATAAAAATATTAAAGCTATTCGTGGGCGAAATATGTATCAAAAACACCAAAGAAAGTTTTCAATAAATAATCAACATAAATATGGATTATAAAATGAAACCAGATAAATAGAAACAATATGTAAACTAGAATTTATTTAGTAGGAGAAACCTCATTTGCAATTTTGGGGATGTGAAGAGCCCCATTATTACAAAAACCGCCAACCGCATGTCCAAAAAGAAAAATATGCCGACATATAAGAGGCTTATACAGTGGGTGAGGTGGTAAGGAATATACCGATAATTCCTTGCAACCTATAATAGTAAGGGGTGAGGAATTTTAGAAAAGATAGGTGTCATATCGATGACCAAAAGAGTGGCGTAAAACAACAAACTTGGTCCAACAAGGAAATCACGGGTTAAAAAAACGAAATTATTCTAGACCATTTCTAAAAATATCGAATTTATTAATGGAGGGAATAACCCAATAAGAATATTTATAAACCTCTGGAGTGAAGTATCGTCAACGGTCCATCACCAAACCCTAATGGTAATATATATTAGAAACCTGTAAAATAATCAACAAAGAAATAAAGGTTTAGTTGATGGGACCGAGAAAATCCATTGTACCTTGTGGACAACGCATTCAATCCCTACTACCTTTTTTCCAAAAACGTATCTCCATCATTGGAAGGGAAATATATAACCTCGCAAGAGATGAGTGTGAGTTAAACCAAGTAAAATCCTCATAAAATAAACTCAACCAATGCAGAAAGGGCATCAAGATGACTACACTTACCTATTGATTGAACAAGGTTCTGGAGGTGCACTTTAAACGACATAGGAGAAGCTTGCAGAGTGAAACCCTAGTGAGGAAGGGAAAATTGATCGATGGTCTCATAAGCCAGGATAGGTGCGGTTACCTGAAATGGATTGAAATTACCATGACCATAGGATTAAGACCCTTAAATATGGATGGAGGAGATGAACCCAAGTGTCCTCAATATCTAGTGTAACGTAAATGTGTTTTTCACTAGGAATAATCCACAATCTAAAGTGTTACAAAGCATGTGTTAAGGAACTGTATTGAAATATTATGTATTTAATCAGGTAAGATGAGATTAGTGTTGGTGCACCTTTAGGTATATTTGTAGTTAAATTATTTTTATGCTCATATCACCCTATGTATGTAATGATTCCTACATACAATAAAATGGTATGGATATTATAATCATTAAAAAAACAAAAAAATTAAAGGGTAATTTATGACTTGTGGGTACACATGTTACAAGTGGTATGAGATCCAAGTTTCAAAAACAAGAGAAAAATGGGAACTAAATAATAACGAATATGTTAATGTGCAAAGAGTAAGAGACAATATTAGGAGAGGGATTGGATTGTCGACAAGAACATAAACACCCCACATGAAAGCTAATCCTAAGATATGGGATAAATTGGGGTAGGACTCTCATCAAGCTAATGCAGTGCTACTGGAAACAGTTGAACAACCATGAACTAAAATGACTAATTTAAAATCTGACAATGGAAGACTAAGATTGGAACAAGAAATAATTATGAAAATCCTGTCTGGCAGAGAAAATCAACGAGATAAAAATCCAATGTTATTAATGATAATAGAACTGAGGTATTTCATTAAAGGGAAGATGATGAAGAATGTGAAGGGAGATGTAATGATGATGAAGGGAGATCTAATAATGTCTTTGTTGATAAAGGGGCGAAGGGGAAAAAAGTATAAATTTAAGGAAAATTAAAGAAATTTAAACCTTTTACATTTTATGGAGAAGCCAAAGAGGAAGCTAAGGCTTGGATGATTAACATGAATAAATATTTCCAGATATATGAATATGACCCGAATTTGAAGACAAGGCTGAAAATTTATCAATTGCAAGGTAAATACACCTTCTGGTGGGAGGAAATCAAAATATCTGAGGAATTTAAGAGAAGGAGATAACATGGAATGATTTTTAGAAACATTTCAAGGAAAAATATTTGACTAAACGATTTTGCGATGAAAAATAAAAAGAGTTTCATGATCTAAGACTAGGTCAGTTCACTATTGAAGAGTTTGTAATGAATTTGATGTCCTTATTGAGATATGTTCCCTACATTTAGGAAGAGAAATCCAAGGCACAACATTTTTTTAACTACCTACCTACCTTAATGAAGGAGAAGTTGGAATTCGATAACCCAACAACGATGGATGAGACTATTCGAAAAGATAGAATTTGTTATTAGGGAATGAAGTAGAAGGGAGAATGTGGTTAAACTACATTATACAATAAAGGATCCAAAAGTTACCTTAATAATAAAAATATTAAAGCTTATAGTGGGGGAAATATGTATAAAAGACACCAAAGAAAGTTTTAGGGAAATAATAAACATAAATATGATTTACAAACTGAAACCAGACAAAGAAAAAAAAAGTAAACCAAAAGTCAGTTAATAGAAGAAACCTCCTTTGCAATGTTGGGTATGTAGGGAGCCCCATTATTACAAAAACTATCCACACCGTGTCCAGACAGAATAAGCTGCCAACATACAAGATTCTTCTATAGTGGGTTACGTGGCAAGGAATATACTGAGAATTCCTTGCCACCTAGAACAATAAGGAATGAAAAAATTTAGAACAACTCGGTGTTGTATTCGTGACAAAAATAACAGTGTAAAAACACTAACCTGGTCCAAAAATAAAATAATAGGTTAAAAACCCCAAATCATTCTAGACCATTTCTAAAATTATCGAATTTAGTAATGAGTTAAATAACCCAAAAAGAAATTTATATAATTTTGGGGCGAATCACTGCTAACATTCCATCATCGAACCCTGATGTTAATATGTATTAGAACATGGTAAAATAATCAACAGAGAAAGAAATATTTAGTTTAAGGGACCAAGAAACTCCATGCTACCTATGGAGAGTGCACTCAGCCCATGCTACCATCTCTTGAAAGGGTTGCGCCATCACTGAAAGGGAAGGAGAGAACTTTGAAAGAGTTGAGTGTGAGTTAAAAAAAGTAAAACCCTAACAATATCAACTTATAGAAGGTGGAAAGGGAACTCATATTACTTCACTTACCTATTGATTCAATGAGGTTCTGGAGGTGCACTCTGAACTCTAGAGGAGAAGCTTTCAGATCCAAACCCTAGCGAGGAAGGGAATAATGATCGATGGTATTATGAGTTGGGGTAGGAGAGGTTACCTAAAAAATATTCCAAGCACAAATACCATAGGATTAAGACCCTAAAATATTGACGAAGTTTATTAACCCAAGTGTCCTTAATATGTGGTATAACGTAAATTCATTTTGTACAGGGAATAAACCAAGATCTAAAGTGTTGTTAAGACTGTGTCAAGGAATTGTATTCTAATATTATGTATTTAATCAAGTAACTTGAGATTATTGCTTGTGCACCTCTAGGTATATGATTAATTAAATTGTTGGTATGTTCATATCATCCTTCATATGTAATGATGCTTGGGTATAATAAATTGGTAGGAATATTATAATCACAAAAGAAAATATTTTTTTAAGGGTAATTTATTACTTGTGGGAGTATATGCTACAAGTGGTATCATATATGAAGGTTGTAGCACTGGAACATTTTGGGAATTGGTAAGAAAAAAATAAATTGAGGTATGATATTACTGGGCAATAACTGACGTGTGATTATAAAAAAAATACAAATCGATATACGAAGTAGACTACTTTTGACCTTAGATGCATGATGCATTTTTATAACTACATTGTATACTAGTAGTATGTAATAAAGTCTATTTCAAAAATATGCTCATGAAATTTGAAACTTGATGAGGATAAATGACAATTAAACCTTTGTTGCACCTATGAACAATCCTGAGCACTCACTAGTGAAATTGAAAATTGACTACCAACCTTTGCAAATATGAAAATATAAATGATACAATTAATGAACATGACTAAAGTTACAATGCACTATTTTTAATGAGTGAATGCATGAATGTAAAATATTGGGCTTTTCCTTGAAGAGGATGATAATTTTTTTTTAAATTACATTGAAATAACCCCTTTAGATGTTAAAAATAAATAATGAGTCGAGTAGTGAGACTTGACTATAATAACTAGTTGTTGATTGAGTCTTATCATGGTTGCATTAATATGGTCGGTAGCATTGATTAGTTATTGTTGGTCGATTAACTATTAAAACATAATGCATGAATCATATTTCATTAAAGCTTATTGCAAGTTGTAAACAAGTGATTATGATAGCTACTCCATGTGTTGGTCTGTTGGTAACAATACATTGTGGGAAATTGAAAATGTTTGGATTGTTACCCTTAGATCTTTTGTGACATTTACACATTAATGAATATTTGCATATATTTTTATGCATGATAGTATTGAATGCATTAAACTAAAGCGATTGTGAAAGTGAATAGTTGTTTAAAAAATGCATATTTATGACTAACATTGTTGATGGGATTAAGTAGGGATTAGCTTAATGACAAAAGGAAAACCTATGAAGGTAAAATGTTTCAATGAAAATTGCAACCATAAATGAGAAAGTATAATGTTATTATATGCATGATTATGTCATTTTGAAAATCAAAATATATATCACCTATATGTCAGTTATGTTTCATGTCAATTAAGATGTTGTGGACCCATTTTGAATGAATGCATGTTGTACATAAATGTTTCTTTCATTTTAAATATAGTTTTCATGTGATTTATTATGTAAATTAGTATGGAAAGAGTGCTAAAAGATATTTTCACATGCTAGATAGTTGTGAAATGCAAGGGGGGCTTGGGTTGATGGTGGTTTCCTATCTAGAAGGGTTGATGGCACTTTCCTGCCTATATTTCCTCTCCCTAGAGATAAGATGATCTCAATAAGGGAAAAGAGTTGGCAATGATGGTAGGAGGGGAAATATACTGCGGAAAATATATTGATTTGGATCCCTTTGGAGGAGGGTAAAAATTCCTCATAAACAAGACGTTATTGGAGGAATAGGCATGACACTGCCAACATGAATCTTGTATTGAACCCTATGTGATCATTGTAATTCTTGAGCTAGCTAGCTAGTAGAAGTCTAGACCGGAGCTGCTGTGGTGTCTATTACAGAACTATCTCGCTGTTAAAATGACTCGATATGCTTGTGGAAACTAGTTCCCATTGGTTTGGAGGATAACTCATTTTGACATTTTGGTACTCATAGCGGAACAAGTTTTCTAATCAATTATGTGTTCTATTAAAATGGATTTTCTATATGATTGTGTAAATATTTTATTTACATCTTAATAGGAAAGGAGCCTAGTGATAATAAAGGAATTACAGAAGTATAATTTATTTTATTGTATCACTAATATTTTGAATGTCTTAGTAGGGGCTAAGACAATATGCACTTGGTTCATTTATTGATCATTTCGATGATTAGAGAGCTAGGTGTTGTCAGAGTACTTTTAGAATTATTGTGTGCATGTCTTTAGCGTGAGCCAATACAGTGTGCACATTGTGCAGTGATCGATCATTTTGGTTATTAGAGTGTTGGTTCTCTCTAAAGACTTGTATAAGTAATATGATTAAAATATCACCTCACATTACATATTTTATTGATATCTAAAATTATTTAATTTGATCTAAAATGTCATGAATAACATAATTATGTTGGACTTGTTAGTCATATATTATAGCATTCTTGCCATGGAGTGTGGATGGGTTGTCAAACCATTCCTAAAAAACTTACATAAAAGTGACCATGCCTTTCAAAAGTAATTGGTAAGTAACAGTAAGTTGATATAGATATTTTTTTTTGTATTTTATGAATTTAAAAAAAGGTTAAAGATGGAAATTAGAACCTGCATATTTTTGTAGTTATAAATGCTTATGACTATTGATAAACATTATTGTTTGCTTTTGCTTATTGAAATTGCCTAGAAATAAAATCCTTCATTTTTAAAGGAAAGGTTTCTCTTTTGGTTATTTACATCGTTATATTATGAGTAAAATTTAATTATAAACACCAAAGACGACGTTTAATTTAAGGGAGGGTAGTATGTAATATCCCTATAAACTACATTACATTGACATTCACAATAGACAATATTATTTTTACCATGTTTCACGAAATGGTTGAAAACAAGAACCGTTATGATTTAGTTGGAAACTAATTTGCATCAAATAAAGAAAATGAAAACTAATGATGCCTCGAGAGGTCAAAATTAACAGAAAATCAAATCATGCAGGGTTAACACAATTAGCCCCACCTTAATTACCTTAACCTTTGAGTTTCAAAAGATAAATCAAATGCACGTGGAAGCTTTAGCCATGGTTGATAACTCAATATAATAACCTTTACCTTTATGCATTTTCGCCCCTTCACCTTACCTTATTTGTACACGAATTCACATTATACAAACATTACAGACCTGTGGGTTATGGGCTCACATAACTCTCTGTCTCACATGCACAAGGGAATAAAAGTTTATAATTTATTCAAACATACATATGTTAGCAATTCAATAGTGCTTCACTTTAAAACAAATCACACATAGCCTTAACCCTCTTACATATATGCGGAACTTCCTATTTGAGGGTCCCACAATACCTTCAACCAATCATAACGCATCGCAAGTCGGTAAACTTAGCTTGCAACTTAAATGTAAATGATACAATCACCGATGTAAAGTCGCACTGTAATCTCCACTGTATATCTTCACTAGATATAATGGTCATGTTGTATCTTCTAACATGCCATCTATCGTCCTTTTCGTATCGCAACCATAATAATTTACCATGCAAACTCTTCACTTTAAACATTTAAAACCCCAATGTTCGATGTTGTGCAGGGATGACACATGGCCTCCCCTCATCGCATTACATCTTTATGTCCATACTGCATCGCAAGTTATCTTATTTACCTTGCAAAGTCCTTAACTTATAAACTTAGTAATTTTCAATGCGAAATAGTGCCATGCTAACACGCGGCCAATTCGCACTTTCTCAACTTACCTTGCAAAGTCATCTTAACCATTCATCTGTCGCATTTGGATCTGAGATCTAATCACGATCATCTGTTGACCTTCACGCAGCTCTTCTTTTCCTCTTCTGCCCACATTGATCTTTGTCGTCAAGCCTTAAATATTCGGTTTTGTGATTCAATCCTTGTCGTGGATTCCTACTTTGGAATTCTTCTCAATATTATTTTGACTTAGTTAATTTATGCTCTTTCCATTGTCATCACTCTACAACTCTGTTAAGCTACTCCTCTTAAGCTTGCTCCTATCTTGTTTAACACTATCTCTCCTGAGCTTGTTATTTTTCCCTTCAAATCTTCAGTTATATGATTTCTCCTTTGGAATTCTTCTACATATTCTTCTACCTTAGTCAATTTCGGTTCTTTGTTTTGTCGCCACTCTACAACTATATTACGCTACTCCTCCTGAGCTTGTTCCTATTTTTTTAGCATTATCTCTCCTGATATTGTTATTTTTCTCTTTAATACAAAGTACTCTCTGTATTACCCCTCTTCATCTAGAATTAATTATTCGTTCTTTACAATATTGCACATAAGTTTATACTGATATCGAATTCTTCTATTATGGATCGTTCAACACATAACAGAAATCACACACCGTCAAACTGAAATTCGATTTCTCATTAAACATAAAAATTGTACAAATATAAGAAAACTCTATTTATAATATGGCTTTGGCCTGATACACCTTTTTCATGGTCCTTTTCTCTTCCACTCTCTATGTCCCCGTAGGCTTACAATTAAGAGTCTATATCTCTCTCTCTCTTTTCACTCTATGCTTTTTGTGCCTTTGAGGCTTTACAAATATATACAAAATGTTATGTAGCCAATGGTGTTTCAGATCCATAGGTTACTCAACAAAATCCGTAAATCCTCTATGTCCTCAATTAATTCCTAAAATCTCTTCTTTTTCCCTTGAGGATCTCAAAATTCAACTAAATCTTAAGGATCCTCCATAAATCATGAACTACTTTCTAATGTAAGATTTACAATATTTCATAATATCTCAATCCACACCAATCACTCATAAATCACTCATGTTCTCCTACATTCAAGAACATTTACAAATATGCCTCTCAATATTTAATTAAATCCTATTCTAAATGTCTCACCTAAATCACTCAAAATATTGAAAACTATATTAATTAAATACTTATGAAACCAAGTCTTTTGAAAAACACAAGACCCCCTAGATTCTACTAAGTGTACAAATTTTCGCAACCATGATGCTCTTGCGTCAGACTCCGAAGGTAGAAAATAAACATGATATCTAGATCATGTGCTTTCAATCTTTGTCCTCATGGATCCCATACTTTATTCTTCAGTGATTTATTTGTTCCTTTAAACTATTGTCCATGCATTGTGTTATCTTTCATTGCTTCTCCTAGTTTCCATATATTCATTTGTAGCACTCCATTGAATTTTCCTTCAATGTTTGTTACAGTCTAGCCTTTCATCCAACGAACTATTCGTCTTCTCTATCTGTAACTCCTTTATGTAAGCCATTTCTCTAGGCTTCATCAAATTATCTATTTCTCTGTCCAAATTAATTTTCTAATGTTGTCCTTTCCTTTGTGTAAGAGTTTCAAAACTCTTATTTTCTTCCTTTTCTTCTCCACGTCTTTCAAAGATGCATAATACATTTGAAGGTTTTATTCCCTTATTTTCCATGATAGAATTAGCACTATCACATAACCCAACAATCCTACATTGCATGAGATATTCTTTGCCTGTGTCAACATTTTCTTCCAGCTACTGATTAAAATTATATTCTCCTTCATCGTTATTTTATTTGAAGACAAAAACTTGTTCACTCTTATATTGCCTTTCAACTTAACTCTTACCTTCAAAAGATAATATGTCCTCCATCCCCTTTATTACAACTTCATTTGTATCTTCTTCATCACCTAAAAATACATCATAAACTTAACAATTTAAACTCGCCTCAGTCTCCCTAGATGTTATAAACATCTCTTCTTCTTTGGTTGTAAGTTCCTCTTCACTTTTAGGTTCTCTCAACAATTCTTCTAGTACTCTAATATTTTCCTTACACTTAAAAAGTATAAAGTCATATTCGTCCTTTCTCATAACAATATTCAATAGTTTTTCTTCTTTTTGGTTGCCCATGACAGTCAAACATCTCACAAGATATTCATATTTTCCTTCCTTCACATATTTACCTTCTTCATCAAAGAAAATACCTTGCTAAATTTTACGAAAGTAAACTTATTTTTCTTGCTTTTTGCTACCAATATAAGCCAAACCGCCTTTTCTTATAGCTCTAGAAGTATGTGGAAAAGTAATATCTTCCTTCAACTGTTTGTGAATTTTCTCATGAGATCTGATTGTCTCTTCCATCTTTTTTAAAACAGAATTCATATTTTGTCTCTCTGCCTCCTTTTCTTTGACAATAACGAAATATTTTCCATCATCATGTATTACACCTGCAACCATACAAAGATTCTTAATTTCAAAACCATAAGGCTTCGTAGCCTCAACTAACATTTCAGACATCATTGCTCCATCTTCAATATCAAAAGGAACTTATTCATCTTCAGCAATTTTCTTTCGTTTTAGCTTAACTCCTTTGAGTTTCTCTATCCTCAATTGAACATCCATTATCTGCTCAAGCTACCTCAGCTCCTCTATCAACTGCATATTCACATGTTTCTTTATGTTTTCTTGTATCCTATGCCATTTCACATTATTTCTCATAGTCCAACCATACATATGGTATACCTTATTTTGTCTGAAAAATATCCATCAATAATCCAAGTTGAAAATTTATCTTGTCTTTCTCTCTATGAATCTCTTATGTACTTATCTTATCTATGAAATTTACCTTGTCATATTTCTCCACTCTTATTTTGTTGTGGCTTCTCTCTGAACCTTTGCTATGACTATCAGTAGTCATTCTTTTGTCTCTTGTGAATTGTATATGTTCACTTGTGATATGCACTGAGCCTTTCCTTATCATCAAGTCTCCATACCTACTACAAATACCTCCTAAGCCATCTCTCCTTCAAGCTCGGTCTTTTGGTAGCACTGGTTCTCTATCTTTGGAACCTCTATTGAGAAACTCCTTTGCCCCTTAGCTTCTGCAATTCTACTTTCTTGTGAGAACACTCTTGTCCTTTTTTTCCAACATTCAATTATACCATTCAAGTTCTTTCCCATGTTTCTTCAGAGTATCCACTTTAATCTGCCTTGAAGAACACAATTGGTTCTTCTTTTCTTTATATCTTTCCTTGTTGAGATATTCCTCCTTTGTTTGCAGCCTGCAAAACTCAAATTAGAGTTAAAAATAATACCTGCATGATTGTACAAGTAGTCTCCTTCCACTTTTCACATTCAAATGGATCTTCATTCTTCACAAGGAAACAAACATATCTTTGTTAGATATTACTGTCTAACTTTCTCCTTGCACTTGTCTCCACCTTTTCAGATTTATAATATGACTTCTTCTCCTCTGATCCAAAATCATGCTAAATCTCACTCCACTCTACTATCAATGTCTTATGCATAGTTTAACTCTGTCATCATTATTAAACATCTGCTTGTTATGATTTCTCTAAAAAGAGATTTTACTCACTCTGATGCCAAATGATGCCTCCAAAGGTCGCAATTAAAAAAACATCAACTCATGCAGGGTTAACGTAGTTAACCCCACCTTAATTACCTTAACCTTTGAGGTTCGGACGATAAATCAAGTGAACGCAGAAGCTTAAACCATGGTTGATAACCTTTACCTTTATGCATTGTCCCCTCTTCACCTTACCTTATTTCATACACGACTTCACATTATACAAACATCATGGACCTCTGGGTTATGGGCCCACATAACTCTCTGTTTCACACGCACATCGAAATTAAACTTTAGAATTTATTCAAACATACATACATTAGTAATTCAAAGACACTTCATTTTAAAACATATCACACATAGCCTTAACCCTCTTACATATACGTGGAAATTCCTGCTAGAGGGTCCCACAATACCTTCGACTAATCATAGCGTATCGCAAGTCGGCAAACTTAACTTGCAGCTTAAATGTAAATGATACAATATCCGATGCGAAGTCGCACTGTAATATCCACCGTAGATCTTCGCCAGATGTAACGGTCATGTTGTATCTGCTCACATGCCATATCTCATCCTTTTCGTATCACAACCAGAATAATTTACCATGCGAACATTTAACGCTAAAATTTTAAAACCCTGATGTGCAATGTTGTGCAGGGCTGACACGGGCCTCCCCTCATCGAATCACATCTTTCTATCCTTACCACATCTCAAGTTATCTTATTTACCTTGCAAAGTCCTTAAATTATAAACTTAGTAATTTTCAATGCGAAATAGCGCCATGCCGACACGCGTACAATTCACACTTTTTCAACTTTCTCTGTGAAGTCATCTTAATAGTTCATCTCTCACATTTGGATCTGTGATCTAATCATGATCATTCGTTCACCTTCACGCAGCTCTTCTTTGACTCTTCTGCCTACATTGATCTCTTCCATCAAACCTTAAATATTCAGTTCTGCGATTCAATCCTCACCGTTGATTCCTCTTTTGGAATTCTAATCAGTATTCTTCTACCTTATTCAATTTATGTTCTTTCTCTTGTTGCCAATCCGCAACTCTGTTAGGATACCCCACCTAAGATTATTCATGTTTTGTTTAATGCTATCTCTCCTAAGCTTGTTACTTTTCTCTTTAACGTTGTCTCTAGCTTGAGGGCATAGTACTCTCTGTATGACCCCTCTTCATCCATAATTCATGATTTTTTCTTTACTATGATGCACATAAGTTCATACTGATATCAAATTCTTATATTATGGATCACTTAGCACATAACAGAAATGACACATCATCAAATTGAAATTTGATTTCTCATTAAACATAGAAATTGTACAAATACAAGCAAACTATGTTTACAATCTGGGTTTGGCTTGATACGCCTTTTTCATGGCCCTTTTCTCTTCCACTCTCTCTGTGCCCGTAGGCTTACAATTAAGAGTTTATATCTCTCTCTTTTTTTTCACTCTACCTTTTTTATGCCTTTGAGGCTTTACAAATATATACAAAAGATTCTGTAACCAATTCCAGTTCAGATCCATAGGTTACTCATCAAAATCCCTAAATCCTCTAAGTCCTCAACTATTTCGTAAATATATTATTTATCCCTTGCAGATCTCAACATTCAACTAAATCCTAAGGATCCTCCATAAATCATGAACTACTTTGTAATCTAAGATTTACAATATTTCAGAAAATCTGAATCCACATCAATCACTCATGTTCTCCTACATTCGAGAACATTTACATATATGCTTCTCAATATTTAATTAAATCCTATTCTAAATGTCTCACCTAAATCACTCAAAATATTGAAAATTATATTAATTAAATACTTAGGAAACCAAATCTTTGGAAAAACATAAGACCCCCTAGATTCTACTAAATGTAAAAAAAAATTGGAACCATGATGCTTCTGCATCAAATCATTGAGATAAATAATGTTGTACTGGTTCTTTAATTCATTCATAAGCTAGAAAAATAAATTTAATATTAATATACTAGATTTTTCATGATTTGAAATCTCAAGGCATTGATCATCACAACTTTGGTGATGAATGTTGTGGCTCCAACTAAAGGTATTCTTGAACATGAGGTATGCAGATGGGATTTCATGATTATTGGGCACAAAATATAAGTAACCATGACTTTATTTGGTCCAAAGTAATTGTATGTGTATTGTGCAAGGAATGAGGTTATTTTTTTAATTGGAAATATTGTTGTAGACTCTTGAAAGTTGGAGGGATTTTTGTGTAGAGGAATTAATTATTTCATTGGAAGGTTCAACATGGTTTCTATGCAATAAATTTCTAAAAACATGCACGAGAAGTTTACATATTAAAAATAAAGAAACCATTTTGTTTTATTAAAAAACATATTCATAGGGATGTTGTTTCTCTTCAAAAGAGAATTCACGTGAATCCTACACACAAAAAAATTTAATAAGTCACACTAGTTTTCATAAAGAATGTATTTAAAATTTACATGGTAAAAGATAAAGAAATCATATTACTTTACTGAAAGAAAAAATTCATTGTAAAAGATAAGTTAGGGATGTTGTTTTCTGGGAAATAAAAGACAAGTGAAACTTGCACACAAAAGGATTAAAGAAATCATGATATTCTTCATGAAAAGAATGTATGTAAAATTTTCTTATGGAAAGAGAAAGAAAATAAGTTATATCATTAAATAAAATATTGCCAAGAAATTATGTTAGAAAATTGTATTATTAATAGGAATATGTACATGTTAGGTCCCAATAATACTAGTGTGGCCCATCATTATTGCTAGTGTAGCCCCATTATTGTTTTTTTTGTGCCCATGTAGTCCCCATACTGTTATTATTGTGCCCCATTATTACTATTTTTGTGCCCATGTGGTCCCCATATTGTTATATTGTGACTCATTACACTCCTATATATAGAAGGTAGGTTTTTTCATTTGTATCATCCAAGAATTGTCTAGTTATGTAATGTAAAGAAGGTTTCCCCTCAAAGAGGCTGATTTCTAAGTCATGATTAATTTTTCTTCTATTTTGTAAGTTGGTTGCATAACATTTGGTATCATAGCATTTGATATCAGTATTGAGTTCTAAAATGCCTCGAAAAAATAATTCTACACCCATTAAGCCCTCAAAAAGTTCTACTATGACACATGAAGTTTGCCTTTGGGAACCTGATTCATTGTAGAAGGAATTCTAGTTGGCAAGAAAAATTGAAAGAACAATTGTTGCAACAAGGTATCCTACCACTCACAACTATAAATATGGAATTGTTACTAATCCTAGACTTCCACAACCTACAGGGTTGACACCACAAAAATTGGAAGAATAAGAGCAAAAGGGCTTTGTTATTGTTGTGATAGAAATACAGTAAAGGTCACACGTGTGATGAGAAATTATTTTACATAGATTTTGAAGAGGATGAAGAAAAGGAACAAAAAAATTAAAAAGAAGAGGATATACACCAAGAACCAACCCTATAGGAAGAAGAAATGAATTTGGACATATCCTGTAATGCATTCGCATGAATTAGCACTCCTCAAGCTCTCGAGATAGAAGGAAATATCAAGAAGAAAAATGTAATAGTGTTGATTGATTAACGTAGTACCCATAATTTTATTCATTTTAAGGTGGCCAAGGAACTAAATTTCTTCCTATACCCAGAATTGGAATGTCAAGTGATGGTTGCAAATGGAGGAAATATAAATTGCTCTAGAAAGTGTCGTAATGTCAAGCTAACCATGGGGGAATATGTATTGAATAGCCTTATCCTCTCCATTCGAATGGGCGGTGTTGATGTTGTACTAGGAGTAAAATGGTTACAATCTTTGGGAACAATAGCTTTTAATTTTCAATAACTTTTGTTGATTTTTTTTTTGGAAGGAAAGGAATTTGAATTACAGAGTATCGTAGGGAACTTGGGAAATATAATCAACTCTAATGTCATGAAAAAGCTTCTGAAAAAAGAACAACAAGGAACAATTTTACAATTATGTTTAGTATATGCTCAAACATCAAAATAGTCTATTTGTTGAGATGTCCAAAAACTATTGGACAATCATTCCAAGTCTTTTGAGACTCCCAAAGGAATCCCACCTATTCGTGATCATGATCATGCTATTAATTTGATTCCAAGAAGTGTTCTTCCAATAATTAAGCATTACAAATATCCTAATGCTTAAAATACTGATATTGAACGTGTGGTTGCAAAAATTCTAGAGCCTGGTGTAATTCAACATAGTCAAATTTGTTTATATGTTCTAGTAGTGTTGATGGACAAGAAGGATGGATCATGGAGTATATGTCCAGATTATAAGGAGCTCAACAAGCTCACTTTTAAAGATAAATATCCCATTCCTGTCATTGACGAAATATTGGATGAACTACAGGGATAAATTTACTTCACCAAGCTATATCTTTGTTTTGGATATCATCAAATTAGAATGAAGACTAAAGAGATTTCGAAAAAACATTGATAAATCCTCAGGGTAATTATGAATTTTTGGTCATGCCTTCTGGCCTTACTAATTCACCTTCCACATTTCAAGGTCTGATGAATTCCATTTTCAAACCCTACCTTAGAAAATTTGTGTTAATATTTGTTAATGATATACTAATCTACAAGAAGTCTTGGAAGGATTCACAGTGTGCTCAAACAATTGGAGGTGAATCGGTTATATGAAACAAGCTTCAAATGTTTCTTTGGAGTACATGAGGTGGAATATTTGGGTCATATTGTATCTGATGAGGGTTTTAAGGTAGACCCTAAAAAAATTAAATCCATGAAGGAATGGAAAATCCCCACAACCATAAAACATCTTTGAGGATTTATGGGGTTAACATGGTATTATCAAAAGTTTGTTAAGAATTATGGGAGAATATTGGCACCTCTAACATCATTATTGAAGAAAAATACATTTTGTTGGACTCTAGATGAAACTAAGGCCTTTTAACATCTTAAAGAGGAAATTTTTCAAGCATTAGTCTTAGCTATGCCAGACTTCACAAAAACATTTTTTGTGGAATGTGATGCCTCAGGAAATGGAATTGGTTCATATTTAGTGCAAGAGGCAAGACCCATTTATTTTGATATTTGTCCAATCAAAGGAAAGTTTTTACAGAAACCTATTTATGAGAAGCAAATATTGGCAATACTACATGCATTAAAGCAATTACGACTTTACCTAATGGGAAGAGACTTCAAGGTAAAAAATTATCATGATAGTCTTAAATATTTTTTGAAACAAATATTATCTTAAGAAGAGCAGAAAAAATGGGTCACAAAGATGTTGTGTTATGAATTTGAAATCATCTAAAAATAAGGGAAGAAAAATGTTGTTGCAGATTCACTCTCAAGAAATGATGAGGATGTGGAAGCATTGTTTTGTGCCATTTCTGTTATCCAACCTGAGTAGATAACTAAAGCAAGCGATGAATATAAGAATGATGAAGAGGTGTGGGCACTCATTCAAAATTTGTAGCAATATCCCAGTACATTTGAAATGCTTAGTTGGAAAACTGATTAATTATGGTACAAATATCCCTTATATCTTTGTAAGAACTCCTAACTCAAACAAAATATTCTTTTGGAATTGCACACCTCTAGGAATTTTTTTGGGATGGCCTTAAATCTGATATTCAAAATTTTGTGTACGAATGTTCGATTTTGCAACAAAATAAAGTTGACACAATTAAGACTGTGGGTCTGTTACAACCTTTATCCATTCCAAGTCAATGGTGGGAGGAGTTTTTAATGGATTTTATCACAGGTTTACCCAAGACCGAAGGAAATATTGTCAATATGGTGGTAGTTGATAGAAATACCAAGTATTCACACTTTTGTGCATTATCTCATCCCTTTAAAGCCATTAGAGTTGCTACTGCATTTATGGAAACAATTCAAAATCTACACGGAAACCCAAATATTATTGTAAGCGACATAGATCCGATTTTTACAAGAATTTTTTTCACGGAGTTATTTTCTTGTTTGGGTGCTCAATTAGCTCATAGCTCATCATATCATCCTCAATCGAATGGGAAAAATGAGATAGTGAAAAAATTTCTGGAAGGATATCTTCATTGTTGTGTATATTATAAATAAACACAATGGGTCAAGTGGTTACCTCTAGTTGAACGTTGGTATAAAAATTCCTTCCATAATGAGAAAAAAATAACCCCATTTATGGCACTTTATGAATATCATTTACCATCCATTACATCATATTTAAGAGACAATTATAAGGCTCAAGTAGTGGAAGATCACATCGAGCATTAAAAACAATTTCTCTGTTGAGATTTTTGGGTAGCATCGGATGTGCTCTATCTCCCAAATTTTGCGGAGGAGCCGGAATACATGGGATCTCCACGACCCAGAAAATATTTCGAAGAATTCCATGAGGTTTAATAAATTCAAATAATTAATATGTTTAATTAAGGAACCTAATTATAACTTAGGAAAATTAAAATATTAAAGTGAATTAAATTAAACATGTGATGAGAATGACTTAAGTGACATGGATCAAGAATATTCTAACCTTATACATCGATTAGAGATTAAATCACAACCATTGGTTTTCCAACGAGAGAAATATAATAGAAGGGATTGGGGTCAGCTGGAGAACACACACATTAGCAGAGCACTAAAGCTAAGCTGAAATTCTAGGGCATGGTTTCCTAAGAATTTCATAAGTGTTTGCGGTGCAGTGAGGGGAAATACTGGCAAGGGGATGATCTGATCCCATACCAAGAACACAAGAGTGGTAGAGAGGCAGCATACCAAGAAGCGAAGAGGCAAGCGAGAGCCACGCAATCCAACATTGGGCACGCAGAGGAAACACATAGGTAGCAGGAGCCATGCAGAGCTGACGTAGTTCTAGTCAGGGCAACGTAGGGGAAGCGTAACCCATTCAAGAGTGAGGCAAGTCCTTCCAGAGCAATGCGGAGGGTGACACAGGCCAGAAAGGCTAACGCAAAGGGATGAGGAGCATCACTAGCATTTTGATGGGAAAAAAGGGCTCATGTTATATGAATCCCGTTTGAGGGTGTGAATCAACCATATTTTCTCTCTTCGAGAGAAAGAGGTATAATTGCTAGGTCAAAATGTGAAGTTGGGTTAAACTTTTTGTCCTTTTTTGAGAAAAAACTTTCATTTTTTTCGGTTCTTCAATTTTCTACAAGCTAAAAAAATATTTCAACTTGGCATTTCTTTGAGTGTGTTTTTTTTAACAATCAATAGATTCATAAGAAGTCATGTTAATATGCAATATTGTATTATTTGAAAATTTTTGTTTTTGAGAAACAAAATGTGTTACAACAATCTAGTAAGAGTCTATCATATTTACAAAGCCAATGGATGCATATCGTAATTACTAGAATTTTTTGAACTGGTCGAATATGAAAAACTGCATATTTTGAATATTTTTCGCGACGCAAGAAATTTCTTAACATATAGGTTATAAACTAAAAATCTAAAAGCTACCCATTAGAGACGATGGACCAATGTAATGTACCATAATTTTTTCAATTTTTTTACAATGCATTTTGGAAGATACAAAATTTTGATTTCACTGAATCACAATGACCTTCAGAAATCGTTTGCATCCATTTTATTACAAAATTAATTAAAATTAGTAAATGTTTATGAAATTCCATGAAGGTTATATTTCCTAAAAGTAGATTCAATTCTGAAAATTCTTGTCTTGGTTCCGACAGTTAATTCAGAATTTTTCATGGAGTTTAATCAGTCCAAAGTTGCAGAAACATATTCAGGGCTTGACTCTGTGTAACTGGTGACACGTTAGTTCAGCCAAACTCTTAAACAAAGTTCGGCCGAAATATTTTTTGTTCTGACGACATGTTAAATCAAATGAACAAGTAGTTCGGCTGAACTATTTATTAGAAGTTCGGCCCAACTTTTACTTATCTTCCGTCGGCCAGAAAGTACCGGTGAGCCCCTCCAAAAGAATATTTTGCGGCAATATAAACTGTCGTGAAACCATTCATTGTTTTTGCATATTTTTCCATGTTTGTTTCGATTTTACAAAAGTCTTGAATTGATTTTGCAAAGAATTGTTTTGGGTTTAAGGAATTTTCTTGGAGGTATATTCAAAGGAATTTTCTTTGAGACACATTATTTTCATACATTTGATCTGATTTTGCAAGGAATTTTTTTGGGTTTAAAGAATATTCTTGGAGATACATTCAAAATTTCATGGAGGTATAGTCAAAAAACATTTCTTGGAGATATGTGATATAGTTTTTTGTGGCTTCATTTTTTTTTAAAGTATGGATTTGGGCTTAATTTAGAAAGGGAATTTTTTGGTTTTGGGTTGAGGTAAATATCTTATAATGATTTTTTTAAATGAGTTTTTGTGTAACTTTTTAAATGAAATTTTTTTGTAGGACTTGGAAGGAAATATTTTGAACTTCATTTCATTTTTATAAGACATTTCTTTCTTTTATTTTTAAAGTAAGTGTTTTGGATTGGAGTATGTATTTTTTGCAAAAAATTTAAAATTAGTTATTTTTAAATTAAATATTTTGTGATGCTTTTTTAAATTGAGTTTTTGTATGAAATTTTGAAGGAAATTTTTTGAACTTCATACTTTATTATCATGGGAAATCGAAGAAATTGTACGAGAAAATGTGATCGAAAAAGAGACCCTGGGGAACGTAGAGAAGAGACGAGACAATATTGCAAGAGAAAGATAGAAGCACTCTCAAATATTGAAGTGGAAAATCAACCTCAACTAGAAGTTGAAACAGGTATGTAAATGTAAACATTATGATTTTGATATATTTAAAATATTCCTAGTGTAAAATGTGAAGCTTAATTTTTATTTGATGAACTAATTTGAAAAATATTTTGCAATGTAAACAGAGAGAGATATTCCTCAAAACATTGATGATGAGATACAAAATTTTGAAAGAGAAAGTGAAAGAGATATTGAACCAATGATTGAAGATGGTGAAAATGATGAAAGAAATTCAAGTGAAGAAATTGAATCACAAGGTATGTATATATGTGTGTGTGTGTGTGTGTGTGTGTGTGTGTGTGTTGAACACATGCACGTATTATTGAAATTATACATATATTTATTAATTTAGTTATTTATTGAATATGTAAACTTATTATGTACTATTCATTCGAATATGTACAAATGAAATCAATGTCGAAGACGAGATGTTAGAAAATGTTAACACTCACACGTATGGAGATAAAAAAGTTGACCATTATATACGATATCATGTTAACCGCATTTTTGAGAAGTATTTCATAAAGGAAAATGTGACAGTTCAAGCCCAAATGTTGAAAGGTCTCCTATCATTAAGGAAATTAAAAGAAGCTACGAATTTATTGGGTATTCGAAAATCAACCAAAGATAAAAAAAAATGAAGGAAAATGTGATACAAAATATAAATAGTGCTATAAATTCAATTAAAAGATCTAGAAAGAAAAATGTTTTAGTTCTACATAGAGCAATACATATGGCATTGGTTTCATCAAGTACTAAAGAGAATCGCTTGGTAAAATCTATGGCACGAGCATTAGGAACATCACGAAAAACTTTGCACAAACATCGGGAATTTTGGTTGCAAATAGATGTAAATGATGAAATTGATTGTTGGAGAGCTATTTTTAGGCAACCATATAAAGATAGACTTGGATAAAATGTTAAAAAAATAATATATGAATATTGGAAGAACAATTCGCGTGTTTCGCCAACTGCAAGGCATGTGATGCGAAGAAGAATAGCACGAAATCAGTACGAAGAACATGAAAAACATTTCTTGGAAACCACTTAGATAGAGTTGTTCAACAAGTTCAAAGAAGAGAATCATGAAATTCATGTTTCAATCAGTGCTTTTGTTCAACAAAAACCATGGTATGTAAAACCTATCACCGTACGCGACACTTGTTGTTGCCATTATCATGTGGAATTTGAGTTATATTATGACACATTCCTTGATTTTGGTAGAAAATTTTGGAAGGATTCACCTCCTCCTTCCACTATCCGTGATTTCATATCTCAAATTCTATGTGAAAGAGAAAGTGATGAACTATTTTACGAAAAGAAATGTGTTGGTGGTAAAAAATGCGATGATTGTGGAAATTTGACTAAATTTCAAAAAAAATATCGTACTGATATAAATTATCAATCATTGTCCAACATGAAAGTGAAATGGAAGAGATATGAATATATCCATACATCGATTCAAGGTGCAAATAGTGTTAAAAGAATTGAATTATGAGAAGAAGAAAATTTTGTGATAGAATTTCTGAGAAATTTTGAGGCAAAAATTTACAAATACACCAAGCATTCCCATAGACCTCGTTGGCAAGGCTTGCAATTCAAAAAATCCCATGAATTTTTTCCACGAGGGACCATTTTGTCAGTAATTGATTTCGCAGAAAACTACACATTTGTTCCACAAAAAGAAATTCAGAGTGAATACTATCATTCTGACCAAGTCTCCATGCTCGTCCATATTCTATATAGACATGTTGAACAAAATGTCGATCATATAGAAAGCACGAGTGAAAATCGACATATCATTAAAGAATATCACTTTTATATCAGTGACGATCGTACACATGATACATATTTTGTACAACATTGTTTTAGAAAAATTTATGATTCCTTGAAAAATCATGGAATAACATTCAATGAACATTGGATATGGTCAGACGGATGCGCAGGTCAATTCAAATCTGCACGATCATTCTTTTGGTTGTGTTATCTTCATAAGAAAACCTGCATTAAACATTGTTGGAATTTCTTTGAGACTGGCCATGGAAAAGGAGAACATGACGGTGCAGGGGAATGCATAAAACGAGCACTTCGAAGATATCAAATGAACCCCTCTGCAAGACGACTTGTGGACGCGAAAGAAGTTGTTCAATGGTGCATCACTACTCTAAGCCATGAGACTAACCAATCAAGGGAAGTGCGAAGGTACATTCAATTTATTTTTTATTGGATATCTAATTTTAAACAGTGTACATTTATCACAATGATTATCTTTGATTGTATTTTGATATCATATTTAAATTCTTCTTTAAATTTTCCATATAAAGGTTTTTTTGGCATATTGGGATCGAAGACGTAGATAGATCAATTGGAAATGACGTTGAAACAATAAAAGGGACTCGAAAATTTCATTCAATTAAAACAAAGTCATCCAAAAATGTGTTTGCATTGGATAAAAGAAAATATTCTTGTTTTTTTCATGTTTTCATAGACAACACAAAATCCAATGACGTTTGTGAAAACAAAATGTATGTAAAATATTGGAAACATACAGAGCTAAATACAAAGGGAAAAATGTTTGTTGCAATGTTTGAAGAAATGCAATCAGAGGAGACTACAATATCATCCGATGGTGATCGAGTTTCTGATCTTGTTAGAGAAGGTAACATTTGAATTGCTTTCTAATGATAAAGATCTAGAAATAAATTTGAATATGTATAATTTTGTCAAGTTTGTTTTATTGTGCAGGAGATGTTTTTGTTGTAATTGCACCTACTGACAACAATGAAAATGTGAAGTATTATTTGATGCGTTGCACTGAACGAAAAATGAAATTATTAGAAGACTATAATGATCATGGATTTCCATATGAAAGAGGATCTATTATACTGAAAGGTTATTTTTTCAGACAAACTAATCAAAGTGGGAATTTTGTTTACTTTGAAGACTATGAACTTGATTTCATAAGTTGTCAATATAGTCACTTGGTGTGTGCAACACGCATAAAGTTGATCGAGGTTCAATCAAAGAAAAAAACAAATATTAAGAAATGGAAAATGTCAAAATCCGATCATGAACGGATTATTGAAGATGGCATTCCATTGGAATTTTTTTGATTGAACTGCCCAACAATTTATTCTCTTTGGATTATATGTTCTAGAACTTCCAGTACTCAATTAAAAATTGAGTTGCCTTGTTATGTTATCTGTGCAAGTGTTTTCACATGTACAGATTGTTTTGGTACATGCACACTCTACTATAAATTGAAAGTAGCTTTTCTATACATGCATTGATGAAAAATGTTGCATATATATATATATATATATATGTGTGTGTGTGTGTGTGTGTGTGTTCTAGAATGCAATTAACTGTTCAAGTAGTTTTACTATGTGCATTGATGAAAAATGTTTCACGTACTCAATATATATGTTCTAGAATGCAATTAACTGAAAGTAGTTTTTCTATGTGCGTTGATGAAAAATGTTGCATGTACTAGATATATACACGAACTCAATGCACACCTAGTTTTTCTTGTGGGATTTTTTGGTAAAAAGTATCCACAATGTAAATAAATCATCCGCAGTATAATTTTGTACGAAGATTCCTTTCAGACAAGAGACTCGGAGCACTTCTTCGACTTTTGGTGGGATTTGACCCACATCTCTATTCCTGATTGAAAATCTAGTACAAAATTTGTCTATCCAATGGTCGAATATGTTCTATGTGCATTGATGAAAAATTTTATGCACATATTGGATATATATATATATATGGTCTAGAATGCAATTAATTGTTCAAGTAGTTTTTCCATGTGCATTGATGAAAAATGTTTCACGTACTGAATATATATATATTCTAGAATGAAATTAAAAGTGAATGGACCATCAATTTACCAATTTATAAATCAACAAGGCTACCTAGTTGAGTGCATTAATGACATTGACCCCAATTCAACAAACATATATCTACTTCTTATATTTCCAATCAAAATTAAAGAGATTTATATGGGAAAGAGGCAGAACATATAGCCTATGAACTACTTTAGTTCATAGGTCAATGAAGGTATCATCATGTGGGAAAATGTTTCAAGAACACTTGATCATACTTAAAATTAATCTTAATATTGTTTCTGATCTTTACATATTACATACTATTGTTTGAGTGAAAAAAATTTAAAAACTTACCAAATGTACTTCAACCATGTCCAAAACTTAAATTTTAAAAACTTTTTGATTATATCAAAACAAATTACTTCACATGTCATGCCAATTGTATTTCAACTATCCAATAAAAACATTTAACATTTAACATTATATCACATGCCAAATGTAGATTGAAATGGTATCCAAAACTTAGTTTTAAAAACTTTTTGATTATATCACAACATTACTTCACATGCCTAATGTACTTCAACCATCCAAAACTTGAGTTCTAAAAACTTTTTGATTATAACACAACATTACTTGACATGCCATCCAATTGTAGTTCAACTATCCAATAAAAACATTTAACATTATATCACATGCCAAATGTAGATTGAAACCATCCAAAACTTAAGTTTCAAATTTTTTTTGATTATAACCATCCAAAACTTATGTTTTAAAAAAAATTTGATTATATATCGTGCAACATTAGTTCACATGCCATTCCAATTATAGTTCAACTATCCAATAAAAAACATTTAACATTATATCACATTCCAAATGTAGATTGAAACCATCCAAAACTTAGTCTTTAATTTAACAAAAAATTATAGATCACAACATTACTTCACATGCCAAATGTACTTCAACGATCCAAAACTTGAGTTTTACAAACTTTTTTATTATATCACAACATTAATTCACATGGCATGCCAATTGTAGTTCAAATATCCAATAAAAACATTAAACATTTAACATTAAATATCACATGCAAAATGTAGATTGAAACCATCCAAAACTTGAGTTTTAAAAACTTTTTGATTATATCACAACATTACTTCACATGCCATGCCAATTATAGTTCAAATATCTAATAAAAACATTTAACATTATATCACATGCCAAATGTAGATTGAAACCATCCAAAACTTAACTTTTAATTTAACAAAAAATTATAGATCACAACATTACTCCACATGCCAAATGTACTTCAAGCATCCAAAACTTAAGCTTTAAAAACAATACAAATTATAACACATCATTACATAACATGCCGAATGTAGTTCAGAAGAAAAACATTAATTTATATATGACAACATTACTAGTAGTTCAACTATCCAAAACTTAAAAGTTTTAAAAACCAAACAAATTATATAACAACATTACTTCACATTCACATGCCAAAAGTACTAAAACCATCCAAAACTTAACTTTTTGGAACAAAAAAAATTATATTAACACTGTAATAAAATATGTCCAAAAATTGTAGATCTCACAAGTATCAAGTATCAAGTTATATATATATGACTGTGCATCTAGATAATATATAAAAAAGTAAATTTAAGACTATTTAAACCTTGAAATCAAATCTACAAATCATGTCCATCAAATACAAATGGATGTAGTGTCTTTCCTATTAGAGTCTCAATCCGCGCGCTATCTTGCGAAGCATGGGAAAATTGTACACAATGCACATACAAACATTAAAATTTGAGGTTTTAAAAATGAGTGAGAATATATATAGAACTTCATGTAAAAAAAATAAAAAAAATAAAAATCATGCAATACCTCATGAGGTTCCCTCTCCATTTGTTCGCCTGCTACAAGTTCCCCCATGGGAACATCTCCAACAGTAAACTGTACAATATACATGTACAGTTATATATATATATATATATATATATATATTAAAAAATTTCAGATGAAAATGCACATGTACATATATAAACTTATTTTCAATAATAATAAAAAAAAAGTTAGACAACTTGTTCAAATGGTTGAAATGGTGTGGATGTTTCTATCTCCATTGCTAGAGTCCGTGGATTAAAGAAATCTTCTATAGAAACCTAAAATTCAAAATTTTAAAAGTATAAAATAACTCAAGATTAAGATCTCAATTTATAATAAAACTTAAATAAAATTCAATTTATAAATTATAAAAAAATTAATATATATATAAGTGAAAAATTGAATACTTCCGCAGGTGAATTTGGGACATCTCCTAAGAGAGGCTCCAAAAGAAAATCTCCAAGAACCTAAAATTCAAAAAAGTTAAAATAACTCAAGATATAGATATATACATCTCAATTTTTAATGGAAATTTTTGAGGTGGAATATATATATATATATATAACTTAAACATAAATTTTAAAAGTGAAAAATTGTCCATACTTGTTGTGGATGCGGCACATCTCCTAAGGAAGTAGAAGGTACATCTCCCAAGGAAGAAGAAGGTACCGCCATCCCAAAGACATTGGACAGAATCGGAATCTGTTAAAACATTTTATTATTATATATGTACATGTATATGTGTGCACAATTATTTATTTTAAAAATATCACTTAAAAAACACTAACATTTGTCAACATATCTTGATGGTGAGACCCATCTTCATTTTTTGAACCAGAGGCCCCAAATGTGATATTAACATTTTCGTCATTCATCATGCATGACAACTATAAATGGTGTTTTAACATATAATGATACATTTTTGTTAGATTAATATACATAAAAATAAATGTATACATATACATACAGATGTATTTATTACAAATTGTACAGATGTATGTGTTAAAATAATTGAACCCTAAGGTCATTAACACATACCGTTCCTGTGCCCTCTTCCTCATGAAGAATTAGGTCTTTCCAACCATTGCGAAAATTCTTTGCATATATTCGGTTATTTTCAACATTCATGTTGTCGATCTCTTCATCTGTACAATACACAAAATTGGAATGTGCATTCTCACATGCTCTTTGTCGATTTAGACAAACATCAACTCCACCCAATCCGCTCTAAACATTGTCGATTATGACATCCCTTGCTTCTTGACTTATTTGAGAAGTCGCATCCATCTCTGACCATAGGGTTTCGACTTGGAAAGGTTGACTCACCAATGGTGGCTCAAGGCGATGCAACTCCACATCTCGCCTGGCGCCCCTACGGTCACACAATCGAACTTTCACTGGACCAAAAAATTTTGACGGAAGGTCATTATAATTGGGTTTCATTTTCAAAAAAAATTCTACGTAAAACAATTTTGCAAAATAAACAGGAACCTTGCCGTTCCATGGGAGCCTTTCATAGGCTGCAAGGTGCCTATCATACAAATAGTGAGCTATATCGGGGTTCTTGAAATATTGCACCTTCAACATTTTTCTTTTTGGGCCTTCCTTGAAATTAAACATTGACTTCACCGTATCTTTTGTAACTCTTTGTTTTACATCCTCTCAATTATCGGGACCCTTCACTTCTTCCTTTCTCTTTCTCATGAATTCTACAAATGTATCAATCGTTTGCCCAAGATTTTTGTACACATTTACTATTTCGCCCAATGAATGTGTAACTATTTCGAGGCTTTGTCGACTCTCAGTAGGTAGAGTCAAAGCCACGAGATCTCTCCACAATTTTGCATCAACTTGTTGACACCTTTCTAAGGGGCATTGCGCCATGTTTCTTTCCCATGGTATATCAGAAATGTTGGCTGGATAAGTTGTGGTGGGTAGACAACCTTCTTCTTGAGTGTAGCATTCTACCCTGCATCTATTTTAACCAATATTTGGAACATTCTCAACCTCTGCATCAATATATATAAAATTTTGTATATTTGAAAAAACACATGTAAACAAATTTGTACAAATTCAATAAAACAAATATTGAAATTGATGGAAATCTCGATGTGGCTAGCTAGCACCTTCCCCACCCTGAAACTGTTGAGAACCAGAACGACCCTGCTAAGAACCAGCACCACCAGCCATTGATTGGCCTACAGAAAAATAAATATCACCACCTTCACGCAACCTGCTACCACTTATTGATGGCCCTCTAAGGTTATTTGAAACATCACAAACCTCTCGAGAGGAGAGAGAAGCTTCATAAACAAATACGAATTTATAATCAATTGAAAAATATATGCATACATATAAATACACGTGTAAATATTCATTAATTAAATTGTGTTAAAACCATACCACGATTGGGTGAAACATGGTCATCCATGGCTGGAGTAGAGACCCTTCTCTTCTTATTACCTCCTAAAAAATAAAAAATGAAACTTACTAAAAACTAATTTAACTCACAAAGTTGATAAAAAATCAATTCCATATGTACACACATGTATAGATATTTAAGATTATATTTAAATTTAACATGAACAGCTCTCGATCCTGATCCCTGATCCCCCCCTCTCGTAGAGATATGGGATTATGTTGATGTTCGTCGTTCAACCTCCATGATATATATATCTATGATGGAAATTTACAATTATTTTTTTAACTAACTAATTTACATTAAATTCAAAATAAATTTCACAAAATTAATGTAATTTAGTGTAAACAAATTATGTAAAACACAACTTTCAAAGAACTAATTGATGTGTGAAACTCAATTTAAGCAAAAAAAAGTTATAAAAATGATAATTTCAACAAATTGTGTTTTACATGGTGGGACACACTTGTTATAAAATTGAAAAAAACACATTGTCATTAAAAAAGAAGTGAAACTCCATTTAAACAAACTCCATTTAAACAAAAAAAAATTGAATTCCCCACATTTTAATTTCATAAAAATGTGAAGTTCACCACTTGTTGCAAATGTGAAATTCACCAAGTTGTGCTTTACATGGTGTGGTGGGAGCACACTTGGTATATAATTCAAAAAAACACATGGTCATTAAAAAAGACACATTCATAAGTTCACAACACACACATATCCAAGATATGTTACAATGTCGATCAATAAATTTTGAAGGAGAGCGTCTCAACACTAATTCATCTTTGAGAGATGAATCTTGAATTTTTGAAGAAAAGCATCTCAAAACTAATTCATCTTTGAGAGATGAATCTTGAATTTTTGAAGAAGAGTGTCTCAAAACTAATTCATCTTTGAGAGATGAATCTTGCATTAGCATTTCCCCGTATAATTCTAATTCATCTATTAATTCATCTTTGATAGATGAATTCTGAATTTACGTTTCCCTATGCAATAAATCAACATATATCTTATTCACATTTGTACAATGCCTTATGCTAAAAATTTGAAATTGGCTAACAATATTTTTTACTATTCCATGTAGTTATTTTAGCCTCTCCTTCTTAACTTGGTATACGCCATTCATCTAGTTGCACACAAGCTCAAAATTGGTGAAAAATACAATTCCATTTGATCCATACTCCATCGTTTTTCCCAAGCCTTCTATCAATCCAATATAATATGCCTCGTTGTTTGTTGTTCTTCCCGGTATATTCATTTTCCTTTGGAAGACTTTGCTAGTCGCAATATTGGAAAGCACATATCTAATCACTGCATTCCCTGGATTGGGATAGCAAGAAACTTCTATGCATAATTTCCATTTTTCAACCATATTTAATGGTTTTTTATCCCTAAAAAAAAACAAATTCAATAAAAATATATATACTAAATTGACATTTATTGCAAATGCATGGGAGAAATGAAAAACTTATATTTAGATCTATTCCAGAGATTGACTGTAGGGGCATTTACTAGATATGTCACCTTTCATAAAAGATGAGATCCAAAGGCCACCTGGCACTTACAGACTCTGCCTATAGAAATACCATGGATATGAAAATGAAAAACTTCTAATTAGATCTATTCTAGAGATTGAATGTAGGGGCATTTACTCTTAGGTTAAAACCTATATGTTTTGTATCAAATCACTTTTGGTTTCAATGGGAAACTTTTATGGCTAATTTGTGTTTTGCATGTTGAATATAAAAGGTTTTTTCTCTCTCATTGTTTGAGACCATGGATATCAAAATGAAAAACTATATACTTGGTTAAAACCTATGTTTTGTATCAAATTACTTTTTGTTTCTAAATACTATATACATGTTGACTATAGGGGCATTTACTGTAGGGGAATTTAGATCTATTCCAGAGATTGACTGTAGGGGCATTTACTAGATATATCACCTTTCATAAAAGATGAGATCTAGAGGCTACCTGGCCCTTTACAGACTCTTCCTATAGAACTACCATGGATGTGAAAATGAAAAACTTCTAATTAGATCTATTCTAAAAATTGAATGTAGGGGCATTTACTAGATTAGGTTAAAACCTATATGTTTTGTATCAAATAACTTTTGGTTTCAATGGGAAACTTTTATGGCTAATTTTTGTTTTACATGTTGAATATAAAAGGTTTTTTCTCTCTCATTGTTTGAGACCATGGATATGAAAATGAAAAACTATATAATTGGTTAAAACCTATGTTTTGTATCAAATTTCTTTTTGTTTCTAAATACTATATACATGTTGACTGTAGGGGCATTTATTGTAGGGGCATTTAGATCTATTCCAGAGATTGACTGTAGGGGCATTTACTAGATATGTCACCTTTCATAAAAGATGAGATCCAGAGGCTACCTGGCCCTTTATAGACTCTGTCTGTATAACTACCATGAATATTAAAATGAAAAACTTCTAATTAGATCTATTCTAGAAATTGAATGTAGGGGCATTTACAAGATTAGGTTAAAACCTATGTTTTGTATCAAATCACTTTTGGTTTCAATGGGAAACTTTTATGGCTAATTTTTGTTTTACATGTTGAATATAAAAGGTTTTTTTCTCTCTCATTGTTTGAGCCCAGGGATATGAAAATGAAAAACTATATAATTGATTAAAACCTATGTTTTGTATTAAATTACTTTTTGTTTCTAAATACCATATACATGTTGAATATAAAAGGTTTTTTTCTCTCTCATTGTTTGAGACCATGGATATGAAAATGAAAAACTTCTATTTAGATCTATTCTAGAGATATGGCTAATTTGTGTTTTACATACATTGAATATAAAAGGTTTTTTCTCTCATTGTTTGAGTCCATGGATATGAAAATGAAAAACTTCTATATTTAAAACTATTCAAGAGATTGATTGACTTGTAGGGGCATTTACTCTTAAGTTAAAACCTATGTTTTGAATCAAATCACCTATAGTTTCAATGGGAAACTTTTATGGCTAATTCAAGTGTTTTACATGTTGAATATAAAAAAAAAATTCTCTCATTGATTGAGACCATGGATATGAAAATAAAAAACTTCTATTTAGATCTATTCTAGACAAATGGCTAATTTGTGTTTTACATACATTGAATATAAAATGTTTTTTCTCTCATTATTTGAAACCATGGATATGAAAATGAAAAACTTCTATTTAAAACTATTCGAAAGATTGACTGTAGGGGCATTTACTCTTAGGTTAAAACCTATGTTTTGTATCAAATCACTTATGGTTTCAATGGGAAACTTTTATGGCTAATTCAAGTGTTTTACATGTTGAATATAAAAGGTTTTTTTCTCTCTCATTGTTTGAGACCATGGATATGAAAATGAAAAACTTCTATTTAGATCTATTCTAGAGATATGGCTAATTTGTGTTTTACATACATTGAATATAAAAGGTTTTTTCTCTCATTATTTGAGACCATGGATATGAAAATGAAAAACTTCTATTTAAAACTATTCCAGAGATTTATTGTAGGGGCATTTACTCTTAGGTTAAAACCTATGTTTTGTATCAAATCACTTATGGTTTCAATGAGAAACTTTTATGGCTAATTTGTGTTTTTTGAATATAAAAGGTTTTTTTCTCTCTCATTGTTTGAGACCATGGATATGAAAATGAAAAACTTCTATTTAGATCTATTCTAGAGATATGGCCAATTTGTGTTTTACATACATTGAATATAAAAGGTTTTTTCTCTCATTGTTTGATACCATGGATATGAAAATGAAAAACTTCTATCTTTAAAACTATTCGAGAGATTGATTGACTTGTAGGGGCATTTACTCTTAGGTTAAAACCTATGTTTTGTATCAAATCACTTATGGTTTCAATGGAAAACTTTATGGCTAATTTTTGTTTTGCATGTTGAATATAAAAGGTTTTTTTCTCTCTCATTGTTTGAGACCATGGATATGAAAATGAAAAACTTCTATTTAGATCTATTCTAGAGATATAGCTAATTTGTGTTTTACATACATTGAATATAAAAGGTTTTTTCTCTCTCATTGTTTGAGACCATGGATATGAAAATGAAAAACTATATACTTGGTTAAAACCTATGTTTTGTATCAAATTAATTTTTGTTTCTAAATACTATATACATGTTGACTGTAGGGGCATTTACTGTAGGGGCATTTAGATCTATTCCAGAGATTGACTGTAGGGGCATTTACTAAATATGTCACCTTTCATAAAAGATGAGATCCAGAGGCTACCTGGCCCTTTACAGACTCTGCCTATAGAACTACCATGGATATGAAAATGAAAAACTTCTTAGTAGATCTATTCTAGAAATTGAATGTAGGGGCATTTACTAGATTAGGTTAAAACCTATGTTTTGTATCAAATCACTTTTGGTTTCAATGGGAAAATTTTATGGCTAATTTGTGTTTTACATGTTGAATATAAAAGGTTTTTTCTCTCTCATTGTTTGAGACCATGGATATATGAAAATGAAAAACTATATAATTGGTTAAAACCTATGTTTTGTATCAAATTACTTTTTGTTTCTAAATACTATATACATGTTGAATATCAATTGGATGCACATAACATGCAAGTTATGTGAAAATGATGGATGATGAATGACCTAAGTGAATCTCCATATCAATTGGATGCAAGTTATGTGCAGATGATGGATGATGAATGAGGTGATGTTGATCATAACCTTTACATCTATATGATAGGAAGCTTGATATACATAACAAGGTTTAGACTAGATATAATTTTGGAATTCAAGTTATGTGCAGATGATGGATGATAAATGACCTAAGTGAATCTCCATATCAATTGGATGCAAGTTATGTGCAGATGATGGATGATGAATGAGGTGATCTGTTGATCATAACCTTTACATCTATATGATAGGAAGCTTGATATACATAACAAGGTTTAAAGACTAGATATAATTTTGGAATTTATATTAGTTGGAATATTTCAATCAACAACTAAACAGAGTCATCTATTACCAACAAATAGATATTAAGATACTTGAAAGAGACTACAAACAATGGACTATAGTACCCAAAAGGTGAGAAATTTACATTGACAACATATAGAGATTTAACTAGACTTGTGTGGATGACATTAAAAGTAAAAGTGGACAATGTATAATTCTACTTAGGAAGAGTCTTTGGTTTAATGGTTAAGCAAGAAAGAGTCATTACTTTCTCTATCTAGAGTAGAAGTGGAATACATAGTAGTTACTTCTTTTTGAGTGTTTTGGATGAAATGGGCTCTACAAGATATTAAGGTAAATTTCAGTGAACCTATATATCTATTAAGTGTTTCAATACAAGTGTAATAATAATTTCAAAAATAAAATATTATACTTCCTTTAATCACTAAACATATCATCATAAAGTACCACTTCCTCACACAACAAGTCTTTGAGAAAATAGTGAAGATGGAATACATACCCACAAAGCCTCTTGTTAGAGAAGCATTTGAATATGTGAGAAACAAATTAGGGATATTTCTTGTAAATTAACTTGTTAGAGAACCATTTGAATATGTGAGAAAAAAATTAGGGATAGTTCTTGTAAATTATTGTCACCTATTTGACTTCAAAAGAAGATCCTATGAAATTGAGTGCAATATCTATGTGGGACAGTACACAATATCTAAGGGGGAGAATAAAATATAAGGAAGAAATAAAAAGAGTAAAAAAAAGCATATGATTGTGTCAATAATTTGTAGTCAAGAAGCATAACAAAGGACCATCATCAAATTCAAATTGAAAGATCAATTAGTCTTCTTCATGAAGAAGCAACATTAACTAGGTTCATCATTTAAAGGGTTCATTTTTTAATGAAAATATTTATGAAAAAAAAAGTACATATGTATATATAATTTATATAAACATGTTCCAAAATATTCTCAAATGTACACAGTAGTATTATAAATTTTCATTTCTAATTAATAGATGTTGAAGATGATTCTAGCTCATTCTTTATTGGCATTATCATAACATTCTCAAAAGCTCCTTCTGAATCTAAAAATGAATATGGAATGAGTCATTGTACATTATGATAAATAAGCTCCTCCTGAATCTAAAAATGAATATGGAATGAGTCATTTTACATTATGATAAATCTTGTATTTAAATGACATTTGATCTATGAATAATATGGAATGAATCATTGTAAATTATGATAAATCTTGTATTTAAATGACATTTGATCTATGAATAATATTGAATGAATCATTGTACATTATGATAAATCTTATATTTAAATGACATTTGATCTATGAATAAAAAAGAAAATGGGATCTCTTCATGTATATATATATATATATATATATATATATGTGTGTGTGTGTGTGAGAGAGAGAAATAAAAAGCAAAGGTAATTCCACCAAGCCTAAAGGAGCATGTCCTAATACATTAAATTATGTTTGGTTTATAGAAGCATTAATCATGAAGAGTCATGAGATCCACATTTCGACCATTCTATTTGCAAGTTAAAGGAGCATGTCCTAATACATTATTATGTTTGGTTTCTAGAAGCATTAATCATGAAGAGCTATAGAGTATGGTATGTATTAGTACTAGTTCATACATAGAGTTATTCCCCTTATAGAGCTAATCTTCACACCAGTGCTTATGGTTCTTCTTACACCTTACAGATACGTTACTCGTAATACAAGAGCTATTACCATTACTATTATATATAAAAGCTTACGATCTTATAGAATATGGTATGTATTATTACTAGTTCATACACAGAGCTATTCCCCTTATAGAGCTAATCTTCACACCAGTGCTTATGGTTCTTCTTACACCTTACGGATATGTTACTCGTAATACAAGAGCTATTACCATTACTTCATTCCAAACATGGTTCTTACTTGTATTCAATGCTAGTATGATTCCCATGGACTCTGTTGTATTAACTTATTATGGAAGCTTAGATTCAAAGAGATAGTAGTAATTGACAGTCTCATCCTTATTAAACTCTATTACAAAGATGTAGTAATTGATAGTCTTGTCCTTATTAAACTCTATTACAAAGCTGTAGTAATTGACAGTCTTATCAACACATTTCCAAAAAGCAAAGAGCCAAAAAAGCGTATACAGTTTAAAGAGATAGTAGTAATTGACAATCTTATCCTTATTAAACTCTATTACAAAGCTGTAGTAATTGAAAATCTTATCCTTATGAAACTCTATTACAAAGCTATAGTAATTGACAGTCTTATCAACACATTTCCAAAAAGCAGAGAGCCAAAAAAGCGTATACAGTTTAAAGAGATAGTAGTAATAGACAGTCTTATCCTTATTAAACTCTATTAAAAATTTGTAGTAATTAACAGTCTTATCCTTATTAAACTCTATTACAAAGCTGTAGTAATTTACAGTCTTATCAACACATTTCCAAAAAGCAGAGAGCCAAAAAAGCGTATACAGTTTAAAGAGATAGTAGTAATAGATAGTCTTATCCTTATTAAACTCTATTACAAAGTTGTAGTAATTGACAATCTTATCCTTATTAAACTCTATTAAAAAGATGTAGTGATTAACAGTCTTACCAACACATTTCCAAAAAGTAGAGAGCCAAAAAAGCATATACAATTAGATTGATTCATTGGTTCTTTGCATGTTCCTTACTAGGCCTCTCTCATTCATATGGGTGAGGAATGATATATGTAATGACATTCTCGCTGGATATCTAGTAATTCGTTCATAATACGATACATGTTTCGACGGTTGGTGGTCAATGGATGTGTGTTTGAATGGCCAAATTCTTGCTAAAATGAGGTTTATTGTGCTATTTCATAATAAATATATATGAAGCAGCCTGAAGGTTTTACAGTCAACAGGAAGACTGAGCTTGTTTGAACCTGTCCAACCAACATTCATTCCTAAAGTAGGCTTGCTTCTAAAGGTAATAAAAATAAATGGTCTAAGATAAGTGTCGTATCAAGTAAGAATATATCAGCAAGTGTTGTTGAACGCTCGTGGAAAGCTCTAAGTTGAGGTATCCAGTCTATAAAGGGTTGTTGAAGCATAGAGATGATGCACATAAGTTCAGGCGAGTAGGTAGAGTGAAATCAATAGTCAAGGTTCTAAGTGCCAACAACCAAGCCAACCAAGCCACCAGTAATGTCTCAAAGTTCAAGTAAGTAAGCCAGTCTATCAAGGTTTGTACAGATACCAGGTTGTGAGTTGGTTGCTTCAAACAGAATAAAGTCTGGTTGTAGGTGGCAGGGCCCTGTGCAAGCCGCCATTTGCATTAATTATGTAGGCTAATAAAGTAAATAGCAATGTGGGTATTTGTTTCAAATATATGTAAAAGGTACATGAAAAACAAAAAGTTATATGCCAGGGGGGAAATGAAAAAACAGAGCCACACAAAAGAAACACTGACAAAAAAAATTTTGGTGAAAGTAAAGCCATTCCTTTTTTAGGTTAATTGTTGTATAGAGAGGTAACTAATACAAACTATAGTATATGTGTTTGTTCAGAACATGATTTCTCTTATGCATAAATTCCCTACAGAATAAGAGGGAGAATGTTAAACGTACCTGGAAAGTCGCAGCAGAGGACGCTAGAGACGCTGAAGACAACGATGCCTAAAGATGTTGAAGACAACGATCCCTGAAGACGTCGTGGAAGACCTCTGCGACCAAAAAAACCTGATTAAAACCAAATTTAAAAAAAACAACAACAACAAAAATTACAGAAAATTTAAAATTTGGATTATCTTACCTCCTCAGCGCGGTGCAAATCAACAAAAATCCCACGACGCAACAGCAAATGAGCTAAATTCGCATGGAACAACATCGAATCAAATAAATTTGCGCGGGACAACAGCGAATCAGCAGGACAAAAATGAGTGCACGGGACAACAGCGAATCAGATGGACATAAATGAATGCGCAGGACAACATCGAATCAGCGGGACAGAAATGAGAACGCGGGACAACAACGAATCAGCGGGACAAAAATGAGCGTGCGATAAATGTGAACAGAAACCTGGAACATTTTGCGGGCGATATATTTATAAAATAATAGTTTGGCCGAACTTTGTTTGCCGGTTTTCCAAACTCAAGCGAGAAATATGTTTGCCATTGTCGTCAGTACGCCATCAATGTAAACAGCAAACGAATTTCGGCCGAACGAAATTCAATAGTTCGGCCGAACTCCTGAATAGTTCGGCCAAACTATGACAAGAGTTCGGTCGAACTATGGAGGAAAAAAAATTTCCGCCCCAAATTCTCACAAAAGTGTTACCCATCTTCGCATTTTCACCCATATAACAATGACAAGTGTATGGTGAAGGGGTTGGGTCGGGGTTGCGTGGAGTGGATCCTGCCCACCCAAAACCTTATTAAAACAATGAATATATATATTACAGACTAGAGCCAGTGGAAATCGAACCCACGACCGGCGGGTCTGTCGCTCCCGCCCGATGCAGTGGCTCTACCCAAATGCATTTAAAACAAATCACTCATCCATATTAATACGTATTACTGCCCACCAACCATATCAAATGTTTAATGCGTTTGTTTTTAAAACAAAGTGCTCTATTTTGGGAGGGGGCGGGGTTTGACCACCTGACCTCCTCCCCACGATTTTGGATCTTTACCATCACACCACAACAGATTTTGTTGTGAAATCTGCCCAACACTTCATATAAAAACTCGTCATTTTGTCAGTGCGCCCAAGAAGAGGAGTGTCACGTAGTTCGAGAAATATTAATATTTTAATTGCATACAGGTGCGAAACCATGAGCCAGTGTGCAGAGGCAGTGGAACCATGATTGGGCCTCATTTCCAGAGGGACCAAATTTTCCCAATGTCCAAATTGGACAAATTTTATATGGATTTTACACCTCTCGGTGACACGAGTTTGATGGCAATGTTAGTTTTTGCAACAAAGGTCTCGATTTTTCGGCCATATTCCAGATGGGGATGACGGTGTCAGATTTCAACATGTGGACAGTCGATTTCTCGCCATTCGACGCCACTTTTGTTATGGTGCATTCAAATCCAATGATTGAGCAGCCTATTCTTCAACCAGCATTAGAGTTGAGGTATATGAAGTATTTTTTCCATGTACTTAATTGATTATTGTTGTAGGATGCTTTATGCCATGTTGATTCCTGCTTGATGTATGATGCAGATTCTTCATGTTTTAATGTTGTTGTTGATTCTTGCTGATGTAAGATGTGGAATATTTAGTATTATTTGATGTGGTATGTATTGATCATGGATGGTGATTTATGTTGTGAGATCCCTTTGTTGCCTTGATGGCGGGATACTCTTTGTCACCATGTGTGAAGTTGTCGTGCTGATAGGAGGTTTGTGATGAGTGAGAGTTCCTTGTAATGGAACGTCTCGTGGAGAGAATTTTCCACTAATGTTGAAGGCTTTCCTTGTATGACAAGTCAACAACATCCATGTACATTTTCACGAGTTACAACATTGAATGAAGCGGCCAACACCATCGAGACACCGAGGCCCGGAGACGTAGTCCACACTGGACGAACTCCGTTATTAAATGACTTGTGTTTTTGTTGTGTGATTGTTGACATGTGTTCCTCTTAATTATATCTGCATATGTATTCATTAATGCTTTTGATAAAATTTAATTCTAACACATCAACCGAAGTAAAATGTCTTGGTTAAAAGGGTATTATAAACTTACCTGGATCAGTATGCCCAACATGTCTTATTTTTATTGAAAGTTTATATGGTCTATAGTACCATGGTCCAATTTTTTCGTTGTCTTGGTTTTGCATGTATCCATGCAATCTTGGGAAGACCCAATCTCCAACCTCAAATTCTCTCTACTTTTCTTGATAAGTTTCACATGAAGTCACAAAATTTTAAAATTTGTTTTATAAACCATTCATAAGTTTTGAAAAATCCAACATGCACAACAGGAGAAGAATGACATTCCTTGAGAATTCAACCTTTTATTCTGATTATATTACAACATTCTAAATAACATTGCACTTGCATAATGCAATTTAAGGCTCAGAGAAATTTTTAAGATATTATTACATGGTGGTTAGCATCACTAAATTGTTAGAGTAAAATGAGAGCTTCATATATAATTCTAGTGACAAGTTCTTAAGAAACATTTGTCACTCGATTTGATCTTGAGAAAAATATTACATCTATCAAAACTCAACATAAGAAAATACAACATGACTTAAATCAAATACAGAATTAAAAGAGTACCTTGATCCAAGACAAGAACAAAAGATGATCAAAATCTAGTTTTTACAAGTTTCCATTGTAAAGAAAACATATCCATGCAAATCAGAATTAATTGTATAATGATTAGTCAAAAAAAAAAAAAAATGTAACTGTTTATCTTTTTGAAAATCAAAATAGGTGTGCACTGGACAAACAATTCACGAAGCTCTTTGAAGCTATATAATCATCAATTAATATTTACAATTTGAACCATTTTCCTAATTTTCAAAACTCAACATAAGAAAAGACAACATGACTTAAATCAAATACAAAAAGAAAAGAATACCTTGAACCATGAAAAGAACAAAAGATGATCAAAATATAGTTTTTACTATGGTGGAATAGTTACCCTCTCTTTCGTTGTATCCTAGTATAAATATGTTCAACCCTTTCTAGGTAAACGACATTTTGTAAGTATATGAGTTGACAAAAACATGTAACACTGAAGCATCGCTTATTAATACTAATTACTAATACTCCTCCCATTTATGTACCTTGCTATCTTGTGGTATTATGGCTCTTTAAATATCTATCCAAGTAATTTAACGAATTATTTTATAAACTTTTGGACAAATATCTCATTTTGCTATTTGAAAACACTAATTTTAATTTAAATGTTTTTTATTATTCACCTTTCTTGTAATTTATTTTAATCAACTCAAATTAAAATATTACTAAATCTTTTAAAGAAACTAAATTAATTTATACATTCAAAATTATAATTAAAAAAATATAAAATTAATATATTAATTAGTAATTTACCAAATTTCAATAATGGTTATCAATAAATTTAAAAACATAAAATATTTATACTCATCCCATCCATAACCATTAAAGATATAAAATTCATCCTCTTTCCTCTGAAATGATACATATAAAGTTGCCATATAACATGTTTTAAAGTAAATATTCCTGCAAAATCATTAATACCGTATTCGTTTAAAAATTAACATTTAAACTTATATGCAGCATGTCTTTTCATCTTAGAACCATAAGCTTTAAAGGTCTCTCGTGAAGTGAGAGTATAATTAAATTAATGTGTTTAAACCTAAAAGGGAAAAAAGAATTCAAATAATCTTTTTAAAGAAGATATTGACTCATACATTTCAGTCATATATGATACATCTTCACTGTTGATTATATTTTTGAGCTTGAAAAGGTTTTTTTGAGCTACTATGAGGACTATTTCAAATTGGAAATATTACTTACCAGTTGATATGGTTTTTCTTAAACCTTTCTCAAAAAAATCCTTGAAAAGATTCGATATAAACAAAGTACTTGGTTCAGTCATTGCATTTTCTAGGTGAAACCTTACTTTACTCTTTTAGGGAAAAAACGAAATTGCGAGTAAAATTTAAGTTCCTTGCAAGATGATAACATGAGCATGTTGCAATAAGAAATTCAAATGTAGGAATAATTTTAATTATATATATATAGGCAATGAGATAGGTGAATTCACTCAGCCAACACACCATTAACAATTTCAAATTTTTATTTAAATTTTAATGATACATAATATTTCATTATTACATTCAATTAAGTTGCTCGGAGATAATCATTTTCCAATATTACTCATTTTTATCATTTTCATATCATATCTTACTCTAAGAAACCTCTTAATCCGAAGAATTAATTCTAATATAATTATTATATCTTTGAATAGTTAAGGTTGCATATTAAATGAAATCTTCTCCAAATGCAAATCAATCTTCAAAAATGAGGGAAATGGTGATTGGTTTTAATAGGATTTCATAAAAAGAGATTGAAAACTTTGGAAGGAATTTATCACTTATAATTACTCACTCATGGTTTATAATGGGCAAGCCTTAATTCATCCTAGATGTCTCTAGGACTTGGACTATTAACATATTTCTTTACATAAAAAATTAAAATAAATAAATAAAAACACTTACCCAAACAAAATTAATTTTAAAACACATACTCCAACCCATTATACATACACATATTACACATTATTAATTAAACATAATGTAGGCAGATTTGAAGGAGGAATTTTCTCCAAAATTGGTCAATCTTAAAAATCTCGTCAACCTTCTATACATGTGGATCACTATTCCATCTATCACTGTCACATCATCTCTTCATTGGCGGACCGGTTGACTCAATTAAAATGCCCCAGCGCTCAACTATTACGTGATACGTCATCTTTCCACCTGTGAGTGGTGAACAGCTCAAGGTCGGTTGGAAGCTCGACCATGTACTCAAACGCTCTCATAACGGAAACCAATAAATCCTGTTTTATTGGCCCATTAATAATCTTAAGAGTACTAATGGGCATGCCTATGCCATGCCATGCCATACCTATCCTTACATGCTATCCTCCTCACCTGCAGCGATTAAATCTCAAGCCGCCGAAAATCTCATCTGCAGCTATTAAATCTCCAACCGCCGAAAATATCACCTACATATATATTATATATTACTATGCGGTGAATGCTGCTTAACAATATAATATAATTGCACGCGCAGTTTTTCAAGTCCTAATATTCCAAACTATTAAGTCGCAAACAAACTTTAAATTATTATTACTTGTCTATGTTCTGGTTTCCATTTTCAAATTTCAACTTCTTTTGGCACTGAATATATTATATATTACTGTCCACCTGCAATGATTAAATCTCACCTAAATATATTATATACTATCCACCTACAACGATTAAATCTCCAGCCGCCGAAAATATCAAGGAAAATCTATTGTTTTCCTGCGTTTTTACCAGGTTATAACCTCATAACTTCTCCTCTTCTCCATATTCATCAGCTCCCAGAAGCTCGCGGGTTTTTCCAGATATTTCAGAGACAGTGAAACTCTAATCTTTTATTTCTACTCCAGGGAATTTGCAGGATTTTAAGTCCATCGATGCTCACCGGTCTCCCTCTATCCTAAGCTGTCGGAAGCTCATGGGTCTCTCCAGAGATTTCAGAGAATTGGAGGGAATTTGCAGGGAATTGGAGGTAAAGAGTGTTCTATGCTTCCCGAC